>CM042137.1:146625508-146643008 GCA_023376005.1 Doryteuthis pealeii
ACATAATTAAGGAACACTATTATTATCATATAGGTGCTAGGGCTTGATATGACCAACCGATAATCAGAGGTGGCCTCTCCGACCGCCCATCTAACCAAAGTCAGGACCAAAGGGGAGTGTTGCTTGTCATGGATAGCTCAGCCATCAGGATTCAGTCTTTAAGCATCACGTGTCACCACCCACGACCAAATTATTTCCCCATTGAGGGGGGGGTCTTATCACTCTGCAGGGGTGCAGTCGGATTATTCTAAAGCCCGAGCTGGCAGGGCTGTGTTGCTGTTAGTAATTCTTAATTCTTGATCAAACCAAGAATCTTTTCAACAACACATGTAAAGTAAAAGTCGTCGGGGCGGCCTAAAGTCGGTATCAGCCAGTCAGCGAGGGAATCTATCCCCTTTTCAATAGCGCTAGACCAAGGAGATTGCTTTTTAGCATCTGAGGTGGAGCGCCACACCTACCATCAGCTCCTTACTTTACCGCACAAATCCCTGTGCTACTTCATACGCTGAATTGGCGAGGACCGGTATCGAACTAGGAACCTTGTGGTTTCTAGCCGAACACTATACCGACTGAGCTAACCCGGTCCCTATGTAAATTACCATAAATATTGAAATGAAAATAATGTCCAATCATGGGTGGAGATCAAAGTTTAGACACTGGACATCTGTGCCAAAAAGAGACGGATCTCCTTAAAATAAAATACAGAGATTTTGTAAAAATTATCTGGTACCTCTGAAGGAGGAGGCTACTTCCTTCCTGAAATGAGGTAACCACGCGAGTACATGGTACAATTTGTATTTTTGTAATTTTATCATTGTAATTCTTTTTGACAATAACAAAATAAGTGAAATCATTTTAATCAATTATCATTCTGATAACTCCATTTCAATCTATTAGTTTTCCATATGTCACAGTTGAATGAGCTGTATATCTTTATTAAATTATGAAATGACTTGATTAGTTAAATTAAAAGTTAAAGATAATACAAGCAATGACATCATGACATGCATTTAAAGAAATTGAAATAGTTTATTATAAATTAGTTTAATTCATTATCTAGATATATAAATGAATTATTTATACTAGTACAAAATAAATAAAAAAACGCCCTCTGGGCAATGTAAAAATAAATTTTTGAAACATATTGCCTGAGAGGTGGAAGTAAAAAATTCAATGTCATCGAGTTTGTACCCTAAGTAAGTAAAATCATCAAATTCATTAAAGGATTAAAAAATAAAACAATTTGAAATGTAAACTTTAAATATGTATTAAAATAAAACAAACTATATATAGATATATAATACCAGTCATGTATTTATTAAAACTTGTTTTCAAAAAACAATGAGGTCTGTCTAATGTTGCATGTTCAAATTTTGAGTGTATTTATTCTATGTTATGACGATTTTGGGTAAAGTGACGTAAGCAGTGACGTAATTTTTGTTACAGACAAAAACCGGAAGCGAATCTCCATTATTAATATATATATAAATGAATTATTTATATTATATCTACATCTAGATATTAAATGTTATGCTTAAGTAATAGGTACCAGGTACTTTTTACAATATCACAATTTTTCATTAAGCCCTCACCCCAGCCCTGGTATACATGTTCGAAGCTTACACTTTGACCCCCCCCCCCGGTGAGATTCAGTATGTATTAAAACCTACTAAATAGCCCTGTCAGGTGATGCTTAGAATATACAGACTGTATATCCTGCAGATAATTATCACCCCCACCCCCAAAAAGTGTGTGTGTGTGTGGGGGGGGGCTGGATATGACATGAAATTGCATCTGAACCTGAATTTCCAGTTCTGGAAATCTAGGGAAAGTGGAGTACCCTGCATTGACATTAGAAGAGGCTACCCAGCATCGCCTGGGTAGATAGTGGCAATAAAACCCTGGTGTATTGATTTGTTTACTTTAAAGATTTACAAATGCTGGACAATTTTAAGTAGAATGTCAATGCTATTTCTACGTATATTCTAATTTTCAAATATCCTCGAAAATAAATCAAACCTTCATATTTTTTTAAACGAAAATCAACCAGTAATAGTGAACGTATATATATATATATATATATTTATATATATATATATATATATGTGCTTAATTGGAGTCGTACCTAATTTTGAAAATTAATCAATTAATTAATAATGAATTAGGCGGGAATGCCTATTTAAATGTATTGCTAAACAAATCGAGAAAAATCAATCTCTGCATGCACATTTCGGCCCATCAGGCCTCATCAGCAGAGCTACAGATAGGAAGGCCGCCCTGTGTGTGATTTGAAACCGGACTGCCAAGCTGACAGGCCGATACCACAACCGCTACACCAAACGGACTTCTTAGATTTTACAATTTGTTTAGAGTAGGTTAATATTCCTCTTCTAGTGACTTTTATTACACGACGATATGATAAGTTGTAAACAAGGTATGTTTGGAATGGCTTTTTTGCCGACAATTTTTTGGAGAATATGTGCTTAATTGGAGTCGTACCTAATTTTGAAAATAGGCATTCCCGCCTAATTCATTATTAATTAATTGATTAATTTTCAAAATTAGGTACGACTCCAATTAAGCACATATTCTCCAAAAAATTGTCGGCAAAAAAGCCATTCCAAACATACCTTGTTTACATATATATATATATATATATATATATATATATATATATATATATATATACATGAACACAAATTGCCCTCTATGTATGTATAGATTACTCCCAGGTTCACTTTGACCCGGAATTTTAAGAGCTGTCCGGGTCCCATATATGGGTTATGTAGATCTGTTTAAAGATTATTCGTATTCGGAAGAGGGGGTGGGGAAGACACATCTACACAAAATAAAAACTTAAACATGAACGTAAAATAAACACGATTTCCTACTCTCCAGCCATAAAATAATTTTAGACTGGTTGACATGCAATAATAATTCTATTAATAATGGAGATTCTCTTCCGGTTTTTGTCTGTAAAAAAAAATTACGTCACTGCTTACGTCACATTACCCAAAATTGTCATAACAGAATAAATACACTCAAAATTTGAACATGCAACATTAGACAGTCCTTATTGTTTTTTTAAAACAAGTTTTAATAAATACATGACTGGTATTATATATCTATATATAGCTTGTTTTATTTTAATACATATTTAAAGTTTACATTTCAAATTGTTTTATTTTTTAATCCTTTAATGAATTTGATGATTTTACTTACTTAGGGTACAAACTTGCTGACATTGAATTTTTTACTCCCTCCCCTCAGGGAATATGTTTCAAAAATCTATTTTTACATCGCCCGGAGGGTGTTTTTTATTTTGTACTACTACTACTACTACTACTACTACTACTACTACTAATAATAATAATAATAATAATAATAATAGTCATGGAACTGAAGAAACTTGCTGTCACTCAGACTCCAGTGAAAGACCACCGACTGACGCTGCTGTGAAAAACTAATCGGTTAAAGTATTCAGAAGAGTTCTGGAGACCCGAGCAGACTTGCTGTCACTCAGCCTCCAGCGAACGACCGACTAAGGCGAGCGAGAAAAAACTCTAATGAAACGAAATAATAATAATAATGATGATGATAATGATGATGATGATGATGATAAGAAGAATTGTGTGGCGATTCGAAGAGACTTGCTGTCACTTTTTACCGAATGATAGATATTAGATTTTACTGAAAATAAGATAAAATAGTAACTTACTAATACTACTGCTGCTGTGCAATTTGAGCCCTCTCAATACTACTACTACTACTACTACTACTACTACTACTACTACTACTATTACGGAAAATTGGAAGCAAACTGGATCTATCCCACTTTAAAATTTAGAACTTGTATTTTTCTAAAAAAGTAATGGCTGAATGTAGAAATAGGTCGGAAAAGTAAAACGGAAAAGTTTGGTGTGGACATAGAATTTAATGAATTTAGAAATTACTAAGAATACGAATTATGTTATTCTTGGGTTTTTTGTTGTTTATTTTTTTTTTAAGCATACGTAATTAAAAACAACCTTAATCCCCTAAAACCGTAACCCAATTCGCAAAATGTTAATTCATAGACTGTAGTTAAACTGTCATTGGGTACCACCAAAATAATTTCCGTTTTAATTTTCCGACCTAAATCAGAAGTCAGCCAGCTTGGTTTCGAAAAGTGGTTAGAATCGATATAACTGCATGTTTTAACACAAAAATAACATAATTCGTATTCTTAGTAATTTCTAAATTCATTAAATTCTATGTCCACACCAACACTTTTCCGTTTTACTTTTCCGACCTATTTCTACATTCAGCCAAAGTAATATGTCTATGGAAACTATCATTAAATCTTCATATTGCATTGAATTTTGATTAAAAAAAATCATTATCAAAAGCTCTATTGCCCTCAACTTCACTAACTATATATAGGTCATTAAACGATGATCTATATATTAATACTCTTGTTCCTTATTTGTACGACCGTTATCATCTTGCAACACCCTCCGGTTAAAAATAAAAACGTCCAAATCGTTCAAGATGAAATGCAAAAAAATGTAAATCCTGATTATCTGGTGCTGCCTATTCTTATTTCTTATGAGTGTAGTCAACTCAGCTAAATAATAGACCATTCCGCTTTCATTATAAATAAAGGGAAGAAAAAGGACATGCTACATATAAAGATATAAGATAGAAAGTAGCGGAAAGATAGAGAGGGGGGACGAGCACGCGGAAGCGATAACACAAATCTGTTTCAATCGAACATAATGAAAAGATGAAAATAAGGAAAGAAAGAAAAAAGAGTGAGAGAAAGCTAAATCATGATTATTATACTTTTTTTTACATATTGAACTATTTCTCAATAGCTCCTAAGTCAACATATCAAACGTTGTGATAATCAAATTATCATACTGTCTTATATCAACAGGTCCTGCTAGTTTGAATTATTTTTACTGCTGTAAATAGCAAGAGTGGCGACGACGGTGGCGGCAGCAGCGGCGAAGGTAGGGCTTTTAAGCAAGATAAAGTAAAAGTAAGTAAAGTCGTCGGGGCGGCCTAATGTCGGTATCAGCCAGACAGCGAGGGAGTCTATCCCCTTTTCAATAGCGCTAGATCAAGGAGATTATTTTAGCGTCTGAGGTGGAGTGCAACACCTACCATCAGCTCCTCACTTTATCGCACAGATCCCTGTGCTACTCATACGCTGAGTTGGCGAGGGCCGGTATCGAACACGGAACCTTGTGGTTCCTAGGAGAACGCTCTAACGACTGAGCTATACCGGCTCTTTTAAGCAAAATAATTTGGTAAATTTTCAAAATATAAGGATCTGGAAAAGGAATGGCAAAAATGTGGCACTCAAACACAACCACTATGTTAGTAGTAGTAGTAGTAGTAGTGGGAGCACTTGGCAGAATTAAGAAGAATACTAATACGCACCGCCCAGTCGGTGGGGCGTTAGAATGCACCGACTGCACCTCTGCAGAGGGGTAAGACTCCCCTAAATGGGACCACCTGTTGACCGTGTGTGGTGACCAGTGGTGCTTAAGGACGGAACCTTGGTGGATGATCAGTCCATGACCTGCAACACTCCACTTAGACCCTTATTTAGGCTAGACGGGCAGTCGGAGAGGCCCCCTCCGATCAATTGGCTGGTCATGTCAAGCCCTAGCACCTATATGTTTGCTCCAACCCCATTGTCCTTATGGCAATCCCCAACCCTTTTTATCATATGGGTGCTAGAAGGCGATGGCTGAGGGTCTACACGTCCTGGGAATCACGTTAAACTCTATCTGATGGTGAGGTTCCAGTTCTGGAGGTTTGGGAAATGTGGAGCACCCCTTCATCCCCATTGCTCCCAGGTCCACTCTGACCCGGAGTGGTCTTACCTGTTAGGGTCACATCTATGGGTTGAATAGAAATATGTATTTATGAAAAAAATATGTATCGATTAAGAATTAATTTATTTCAAAATTTTATCGGCATTAAATGACCCACTGAGGTTGATATGCCGTAAAACAAAATAACCCAAACCAAACTAATACGCACATTAAGCTAATTCTAGGGAATCTATCTTCGTATGAAATACAAAAGATCGTGCTAATGAATTCTACTCAACTAGAAATTTCCCCCAGTCTCATATGCTTAATTAAATCGCCAGAAAAAAACGTTAATTCCTCTCAGGTTAGAGTTAAGATGAAAGAAAACGAAAAGATACTAGGACCTGGCCAGAGAGCTAAAAAAAACAAAACAAACAAAAACTGTGGAACATGAAAGTAAAGGTCGTACCAATTGTAATTAGGGCACTTGGAACGGTTAATAATAATAATAATAATAATAATAATAATAATAATAATAATAATAATAATAGACCATCCAAACTACAGCAGAGTGCTGGAGACCTGAGGAGACTTGCTGTCACCTAGTCTCCAGTGAACCACCGGCTACGGCAGGTGTGAAAATCTCAATAATATCAACTTAACGAGAGAAGAAAAAAAAAAAGTAAAAAACCGGAGACAAGCTATGTGAATTTGAAGGAAAGAAAAAAAGAAAAAAAAAAAGGAGAAAGAAAAAGAATAAAAACAAGGATTTAATTTTCCTTAATTTAAAAAAAAACAAAAAAACCCCAAAAAACAGGTTGTTGTAAATAAAGTAGCTGAGGTTAAGTTTTGTAATTAATTTGAAAAAAAAAATTATAATTATTCATTAATTAATTATTTCGTAACTTAAAGGACATTATATTCAAAACACCTGAGGAAAGAAAAAAAAAAGAATATTGCTATGGATTTCATGTTAAAATAAATCGAAAACAAGTGAATGAACTCTACTATTAAGACATACGATGCAGTCGAACAGCCCAGCTACAACTGCAATATTCGGTGGGCGGGACTGCGCATCCAATCGTCACGCCCCTTTTTTCTGACGTTATTATGCAATATATACGCCCAGCAAAAGCAGTTTCAAAAAAAATAGATCTACTACTTTTAACAGTTACCTCCCCTTCCTTTTCCTTTAACTCTTTGATATGCAGTTTCACTAAAGCCGAAATCACGTCAACTCCTCTTTTTTCTTTACTTGTCTGTTATTTATGAGATGAGGCTTGATATGAATAATTTTCATATTTCGGACTGATGTCCTCATCTTTATTGTGTATAAACAGAACGTTCAGGCTATTGTAACTTCGAGCTCAGTTTTTTTTAATTTTTTTATTTTTTTTTAAAACTTAAAATAAGTCATCTTTATACGATTACCCGGGAATTACAATTCAGCTCCGAAACCACGTTTGAATTCAGGGTAATAGTCTGAAGATGACTTACTTTAAGGTAATTAAAACAACACCTAAACAGATCACGAGGTTACAGCGGTCTGAACATTGTGTTTATACATACCACAATAAATACACATACCAACAATGAGGATAACAGTCCGAAATATAATTATTCATATCCTATTTTCATTGTTCATACGTTTTGTTGTATTCTACCTCTCTCTCTCTCTCTCTCTCTCTCTCTCTCTCTCTCTCTCTCTCTCTCTCTGAAAGAGACACTTAGGTTAGGAATAGCCATTTAACATTAGGTTCACTGATCAAATTTGTTTTCAAATTAGATAAGAAAAAAAAATGGTTTTCTAACATTATCTATCATAATTAAGTAAAGTAAAGCTGACAGAGTGGCCTACTGTCGGTATCAGCCGGTCAGCGACGGATTCTATCCCCGTTTCGTTAGCACTAGACCAAAGAGATTGTTTTTTTTTTCTTCTGAGATTGAACGCTACATCTGCCGTCAGTTCCCTATTTTAACGCACTTATAAGATTACCCAATCTATGCTATGCATGTGCTGGTCTGGAAGGGACCGGTATCGAACTAGGAACCTTGCGATTACCTAATTGGGTGCTCTACCGACTGAGCTAAGTTCATTTTTATTTAGCTTCACCTAGAATTAGAAGAAAAAAAGTAGGGCTTACAGTAACAATTGAACTCCGTAAACTCGTGAGTAATTTCAATATTTACCTATTAGTATCTGGGGACCCTTATAGTTTTTTTGGAGGTTGATAAAAACTAAATAACAGTAACTTTTTTTTAACTAAAAAATAACTCCACCTCCACCCATCTTTCTCACTCAGCAATTTACAGAGTTTTAATTTATTTAAATCATGAAAAATCATTAACTACCATTTTACTTTTAATCAAATTCTAGATGTTAATGATTTAGTGAAATTTGATTTTCATTGAAATATTTTATTATAATGAAGATTGTGTCTGTAACCGAAACTAAGTCACCATTAGCGTCACACTTTTCTTAGTTATTTACGTTATGTTCCTAATGCTTATTAAATAATCATTATTTAATCTTAATTAGCATCTTATTTATTAATTATATATATATATATACATACATATATATATATATATATACATATATATATACATATATATATAGTGAAAGAGAGAGAGGGAGAGATAGAGGGAGAGAGAGAGAGAGATAGACAGCTTTCAATCATTCACACACACACACACACACACACACACACACACACACACACATATATATATATATATATATATATATATATATATATATATATATATATATATATATATATATATATACCGAAATTCACTTGTCATTATTATCTTCTATAATTATCGAATTTTATTCGATATACACATTGTAATTGCATTCAAGCAAAAAATATAAATAATAATAATAATTATATATATATATATATATATATATATATATATATATATATATATATATATACCCTTTATTTATTTTTATTATCTTTTTTTTTACTTTTGAGAGTGGGCCCTGGGAAAAGATCTTTCATTTATACCACTCATCTCATTCATTTTTATCTCATTCATTCATTCATTCATTCATTCATTTTGCCATTAATTCTTAACTATATATATATATATATATATATATATATATATATATATATATATATATATATATATATATATATAAAAATAAGGAATCTAAAAGGTCATTTTACTTTCTTTTTTTTAAACCTGAATGAAAAAATGTTTTCTCTACATGATATCGCTTATAAAACGAAGAATAATTATATTCACTAGTAAAATGAAAAAAAAAAACCTCTGGGCGACATAAAATAAATATTGCCTGAGGGGATGGGAGTTGAAAATTTAATATCAGAGAGTTTGTATCATAAGTAAAGTAAAATCATCAAATTTATTAAAGGGGTAAAAATAAAATACATTTATTAAAGGAGTAAAAAATTTAAAAAATTGAAATGGAAACTTAGTTCTGATAACTTTGAATATATATTAAAATAAAACAAACTATAGATAGATAATACCAGGTATGTATTTATTAAAACTTGTTTAAAATACCTATGAGGACTGTCTAACACTGCATGCTTAAATTTTGAGTGTATTTATTCTATGTTATAACGATTTGTGACGTAAGCAGTGACGTAGTTTTTGTTACAGACAAAAACCGGAAGCGAATCTCCATTATTAATAGATAGATATGGAAAAAAATCGGAAAATTGTGGAAAATTAGAACAGCAAATTCTATTAAACAAATGGATGAATATTTATTTCAGATAGCGCTAATACTCTTCGGAAATGTATGAATCCAATTCTCCCTCCAGCTATGGGTAAATAGCAGGGCAGACTGGACTCTTTAACCATGGCTAGGTAACCAGTATAGGAGAATGAAAACTCTGAATTCACACCCGTTAAACTCCGCTTAAGAAATTGACCTTGTGTCGTATCCTGCTCGTGTGGAGTGGTATATATATATATATATATATATATATATATATATATATATATATATATCTTGAAATTGCTACTACCCCACTCCCTTTAAAGTCTTTAAATTTAGTATTTCCCTTTTAGTGTTTTCTTGTTTTATTCATCTATATATTTGAGATGAGGCTTGATGCGAATAATAATGATGATGTTTCGGACTGTTTTACGTATCTTAATTGTGGTATGTGATTCTTCTCGGGACACATGTTGTAATGATAGGCGCGCAAAAACAGTATCATTTTTCGAATAAGATCTTCAAAAGTTCTTTTACGCTTGTTTGATCAACAGTCAAACTATTAATGATAAATTCCCAGGTTAGGTCATTACTATGTTCGGATACACAGGGAATACACTGATGAAGGCGGAGGATACAGTGGCCGAAACGTTGTGTTTATACATACCACAATAAAAACGTGGAAAAACAGTCTGAAACATCAAAATTGTTCTTGTATTATTCTTACTAGCAAATATATGCACCCTCCGGGTACAAGTATTTGAATTTTAATGTAATGAAATATGTTAAATTTGAAATACTTTTGAAACTAAATAAAAATCCAAATAAAATGATTTGAAACAGAGGGGGTTTAATTGAAGAATAGAACAACTTTGAAACTAAGTCTTCCATCATTTTCCATCACTCCCTCCTTTTATTGCTGAATTTTCCTAATTTAACTATTTAGTTAAATTAGGAAGTAAAGAATAAAATTACTGTTATTTCTTTATATTAAAGGATTTCTTTTAAGCTTTATCCCTGAGTTTTTTGCTCATATTCATTAAGAAAAAAACAAACAATTAGAAATCAATAATACCAAGCGCATATTTAATAAAATTAAACTTTTAATATCAATATGCAAATTAGCTTTCCTGTTCACACTGTAACCCGCTATTTTGTTGCATATATAAATACAATTGCATGTTATTAGAATGTAGATAAAGTCAAAAGTATTAATAAGGTATAACAATTTTATCAATAACTGAGGATTAAATAAAAATAAATTCATGGTGAATGTGACGTCAATAACTAAGGGAATTGTGACTTGAGTAGTGATTTAGTTTCGGCTTCAGACACACAAACACACAATCTCCATTATAATAAGATTTATTTAATTTTTCTTAACTTCCTCTTTCATTCTGTTTTATTTTCATTTGCAACACACAAGCGGTATAAGTATTTACCCAACCCGCTTCGCCATGGGTAGAATCTAACACAAGGCCATAAGTTTGGACATTCAGCCAGGATCGAACTCACTATTCAGTAATGGATCTGCGAGACTAGCTTGTAAACTATTACCCCGCGATGAGACGTCTTAAGTAGTGTATATAGTATATATCAATGAATAAAGTTTAAAATACGAAAAGTCAAGCCCTAGCACCTATATGATTTCCTCAACCCTATTGCCCTTATGGCAAGCCCCACCTCTTTTTATCATATGGATGCTAGAAGGCGGTGGCTGCGGGTCTACATGTCCTGGGAAGGACGTTAAACTCTATCTGATGGTCAGGTTCCAGTTTTGGAGGTTTGGGGAATGTGGGGCACCCCTTCATCACCATTGTTCCCTGGTCCACTCTGACCCGGAGTGGTAGTACCTGTTAGGGTCCCATCTATGGGTTAAATAGAAAAATGTATTTATAAAAAAATTGTATTATCCATTAAGAAATGATTTATTTCAAAACTTTATCGGCATTAAATGACCCACTGAGGTTGATATGCCGTAAAACAAACCAAACCAAACCAAAATACGAAAATAGAACAATTTATGAAATACGACAATAGAATACAGTATAATATTATACAATTTCGCTTCTGTCAAAAATCGTAAGAGCTATCTATAAACAAATACTCGTGTTCCTTAAAAGTACCACCGTTGTCATCTTGCAATACACTCTGGTGAGACAGTCCAACTCGTCCAAGATTGTAAATCCTGATTATCTGGTGTTACTTATCGTCCAAGTTCTTATCTTTTAATGAGTGTCATTACCTCACCTAAATGATGGACATGTCGTTATTATTATGAAGAAATAAAGGGAAGAAAAAGGAGATGATACACAGAAAAAAATATGAGAAAGAAAGAAAGAGAGTAGGGGAGAGAGGGGTAAGCGCGGAAGTGATAACGCTAATCTGTTTCAATCGAACACAATAAAAAAAAAAGGAAAAAAAGGAAAGAAAGAAAAAAGAGTGTGACGGAGCTAAATCAAGATTATTATACTTTTTACATATTGAACTATTTAACAATAGCTCTTCAGTAAACATATAAAACGTTGTAATAATTGAATTAGCATACCGTCGTATATCCATCGGTTCTGCTAGTGTATATATAACATTTTAGTTTGAGTTAATATATATTCACTTGTCACATATATATATATATATATATATATATATATTATATATATATATATATATATATGAAAAGACTTGCATATTTGTATTATCTAAGCAAAGTATGTCACATTGCTTCCGGCATAGGTGGGGCAATCATTGAGAATCGAAACTACTATATAGTTGTAACAGTAAACTGAAATAGCTCGCTGAATTCCATACCCTTACGAAACAACGTATGTAATATATATATATATATTATATATATATATATATATATATATATATATATATATATATATATAAACATTTTTGTTTGAGCCTATATATTACACTTGTCATATAAATACACACACACACACATATATATATATATATATTTGTGTGTGTGTGTGTGTGTATGTATTTATATGACAAGTGTAATATATAGGTTCAAACAAAAATGTTTATTTACACGCACACACACACACACACACAACACACACATATATATATATATATATATACATTTTTGCTTGAGCCTATATATTACACTTGTCATATAAATACATACATACACACATACATAAACACACACACACATATTTATGTGTGTGTATGTGTGTGTGTATGCATTTATATGACAAGTGTAATATATAGGCTCAAACAGATGTTTATTTACACACATACACACACACACACACACACACCACACACATATATAATATATATATATATATATATATATATATATATTTCACATATTTGTTTGAGCCTATATATTACACTTGTCATATGAATACAAACATATACATATATATAAATATATATATATGTATATTTTATATAACAAGTGTAATATATATGCTCAAACAATGTTATATATATATATATATATATATATATATATATATATATATATAATATATATATATATATATCAAAAACAAACGGAAAGGCTTGCATCCTCAAATGGTAATAGTCCCCTTGTATCGTTATTTACACCACTTTAGCTTCTTCATCGCTTCGGTATGAAGATGACACGAAAGGGGCATCTATGCCCCCCCCCGCACATCTCGTTTGATGAATGAAACGACTTGATGTCATTTGTTTTCATTCATTAAAACGTCTAGGGTGGAATAAGCTGGGTTCCCTTGCTTGCAAAGCTTTTTTATGCGACTTAAGTCCTACAACGCTTGACTGCATATCCCCCTTTTGAGGGGGCCGCTCTCTCTCCCAAAAAACCGCTTGAAAAAAAACTGCACCTGCTTGCACATGTCGGAGTGCTGGCTTAAAACCGGAAAGAGCACTTCAACCGAGACCAATCAGCAGCCGGTTCCACTGATAAGTTGTTGGATGAAGATGGTCGGAGAACGGGAACCCTAAACGCACCTCATCTGGTAAAATAAGGTCGGGGCTTTTTTTTTATGCGGTAGAAAACTGCCACTCACCTAGCTTGCTTTGTGTCCCGCTTTCAATGAACATTTCAAACTAAAAGTGTGCGGTACTACAGCACTCTGTTTACTTTACTTACTTTTTGGGATTTTATGGCATGTCAAACCTTGTTGGGTTATTTGATGCCAAACTGGTTTTGTTCAATTCATTTTTGATGGTCATTGAAAACTAATTTTTAACTCATTTTGAACAATTTTAGTTAGCTTATTTTCTTTTATTCAACCTATAGATCCCATCTATGGGTTACTTCTTTTATCATATGGGTGCTAGAAGGCGGTGCCTGAGGGTCTACATGTCCTGGGAATGACGTTACACTCTATCTGATGGTGAGGTTCCAGTTTTGAGGTTTGGGGAATGTGGAGCACCCCTTCATCACCATTGCTCCCTGGTCCACTCTGATCCAGAGTGGTAGTACCTGTCAGGGTCCCAGGGGGCATTAAACCCATGAAAACAAAACAAAAACAAACCAAATCAACCTATAGATGGGATCCTAACAGGTACTACCACTCCACGTAAGGGTGGACTCGGGAGTAATGGGGATGGAGGGGTACTCCACATTCCCCAGAGCTCTTGAATTGGAACTTTTCCATTAGATGCAGTTTAAAGTCAAACCTAGTACACATAGTCCCTCAGCCACTGCCTTCTTGCATATATACGATAAAAAGGGTTGGGAATTTGCCATAAGGGCAACAGGTTGGGACAATCATGTAGGTGCTACGGCTTGACGTGATCAGTTGATTGATCCGAGGGGATCTCCCCGACCGCCCATTCAGCCTAAGTAAGGTCCAAAGTGGAGTGCTGCAAGTTATGGACTGCTCAGCCACCAGGATTCTGTCCTTAAGCAATACGGCTCGCCACCCACGGCCAACATAGGTGCAGTCAGCGTATTCTACAGCCCCTCGACCGGGTTATACTGTACTGTTTAAATGACTATATTTTCCTTGTCACCTAACCGTGGGATGATTGTTAACAAGCTAGTCTCGCAGATCCTTCTCACTGTGCAATTCCTATCAGGTGTATCAAACTTGTTGACCTCGTGCCCCCCCCCCAAAAAAAAAACTTCAGTTTTCCGATATCAACTAACATAATTAAATCGGAGGAGTGGTATATTGACGGTATCAACCGAGCAGTGAGGGACTTACCCCCTCTTCATTAGCGCTAGAATAGGGAGATTGATTTTTTACATCTGGGGTGGAGCGCAAAACCCACCATCAGTTCCTCACTTTACCGCATAGATCCAAGCCGTGTTACTCATGTGATGAGTTGACGAGGGCTGGTATCGAACCCAGAACCTTGTGGTTCCTAGGAAGATGCTCTACCGACTGAGCTAAACCGGCCTAGAATGTAACCTGTACTTAGTGTGGTGAGTTTGAATTCATTTTGTGTGCTCCGTTCTTCTGGCCTTGGACCTAACTAGCTAAACTTAGTTAATACAAAACAAAATATAGGACACTTAGTCAAAGTTTTTCAGAGGTCAAATTTCTCTAAATATAGATTTGAGATGTGAGATTTAAAAAAAAAATAATGCTCATTTTATTACCATTTCAGTGCCAAGTGACGTATTAACCCAACCCCTCAGGATGCCACACAATGTCACTTTTTGAAAAAAAAAAAAAAAAAAGAAAGAAAAAAGCGGTGTAAAACTAGTTTGAATTCAGAGTTTTCCTGATTCTAAGCTGGTTGTTTGACTAAGGCCAAAACCCAGTCTGTTCAACTATCCACTCATAGCTAGGCGAAAACGCATGGATTCATGTAGTTTTCCTTGGGCATTAGCATGAATTGAAACGCAAACAACCTCGTTCAAGATTTGAACTGGAGTTGCCGATTCCATTTCTTCTGACGGTATGTAGGTCAGCCCCCCCCTCGTGGTAGGGGTCCGGTGGCTTCGGGCCTGGATCTTTACAAGTTAATAGCGTCGATCCCAGGGGGCTATCCCCCAGGCAATACCTGCTCCCTTGATTTAAAGGGGTAGGGCTGGGTTTATTGCCCAGCGCCTGAGGCCCCCCCCCCCTATACAAGTGGGTTAAGGCAAATACATCCATTTCTTCTGACGCTAAACACGCTTCATATGTGATATTAATTACGTAACATCCCCTAATTGAGTTTCCTGCTTTGCCTACATTTTGTCCTCTGTAAACTACTGGTACTAATACTTACTTCCTAGTTATGTCTTTTTTTAAAATTTTATTTTTTTTTACTTTTGGGGGATTCATATTTTTTTCCTTTGTGGCATGAACACACGATATTCGGATCATCGGCAACTGAACCGGTGTCACCACAGATTTTGTCTGGTTAGAAGATTGGCTAGACATCTTGCAGAACGAAAAACAAGACCTATAAAAGGACAGAAAAGGTTCATCGGTCATCTAGCAAATTCTTTCTAAAGTCCAAAATCCCCTCATCAATTTATGCACAAAAATAGATACTCCACTTATAAATCTGTTTAGCTGGAATAAATTTAGACACTTACTACCACGCTTCATTTACGCATAGATACTTATATATATATACACACACACATATATATATACATACACACACACACACACACATATATATATATATATATATATACACATATATATATATACATATATATATATACACACATATATATATATACACACACACACACACACACACACACACATATATATATGCGTGTGTGTGTGTGTGTGTGTGTGTGTGTGTGTGTGGAGAAATGTAGACAAACTCAGGATGTTACACTGGAGGGAAATTTATTATTGATCGTAGTGTCGATGTTCGAACATTTCGGTTTATATAGAAACCTTTTTTCAGGTCAATATGAAACAAATAAGGAAAAAAGAATTTTCAATTGTTACATATTCTCCTATATAAATTTTCAAACATCGACGAATGATAAAATTCTATCAACTATACCATCCCGTGTTTGTCTACATTTCTCCACATACTATCTGATTCATTTCCTTATTTTACACACACACACACACACACACACACACACACACACACACACACACACACATATATATATATATATATATATATATATATATATTATATTCGAGTACTTCTCCGGCCGATCACACAAACAAACAAAGCCTAAAACCACAGGTGTCAAGGGAGGTAATTAAGGTGAGATAATACTTTTTAACATTAATGCTTAGCATAACACGAAAAAATAAAATTCAATCGCCAGAGAAAAGTTTGTTGGAAGTCATTTCATTTTTGTTTTTATTAAATTGATTATTTCCAACAAATTTCTGTCTGGGGATGGTTAACTTTTTGATCTTTTGAGTTGTGTGTTTTTTTTCTGTTTTATTTTCATAAGAAATACATTAAATTGATTACTAATTAGCTAAGGAAGATGAGATAATAATTAATAATCTAACTCTCTCCATTCCCCCCTCTCTCTCTCTCTCTCTCTCTCTCTCTCTCTATATATATATATATATATATATATATATATATATATATATCAATTATCATCTGATCTTACTTAGCTATATGGGCCAAGGAAGATCAGATGATAATTGATATTATATATATATATATATATATATATATATATATATATATATATATATATATATATAGAAGAGTTTTATATTTGCTTGAAGCAATGTGTATATATTGGTTTGGAGGTTGATTTAGAAGGCTATCACAATGCAGATGTAAAGAAAAAAAAAAAATAATACGGTAACAATGGTGTTGTGTGTTAACCTGTATTTTATTCTTGAATTTTCGAGATAAAATCTCTTTTTCAAAAGATCACTGGAACTGATTTAAAAAAAAAAAATGCCATAACTAGACTGCCAATATATATATATACACGGAAAATAATATTTCACCATACAGAAACACGATACTGATTTTGACCCGAGTAAAGTTTGTACATTTTTATAGACTCCTTGATATTTGAACCAATGAACGTATCGACCTGAATATGAAATAATTTGCTGTAATATCATCACATTAATATTGATTAAAT
>CM042137.1:146648008-146683008 GCA_023376005.1 Doryteuthis pealeii
AAGATATAGTGAAGAGAGATAGAAAGAAAGATATAGTGAAGAGAGATAGAAAGAAAGATATAGTAAAGAGAGATATAGAAAGATATAGAAAGAGATAAATAGAAAGATATAGTAAAGAGAGATAGAAAGAAGATATAGTAAAGAGAGATAAATAGAAAGATATAGTAAAGAGAGATAGAAAAAAGATATAGTAAGAGAGATAAATAGAAAGATATAGTGAACATAGATAGAAAGAAAGATATATTGAAGATAGAAAGAAGATATAATAAAGAGAGATAGAAAGATATAGTGAAAATAGATAAATAGAAAGATATAGTAAAGAGAGATAGAAAGAAAGATATAGTGAAGATAGAAAGAAAAATATAGTGAAGATAGATAGAAAGAAAGATATAGTGAAGATATATTAATATATATATTATATATATATATATATATATATATATATATATATATCTTCACTATATTTTTCTTTCTATCTATCTTCATATATATATATATATATATATATATATATATATATGGGTGTGTACTGTTTTTACCTTCATTTATTGATATTCTATTCTATTCTTACCGTATGTGTTTCTATACATATGTGAGAATCCACGTACCTGTCTGACTGTGTCTGTGTGTTTGTGCATTTGCTGTTGAAATTGACATTAGATCAATAATACATTTCTAATATAGAGTCTATCTGAAATATTCTATGGAGACCAATGCACTATAACTGCAACTGCTATAAATGGATTTGATAAAGAGAAAACTGCACTATAATATCTAATGAACACCTATAGCATTTTACTTCTATCTATCTATCTATCTATCTATCTATCTATCTATGTTTTCCTGGTAATGACGTTAAGATCTGATGGTGAGGTTCCAGTTTTGGAGGTTTGGGGAATGTGGAGCACCCCTTCATCACCATTGCTCCCTGGTCCACTCTGACCCAGAGTGGTAGTAACTGTTAGGGTCCCATCTATGCGTAAATAGAAAACATGGGTTAAATAGAAAAATGTATTTATAAAAGAATTGTATTATCCATTAAGAATTGATTTATTTCAAAACTTTATCGGCATTAAATGACCCACTGAGGTTGATATGCCGTAAAACAAAACAAACTAAACTAAATATC
This sequence comes from Doryteuthis pealeii, assembly GCA_023376005.1. NCBI lineage: Eukaryota > Metazoa > Mollusca > Cephalopoda > Myopsida > Loliginidae > Doryteuthis > Doryteuthis pealeii. Next base: position 146,649,138 of record CM042137.1, read on the forward strand.
TATCTATATTTGTTTGTTCGTAAGCGCATGGTGTAATGTTTAAAGTCATGGGAAATGGACTCGTCGCCCTGAGTTCAAATCCTGGACGTGGTAATTGCATTTCACTTAGCGCTAATTACCCTTGGGAAAGATATGAATCCTACTCTCCTCCAGCTATGGGTAAATAGTAGGGCAGACTGGGCTCTTTAATCTTGGTTAGGCAACCGGTCTAGGAGAAGGAAAACTCTGAATTCAAACCTGCTGAACTCCGCTTAAGAAATTGACCTTGTGTCGCATCCTGCTCGTGTGGAGGGTTGGTAAATATATATATATATTAGTTTGTTCATATTTATGCATCTCTTTCTGCCTATTTTAGTGAACTCATTATCTATCTATGTACCTATCTAACTATCTAGCTATCCTTGTCTTTTGATACGTATCAATCCATCGTAGTTTGTTCATATCTATATATCTATCTTTCTATCTATCCGTCCTTGTTGCGCTCTCTTCTCTCTCTCTCTCTCCCTCTCTCACTCTATCATCTATTATATCTATATCTATCTATCTATCTATCTATCTATCTATCTATATATATATATATATATATATATATATATATATATATTATACCAAGCGTGTTGGTAGATCCTTGCGGAGAGAAAAAAAACCCAGCAGAGAGTTTGATTGTAAAAATATACTACCAAACATCAACCAGAAGAAAAAAATTTTTGAAAAAAAAAAGACCAAGATATTCGTACCAACAGAAAATAATCTATTGGTACAGTATTTGGCCAAAAGAAAAAACAATTTATATGTATATATATGTATATAAGATATATATATATTCATATAACCGCTAGGAGAAGCTAATTTGTAAAAAGTGCTCGATACCTAAGTAGAGCCAAGTAATAAAGATAATCTACTGAGTCAGACGAACCTACTATTAGTTTCGCAATAAAGCTCTTCAGGGCTAAAATCTGACTCCTATAGCATTTTACTTATATATATATATATATATATATATATATATATATATTATATATATATACATACATATATATATATATATATATATATATATATATATATATATGAATATTTGGAAAAACAAATGATGTTTACAAATGCTTGGGATCATCAGTAGAGAATGTACACCGTTCCGGGGCTTCCGGGGGACCTCACAACAGTGAGGGGGGGGGGAAGTTAAAACCGTTGAGCGGAAGGCCCCGAAACGGTGCACATTCTCTCCTGATGATCCCAAGCATTTGTAAACATCATTTGTTTTTCCAAATATCAAATTCACACTGTCGGATTAATTTCCTTTTATTCACACACACACACACACACACACACACACACACACACACACACACACACATATATATATATATGTGTGTGTGTGTGTGTGTGTGTGTGTGTGTGTTCATTCTTTGTATGTGCTTATGTATATATCTATCTTTTTTCCTATCCTAGTTTATTCATTATCTATGGATCTATCTCAGTTTTTTTTATATATCTATCTTTCTATCTATCCATGTTTGTTCATTATCTATCTATCTATCTATCTATCTATCTATCTATCTATCAATCATTCCTAGTTTTTATATATATCTATGTATGTATGTATGTATATATGTATGTATGTATCTATATCTATATCTATATCTATCTATCTCTCTCTCTCTCTATATATATATATATATATATATATATATTATATATAGGGAGAGAGAGAGAGAGACGTATACACACACACACACACACACACACACACACATATATATATATATATATATATATATATATATATATATATAGAGAGAGAGAGAGAGAGAGAGAGAGTCGTATATATATATATATATATATATATATATATAAAAGAGAGAGAGGAGAGAGAGAGAGAGAGAGAGAGAGAGAGAGATACGTAGACGTAGATATATATAGAGACCGATATGAAAAAACTAGATAGATAGACACATACACACACATACACACACATACACACACACATATATATATATATGTGTGTGTGCGTGTGTGTGTATGTGTGTATGTGTTAGGGTTGTTCAAAAATAAGATAGAAACATTTAATAATGTAGCATATTCATTACTATACAAATAAAACCTCATGCATGATGGTAGTGTTGCTGGTCGTCACCCAGGTCATTGACCCCCTTCTACCAGCGGTGCCCGTGCGAAAGCGCACAGTGTCAAGTGACTAGAGCTACCCTTGCACCCCTGCAACAACAACGCAATCTGTGTAGAAACTGCCACCCGGATAAATATCGTTTGAGGGGCCGAAAGGGGTGATAATCTGAAAGAGCCAAGTGAGAACTATATGTGTTGGTGTCTGCAGATCATATCGATCCATGCGCTGTCTGTGTGATGAGGACACATTCTGATGAACAATTAAATAGACCACCGACTTCGGAAAAATCAAGTTCCTCTACCATATCATGGATTCTGTGCGTTGCCCTTGAACGAAACGACTAGAGATTAAACTAGATGGGAGCTGATTGCAACATGTTTTAATATTTGTTTTAATTTACTACACACACACACACACACTTATACATATATATACTATTAAGGTGTATATAGAAATAGCCTACTCAAGTTTCACCATTAAGTATCTTCAGGGTTAATTTCAATGAATAAATCAAAATATTGATTAATTCATTGAAATTAACCCTGAATATTCTTTATCTATATACACCTTAATACTAAATCCGCTCTACTAACGTATTGAGCACTTTATATTCGTTAGAACACTAACGTATTCGATTAATACTTATATCGACCGTCAAAATTGCAATTAGCTCAATATTTTATTCCCCGGTACGTCATCTTCTCTATCATATATATATATATATATCTTATTATAATGGAGATTGTGTGTTTTTCTGTCTGTAACCGAAACTATATTCCTACTCAAGACACAATTCTCTTAGTTATTGACATCACATTCTCCATGATTTTATTTTTATCTAAACCTCAATTATTAATAAAATTGTCTTACATTATTAATACTGTTAACCATATCTACATACTAACAATATGCAATTATATTTATATATACAACAAAATAGCGCTTTACAATGTGAACGGGAAGGCTAATTTGCATATTAATATTAAAAAATCGAATTTAATAAATATGTGCTTAGTATTATTGATTTCTAACTGTTTGGTTTTATTTTAATGAATATAAGCAAAAATCTCTTCAATGAATCTTAAATGAAATCCATTAACAAGATAAAATAACTGTCATTTTATTCTTTACTTCCTCTTTTAACTAAATACTTAAATTAGAAAAAATATCAATGAAAGACGAGAGTGATGGAAGAGTAAGTTTCAGTTGTTCCATTTTTTATTATAATTTGGTCGCTTCCTAGAGCGACGAAAAAAGACGTCCATTTCGATTGTCAGCGTTCAAGCGTTGACAGTAAAGAAAACCAGAAGGAGGGAGAAAAAAACAGCAGCCCCAGAAAGCATGACAGTCAATGCACCAAAGACTGTCACTCATTGATTCGCGTAGATCCAGATAATTTTTCTTTTCTCACCACGCCATTGTCCTTGTGCGGTGGAAAGGTGCTAACAACAATATATAGCTGTTTACTACGCGCACACACACACACACACACACACACATATGTATATATATATATATATATATATATATATATATATATATATATATATATAGAGAGAGAGAGAGAGAGAGAGAGAGGGAGAGAGTGTCTAAGATATACATATATATATATATATATATATATATATATATATATATATGTATATTGAGAGTTAACATGTATATATATATATATATATATCTTTATTATTTGCTTTACTTAGGTATTGAGCACTTTTACTTATTAGCTTTAGTTTCCTGGCGGTTGTATGAATACCTTATATATATATATATATATGTATATATACCTTATATATATATATACACATATAAATTGTTTTTTCTTTTGGTAAAATATTATTTTTGGTTGGTACGATTATCATGGTCTTTACTTTTTTTCCAAAAATGTTTTTCTCCCCGGGTGATGTTTGGTAATATATTTTTACAATCAAACTATTTGCTGTTTTTTTCTCACCACGAGGATTTACCAACAAGTTTGGTATATTAAATTATACATACATATTCTTGAGCCTTTCCCTTTTTAATTCTGTTCAAGTAATCCCAAAAGCAATTTCTTTAGTTTGTCGGTTGAAGTATTCATGCAGTTATTTTCCCGACGAGGAGAGCAGACATTAATTTTTAATTTACAAGAAGAAGACGTCATTTCGTATATTTTGCCGTCCCAGCGGATCACAGAGTGAAGGTAAAAGAAAACAAAAAGATAGATAAATACCTGGACTTAGCCAGAAAGCTGAAAAAGATGTAGAACATGAAGAGTCCAAAATAATAACTGCGACTCTTGAAACAATCCCTTTTTGGGTTTGGAAAAAAGAGTCTGGAGGAATTAGAAATCCGAGGAAGAATCGAAACCATCCAAAACAACAGGATTGTTGAGATCAGGAAGAATACTCAGAAAAGTCCTGGAGATCTGAGGAGACTTGCTGTCCGTCAGCCTCCAGTGACTGTTTAGGAGGGTGTGAGAAACTCACATGGAGAGTATAATTATAGTAATAGTATTGGCTTTTGAAGCATTGTTAAGTAAAGTATATTATTATTTATATTTTGAAGGCAATTACAATGCGTATAACATAAAATAAGATAAAATATTGTCCATTTTGGACACTATCTTATTTTATACGCATTGTAATTGCCTTCAAAATATAATAATAATAATAATAAATAATAATAATAATAATAATAATAATAAACCTTAAAAGAGAAACTGAATCACTTATAATTGCTGCACAAAATAATGCCATAAGGACAAACTATATCAAAGCAACAGATCCAACAAAATAGTAAATGTAGACTTTGCGGTAATAGAGATGAGACTGTAAACCATGCACTATGCGAATGTAGCAAACTAGCACAACGGAAGTACAAAACTAGACACGACTGGGTTGGGAAGGTAATCCACTGGGAATTATGCAAAAAATTAAATTTTGACCACACGCATAACATTCTCTGGGACTTAAAAACGGATCACATTATCCCAGCAAGAAGACCAGACCTAGTGTTGATTAACAAAAAAGAAAGAACTTGTCAACTGGTGGATTTTGCAGTGCCAGCAGATCACAGGGTGAAGTTAAAGGAAAATGAAAAAATTGACAAATATCTGGACCTTGCCAGAGAACTGAAAAAGTTATGGAATATGAAAGTGAAAGTTATACCAATTGTAGTTGGTGTACTTGGAACGGGCCCAAAAGGATTGGAAAAGGGTTTGGAAAGTCTGGAAATCAGAGGAAGGATTGATACCATCCAGAACATTGCACTACTGCAATCTGCCAGAATACTCAGAAGAGTCCTGGAGACCTGAGGAGACTTGCTGTCACTCAGACTCCAGTGAAAGACAATCAGCTAATGCTGATGTGAAAACTCAAAAGGAGTAAATAATAATAATAATAATAATAATAATAATAATAATAATAATAATAATAATAATAATATGCCGTCCTGGCTGATCACAGAGTGAAAATGAAAGAAAACGAAAAGATCGACAAATACTTGGACCTGGCCAGAGAACTGAGAAAACTGTGGAACATGAGGGTGAAGGTCGTACCAATAGTAATTGGGGCCCTTGGAACAATTCCCAAGGGGTTGGAAAGGAGTCTGGATGAATTGAAAATCGGAGGAAGAATCGAGACCATCCAGACTACAGCATTATTGAGAACGGCTGGAATACTCAGAAGTCCTGGAGACCTGACGAGACTTGCTCTCACTCAGCCTCCAGTGAACTACCGGCTTCTGCAGGTGTGAAAAACTCGAATAGAGTGAAATAATAATAATAATAATTTCCTTGTGAATTGTTCTTTCACTGGAGTCTGAGTGACAGCAAGTCTCCTCAGGTCCCCAGAACTATTATTATTATTATTATTATTATTATTATTATTATTATTATTATTATAGATGTTCTTGGTGTTGTTGTTAGTGATAGTGGTGTTGGTGGTGGTAGTGTGGTATTGGTGTGTGTTTTTGTCAATAGAAAGTGAGAGAAAATCCGATTTCTTCAAATGGGTTTCCGTGTCACTTTACCAAAAAAAAAGACAAGTAAAGAATAAAGGTTTCCACAATAAACAATTGACTTCTTATTAAATCCACGTGCTGTAACGATTGGAAACTGGGACTTTTACTCTATTCGATTGAATATAAAACTCATGTTTTGATAAGAAAAGTTTCCTTTTAACAGGAAATATTTGAACAAAAATTGTTGTATGTGACATCGAATGTTACCAGCACTTCTCATTTGGGCCCTGTCGGTTGGGGCTTTAGTAAATACCGACTGTACCTCTATAGAGAAATAAGACCCCACCCCAATGGGGCAACCTGTTGGTCGTGGGTAGTGATGCGTGATGCTAAAGGATGGAACCCTGTTGCTTGAGCAATCCATGACATGCAACAGTCCACTTTAGCACTACTTAGGTTAGACGGGTTGCCGGAGAGACCCCTCCGATTAAAAGGCGGTGTGTTGGCGTTTTTCCGATATAAGGTGTGTACCAGATGGCCACTTGTACTTATAGACTCGCCGACTAACATGTGACCAACCTATTTGCCAACCACTAGCAGTACTCTGCTGCTGATATTATTACTTATACTGGCTGTTCTGGTCATACCTACACACATTGCTTTGAACCTTCGTGGGCGACGGAACATAGGATTATATCACTGGACCTTTGACACTACGTAAGATTCCAAAACTTACGGCTTATTCACTTACCAAAGGATTCTATAGCTCAGAACATACTTTAAGTCCTTTTCAACTGGCCAAGGATGGCGGTCAGAAACTTAACACGGTGGTTGAGGGTCTTAATGTCCTGGAAATGGTGTTAAACTCTATCTGACCGTGAGGTTCCAGTTCTTTGGAGCTGTGGGGAATGTCGAGTACCCCTTCATCACCAGGTCCACTCTGACCCGGTGTGGTAGTACCTGCTAGGATCCCATCTATGGGTTAAATTGGAAAAATGAGTTTTAAAAATTTGTTTGAAAAATTAGTTTAAAACAGAAAAGTTGAGTACTCCTCAAGAGTGAGTAAAGCAAAACATCTTTGGCATAAAATAACCCAACAAGGGTTGACATACCGTAAAATCTAACCAACAACTAACCAACCAACCAACCGAGACAAGGGTGTTTGCATTTTACTTAGCGCTAATGGTAATCCTTAACTATTTCCTCGTTAATTCCTACCATAAAATAAACTGAACCCTCATTTTATGTCCGTGTTTTTGCAATAAAAGTTTTATTTTTCTTGCACCCGTTATTTTATAATACTAAATATATTTTCTTTATTTATTCTAATATTCACTTCAATGTGTATATTCTAAAAGTTTTTATTTTTTGAGAATGGTTAGTTTTAAAGTAACCACTTTAAAACTAACCATTCTCAAAAAATAAAAACTTTTAGAATATTTAAATACGGACATAAAATGAGGGTTCAGTTTACTTTATGGTAGGAATTTACGAGGAAATAGTTAAGGATTACCGCGCTAATACGTTTGGTAGAGGGATAAATCCCACTATTCTACTCCAGATATGGAGTAAAAACAGAATAGTAAAACATACAAAGCTTTTTTAACCATGTTTGGCAACCAGTCTAGAAGAATTAAAACCTGTTAAGCTCCTTTTAAAAATGACCCTATTTTGCACCCTGCCCGTGTGGATTTGGTTTGGTTTGTTTTATTTTACGGCATATCAACACCAGTGGGTCATTTAATGCCGATAAAGTTTTGAAATAAATCAATTTTTAATGGATAATACAATTTTTTTATAAATACATTTTTCTATTTAACCCATAGATGGGACCCTAACAGGTACTACCACTCCGGGTCAGAGTGGACCAGGGAGCAATGATGATGAAGGGGTGCTCCACATTCCCCAAACCTCCAAAACTGGAACCTCACCATCAGATAGAGTTTAACGTCATTCCCAGGACATGTAGACCCGCAGCCACGGCCTTCTAGCACCCATATGATAAAAAGGGGTTGTGGCTTTCCATAAGGGCAATAGGGTTGGGAAAATCATTGCTCGTGTGGAGGAGATTAGTGAATACATATATGTTAATAAATACGATCATTTTTTTTTACAATTCTTAAAACCACACAGACATAACGTTTTTAGTATTACTGAATGGATGATCTAAACGAGGAAGCCTTCTCTATTCTTATTTCAAGGGTTTCTTTATTTTTTTTGTCGATGAAATGAAGGAACTAATTTCATCTCCCAAAGGAAAGATACGGTTGATAATCAAGATAAAAGTGGATAATATTATCAAAATGCAAACCGTTAAACATCGTTTAGTTCTTCAAGATCTTTTTATTTACGGGTCAAAGCTTTAAAAAAAACCCTGACCTTTTACCGTTCCTTTCTTGTCGGCACAATTTCTTTTTTTCAGCATTAAAAATTTCAGATTTAAGTGACTTCGACTTTTTATTATTTTTTTATTATTATATTTGCTTAATGTATAAAATTGGAACGCATATCTTAAACTGAAAGCAACGACAGCATTAAAAAAACCCAACATTACCTTTTGAACTTTTTATCATCATTTTCACTCATGCAAAAAGAATTGAAATTCTACTTGTCGTCAGTGACATCACCATTTGAAAGTGGCGGGAGAATTTATTCCAAGTTGTAGTAGCAGTGAAAATAGTTGAACTTCAATAAATATTGAACTATTAAAAAAAAACCAAAAAAATTGACACGATATTTTAAGATTATTTTCTATTTTTCTTTTTTTTTTTGTTTTTGTTAATGCTGCAAGCATTTTTTTTTTTATTGCATTGCACTTTAGTTGTTGAAGGGAGAACACGTAACAGGAAAAAAATGGAATATTTTTCACGAGGATGACTGACTTTCTTAAAATACCTTAAAATTTAAGGTAATCTCTCTCTCTCTGTCTCTCTCTCTATCTCACTCTCTCTCTTTCACACACACACACACACACACACACACACACACACACACACACTCTCTCTCTCTCTCATATATATATATATATATATATATATATATATATATATATGTGTGTGTGTGTGTGTGTGTGTGTGTGCGCGTGTGTGTGTGTGTGTGTGCGTGAGTGTGTGTGTGTGACACACACACACAGAGAGAGAGAGAGAGAGAGAGAGAGAGAGAGAGAGAGAGAGAGAGAAGAGAGAGAGAGAGAGAGAGAGAGATTACCTTCAATTTTAAGGCATTTTAAGAAAGTCAGTAATCCTCGTGAAAAATTCCATATCTGTCTCTCTCTCTGTCTCTGTCTCTCTCTCTCTATATATATATATATATATATATATGTGTGTGTGTGTGTGTGTGTGTGTAGACATACACCCCATATGTATAAACATAATATATATATATATATATATATATATATATATATATATAATATATATATATATATACTAGCAAATATATGCACCCTACGGTGCAAGTATTTAAGTTTTAATGTAATGAAATATCGTATTAAATTAGAGGCATATAAAAAAGATATGTAACAGAGTGGGGGTATAATAGAAAATAAAAATGAAACTTACTCTTCCATCACTCCCGTCTTTCATTGCTGAATTTTACTTATTTAACAATTTAGTTAAATTAGGAAATAAAGAATAAAATGACAGTTATTTTCTTGTTAATGGATTTCATTTAAGATTCATTGAAGAGATTTTTGCTTATATTCATTAAAATAAAACCAAACAGTTAGAAATCAATAATACTAAGCACATATTTAATAAAATCACATTTTTAATATCAATATGCAAATTAGCCTTTCCATTCACACTACAAACCGCTATTTTTTGTATATATAAATACAATTGCATGTTATTTGTATGTAGATATGGACAACACTAATAAAAAGGTGAAGAAATTTTATTAATAATTGAGGTTTAAATATAAATAAAATCATGAAGAATGTGATGTAAATAACTATGTTAATTGTGACTCAATTAGTAATATAGTTTCGGTTACAGACAGAAAAACACACAATCTCCATTATAATAAGATACATATATATATATACACATATATATGTATATGTTTATATATATATAATATGTATGTATATATATATATACACACACACACACACATATATATATATATATATATATATATATATTGAAAGGAGGGAAAAACTAAAAAAAGAAACATCATTCTGTAATAAATTTATTTCGACTAAAACTTAAGGGGCTTTTAGAAATTTAAATAAATTTCTAAAGCACTCCAAAATAAATTTTTAGCCTCATCAGACAGGACACTACAATATATATATGGGGGTGTATGCCTACATATTCATACATACATGAGCTCTTTAAGGGGTGATTTAAGTTGACTTTCGCCACTAAGCATATAAGCAATGATCGTTTGCCCGCAAACTGGATCTCTCTGTGATCGTAAAATATAAACAAACCTATGTATTCAATAGTTTAAAAACACCAGTCCCGCTACAGCAGCTGTCAGTTTCAAAAATAAAGTATAGCTGCTCGCAGAATAGGAAGAAATTGAACATCAGCAATAATGGTTTTGTCAGTTTTATGGTCCATTCAACTTTTTACCCGAAAAACCCACCCATGGGAAAATACTTATAACCCCAAGGGTAACGTTTTCCATCAGCCAACATTTGCGAGATTTAATGGACGATCAGGAACATATACAACATAAAAACCACTGTGAATATATTAGATCCTATTATTCGGTTCTCATTCTTTATTTTGTTTGTAGGATGCACATTTTGTAGGATCCTCCAAAATACAAACACAGATTTATTGAACCAGAGAAGTGAACTCGTTTCGAAATGCAGACATTTGAACAAATTTCTATTGTGCCACTTACCACCTGATCCTAATTAATCCCTTAATTTTCACTCTACTTTTATTTGAAAAAAAAAGAATCATCTGGACAACGTGTGCATTAAGACCAAAGCATTTTAGTTTACTTATTTTTTTTAATACTACTTTAGCGGTATAACATTCCATCGCGTGAACACGCTTCACGTTATATAAACGCTAAACATGCCACATTTTAAAAAAAAACTTTAGCTTTCTCACATTCCATCGCGTGAACAAGCTTCGCGTTTATATAAACGCTAAACAAACTACTTTAAAAAAAAATCTAAACATTTTGACTCTTGTCTGAAGATTGCATAAGCATGAAACTAATAGTAACGAGATATTAATATCCATATTATTGATTATATATATATATATATATATAATATATATATATATATTTATATATGTCCCCATATATATATATATATATATATATATATATATATATATGCTCCCCATCCCCCTAGGGTTGAGCGTTCTGGGCCAACTCAAGCGTAAACGCGACGCTCTCCTATATATAAGGGATGGAGCACTCTATGGCGGCCTTTACATACAAAGCGATGCGTGTATTAAAACAGTTAAAATCCCCTTCGCATTCTGTAAGTGATGACAGCCTAATGGATTTCAATTCCGTCTGTAGGTAGCTTACAAATATCTAGCCACACTGGAGAGACTTGATGAGTCGAAACACGCATCTCTCTCTCTCTCTCTCTCTCTCTCTATATATATATATATATATATATATATATATATATATATATATATATATATATATATTTATATATATATATATGTGTGTGTGTGTGTGTGTATGTGTGTGAGAGAGATAAAAGGGTTCGGGGCTTGTCATAAATGCAATAGCTTTGGAACAATCGTATAGGTGCTAGGGCTTGACATGACCAACCGTGAGGGCCTCTCCGACCGTCCGTCTAGTCTAAATAAGGGCCAAAACGGTGTGTTGCATGTCATGGACTGCTCAACCACCAGGGTTCCTTAAGCATCATGGGCTGCCACCCACAGCCAACAGGTGGTCTCAGTGGGGGAGTGTTATTCCTCTGCAGAGGTGCTGTTCACATATCCTACAGCCCCAACCGACAGGGCTGTAACCAATCGCAAAAAGATTTAGCGGAGAACTATGACACCCGTGGACACAATTTTGGAGTCTTCTGACAAAAAGTGTCAATCGTTTAGACGAGTTTAGAATGAGTTTAGGAATATTGCAGCAAAGTTAATATTCTTTGTAGATGTTTATAAAAATAAACTAAATGAATCATAAGAGTTTGCCAACAAATGTCGATCGAACACACGAAACTCACAATAGTCTACAAGACGTGCTCACCGAAAAAGTTTAGACCCCCCCCCAAAAAAAAAAAACTTAAGTGCATCATAAAGTATTAATAGTAGTAGTAGTAGTAGTAGTAGTAGTAGTAAAATTGGTGGAGTAGCCTATTGTCAGTATCAGTTGGACAGTGAGGGAGTCTGTCCCCTTTTCGCTAGCGCTAAACCAGGGAGATTGATATTTTGCTGAGGTGGAGCGCCACACCTACCCTCAGCTCCCCACCTTACCACACAGATCAAATTAACCAGTCTGTGCTACTCGGGTCAAAAGCTAAACGGCCCCTAAGTAATATTATGATAAAAATGATTATTATTATTATTATTATTATTATTATTATTATTATTATTCAACACTTTTTTTGTTACTGTCCTGGGTATGACAGTAAACTATCTGATGGTGAGGTTCCAGTTCTGGAGGTCTGGGGAATATGGCGTACCCCTTCATTACCATTGCTCACAGGTCCTTGCTCACAGGTCCTTGCTCACAGGTCCTTGCTCACAGAGTATTTTCTCATTAATAATAAATGAAATAAAGAAGACATTTATAAAAGAACAGAAGCGGCTACCCAGCTTCGCCTGGGTAGATAGTGGCAATAAAACCCTGGTGAACTGATTTATTTACTTTTTGAGATTTACAAATGCTGGACATTTTAAAGTAGAATTTCAATGCTATTTCTATGTATATTTTATTTTTTAAATATCTTCGAATATAAATCAAATCTTCATAATTTTTGCCCCAAAAGCAAGAACAGGTGATATTTAATGTGTACATATATATTCACTTTTTGAGGCGTGTGGTGTAAGGTTAAGAATCGTAGGATATAGACTCGTTGACCCGATTTCAAATCCCGGACAAAGCTCTTTGCATTTCACATAGCGCTAATACTCTTGGGAACGGTAGGCATCCAACTACTCTCCTTCCAGATATGAGTAAATAGCAGGGTAGACTGGGCTTGGTAACCAGTCTAGGTGAAGGAAATCTTTCGATTCAAACTTGTTAAACTTCACTTAAGAAATTGAACTTGTGTCCCATTCTGCTCGTGTAGAGGGGTTGATATATATATATATATATATATATATATATATATATATATATATATATATATATATGTAAATAAATGGAAATTAATCCGACAGAATGAATTTAACATTTTGAAAAATAATTACTAATTGTTTTTTCAAAATGTTAAATTCATATATATATATATATATACATATTTTTTTCCTATTATTATTATTATTATCATCATTTCAACTTCATCTGATTATTTTAATGATAATAATAGCGTAATCCGTATACATTTTGATAAACGGACCGAAACACATGTGTAAGTGATATCGATTAAAAGTGATATCGATAAAATTCATTTTTATCCATTTACATTTCTTTTCTTTACTCATTTTTTCCTCATATTATCGGATTCAATTCCCTTTCCATTCTTACATATATATATATATATATATATATATATATATATATATATATATATATATATAGACTTTGTCATTAATTGTTTTATTTTTGTAGTTTCATCCGTACATACATATAGATACATGCATACCTATTGCTCTTTATATACGTATAGATTATGCACAGTATTTCATATTCATTCGGCATTAAATGACCCACTGAGGTTGATATGGCGTAAAACAAAACAAACCAAACTCATATTCATCCCTGCCTTTACTAAACAAATATTTATATCCTGATTGCCCCCCCCCCGCAAAATTAGGCTGATTTTAGGCAGCTGTCTGGCCACACTCCACAATCTGCATCATCAGTAATGTCCACCAATCAGAGGCCACTAATCAGACGCACGACCGCCAGTGCATTGTCTTGTCTTTTCTGCTTCGACGGAGACAGACAATGGTCACAGATGAATTGGGTAACTTGTTTTACTTATTTAGTCATCGCAACAACAACAAAAGAAGAAGAAGAAGAAGAAGAAGAAGAAGAAGAAGAAGAAGAAGAAGAAGAAGAAGAAGAAGAAGAAGAAGAAGAAAGAAAGAAATGGTCCAGTTCGAAGTAGGCCAGGCATTTTAGCGGCGAAAGGAAAGAAAGAAAAGTAAAAAATTGTGCAACTCCATTTCAACCAACGAACGTCAAGGGCGACGAATTCTGGCGCGATTTTAGCCGACTTCATCAACGGAGTTTATTATCATTAGAACATGTCATGACAAAGACGACATATGTTCATCATTAAAGACATTAACGACGATAGCATCACCTTAATCATCGTCGACCTTGCCGAAATGATAAACTCTTTTGTCTACTTCGTCATCATCCTTTCTTGCATCATCATGTATAGTCCGTCATCATCATCAGATGTTTCTATCTGCCTTGAGAAATAAAAATAGAAGGAAAAAAATACCGTATAGTTGCGTTTTTTTTGTGTACCGATTTTACGTTAATAAATGGCCAAAAGGTATTTGTTTTATAAGGTAGGACAAAAGGGTGCGGCCGGCGCACATCAAATATCCCGTATTTGACGGCATATAGGACGCAATTTTCTTCTAAAATTTTGGCTAAAAAAATTGCCCTGCGTCTTATACATCGTAGGTGAAGTCTGAGACCTCCCGTAGGCCTAGGCTAATCTTCTCTATGATGCTCACTAACCCAGCTTATGCTCAGTACTTTTACCTACCCTAAACTCCATGCATCCTTATTTTATTGCTGGTATTGTTATAATCAAGGTTAACAGGAGCGTATGCTAGACTGTTTCCAACAATATATGCTTAAATACATTAAAAACTTTTTTTCCTGAATCTGACCTGCTGAAATGGGGATGCGTCTTATATGCCGTCGAATACGGTACCTTTCTTATAAATGTTGTATACACCTTGTATTGCATCGTTAAGTTTTTTAATTTTTACTTTTTATTCTTACTCATCTTTTTCTTTCTTTCTTTCTTTCTTTCTTTCTTCTTCTTCTTCTTCTTCTTCTTCTTCTTCTTCTTCTTCTTCTTCTTCTTCTTCTTCTTCTTCTTCTTCTTCTTCTTCTTCCATGTCGTTTGGGGCTTTAGAATACACTAACTTCACCCCTGCAGATGAGTAAAATCCCCCGTAATGGGGCCACCTGTTGGCTGTGGGTTGCGGATGCGATGCTTAAGGATGGAATCCTGGTGGCTGAGCAGTCCATGACATGCAACACTCCACTTTGATCTTTACTTAGGCTAGACGGGCTGTTGAAGAGGCCCCCTATCAATCGGCTGGTTATGTCAAGCCCAGACTCTCCCAGCCCTATTGCCCTTATGGCAAGCTCTAACCCATTTTATCATATACGTGCTAGAAGGCAGTGACTGAGGGTCTTGGTGTGCCCTGGGTATGACGTTAAACTCTATCTGATGGTGAAGTTCCAATTTAGGAGCTGTGAGGAGTGTGGATAACCCCTTCATCGCCATTTCTACTAGGTCCACTCTGACCCGGAGTGGTAGTACCTGTTAGAGCCACATCTATGATTTAACTCATAGATGGAACCCTAACAGGTACTAAGAATGAGTTTTAAAGAATGTATTTAAAAATGAGTTTGAAAAAAAATTAAATGCCCATCAAGAATGAATAAAAGAAAACGTCTTCGGTATAAAATAACCCGACGAGGGTGGACATGCCCGTCAAGAATGAATAAAACAAAAGGTTTTCAGCATAAAATAACCTTTCGAGGGTTGACATGCCCGTAAATTCTAACCAACCAACCAACCAATCATTCTTTACGTTTGTTTTTTCTTTTCATCTTTGTTCATTTATTTACTTTTCTCTTTTTCTTTTTAATTCTTATTCCACCTCGAGATTTTAAAACCTTTTCTTCTCTTTCTCCTCCTCATCCCCCCCCTCTCTCTCTTCTCTCTTCTTCATGCTTCTCGTCGTTCACTTTCTTTTAACTTCCTCACTTTCTCTTTTTCTTCTTCTTCTCGCTATTTTTACTTATTCCTCATTCTTCCGCCTCGCCGTTTTTTTCCATATTCCACTCCTCCGAATGACACAGATACGAAACAATATTTCTATAATTCTTTAATATCAAACACAAAACATAATTGAAACCAAAATATCTGTTTTCCTTATTTAAATAAAAGAACGTCAATTTTTACGCATGTATTTTTCAAAAAATGACAATTTAACTAAATTAATGTCTAAATTAGTTTTCAGCTTTGAAATCTTCAACAGATTGCTAAATGAAAACATATAAAGTCGTTTTGAATGTTGCGATGGGAAGGGCCAAACACACACAAGTGTGTTACGGACACTGAGTCAGAAGGTGGCGTGATTCTTGCTTTAATCAAAATAGTTGAAACAGGAAACATATTTCGAGGAAAAACGAAAAATTATGGCCCTGAGACTTTGCATGTTAAGATGTTTACAATTTAGAATTTGATGGTTTTGCAACATATGCATTCAAAACTATTTCCAACCTTATATACACATGTATAAGTCGACACTTGATCTATGATTACGATATAATTAATATATATATATATATATATATATATATATATATATATAATAAAGTAAAGTAAAGTCGACGGGGCGGCCTAAAGTCGATATCAGCCAGTCAGCGAGGGAGCCTATCCCCTTTTCAATAGCGCTAGACCAAGAAGATTGTTTTAGCATCTAAGGTGGAGCGCCACACCTACCATAAGCTCCTTACTTTACCGCACAGATCCCTATGCTACTCATACGCTGAGTTGGCGGGGACCGGTATCAAACTAGGAACCTTGTGGTTTCTAGCCGAACGCTCTACCGACTGAGCTAACCCGGCCCCATATATATATATATATATATGTGTGTGTGTGTGTGTGTGTGTGCGTGTGTGGGTGTTAATAAAAAGGCCCACTGAGCTTCGTCAGACCACGTTTTTTAAAAACGTGGTCTGACGAAGCTCGGTGGGCCCCAGATACCCACGAGTGGAAATGGTCCATAATTACGATACCCATGGTATTTAAGGCCTTTTTATTCACAAACAAATTTGCTCTGTTTATAAAAATTAAACATTGAGCTCTCATACGGATCCGAAACTCTACAACAAACAACTGTTAGGGAATAGGCCTATAATCACCTTGTACCAAGAAACTTGGTACCCCAACAAAGAAAGTTTATATATATATATATATATATATATATATATATATATATATATATATATTCAACCATATTTTCACACACATAAGCTGACTGAAACACATGTGTAAGTGATATCGATTAATGTGATATCGATTAAATTCCTTTCACCCATCTACATTTCTTTTCTTTACTCATTTTTCCTCATATTGTCGGATTCAATTCCTTTTCCATTTTCACACACACACACACACACACACACACACACATATATATATATATATATATATTTACCAAACTCTCCACACGAGCAGGATGTGACACAAGATCAATTTCTTAAGCGGATTTTAACAGGTTTGAATTCAGTTTTCCTTCTCTTATACTGGTTGCATAGCCATGGTTAAATTGCCCAGACTGCCCTGCTATTTTTACCCATAGTTGGAGGGAGAGTAGTTGGATGCATACCTTTTCCAAGGGTATTAGCGCTATGGGAAATGCAAACAGCCATTGAACTCGGATCGACACGTCCATTTCCTACAACTCTAACCATTACAACACGCACTTTCAAGCGCATATACTCATGTATGAGTCGACACTTGATTTATACTCACGAAATTATTAATAATGATATCTATATATATTAATATTCATGTTCCTTATTTCTATGACCGTTATCACCGAGAAACACTGCGTAGCATGTCCTTTTTCTCCCTTTCTTTCTTCATACCAAAAAGGCAATGGTCCTTTATTTAGCTGAGAAAATAAGATATCGGCAGAGAAACAACATCAGATAGTCAGGATTTACATTGTTGCATTTCATCCTGGACGATTTGTGTCGGTCTCTTTTTTAACCAAAGAGTGTTGCAAGATGCCAACGGTCGTACAATTGAGGAACACGAGTATTAATATATAGATTAACTCTTTTTTTAAAGTCTTTAATTTATTAATTCTTTTCATTTTTTTTTGCTATTTGTTTTTCAAAAAGAAACCATTCGTGTAGGGCCCCTGGGTATCAACAAGAACAGAGTGGTAAGAGCAATGTGTATTTTACAAACATGAATCATAGTTGCAACATAAGCCGCCATACTTGGATGAAATTTACTGTGAAAAACTGATGAATGCGTGTCATTGCATGTGAGTCAGCAAAATTTTTGGTGGATGATAAATTTTGCAGGGATTTTGCGAAAAAGATAAATTTGAAAATAAGTAGACACGACGATATATAATTTCTTTAGTACACACACACACACACACACACACACTCACACACACACATATATATATATATATATATGTGTGTGTGTGTGTGTGTGTGTGTGAGTGTATGTATAGACAATAATTATTAAAAAATTATGCATGCATATTCTGTGATATCTTGTCTGTCTGCATCCCTGTCTGTCTGTCTGTCTGTCTGTCTGTCTGTCTGTCTCTCTCTCTCTATATATATATATATATATATGAGGTTAAGTAAACAAACAAATGTGTTTATTTTTATATGGCTTTAAGCCGACAATTTTCAAGTACATTCAGGGATTGACATTTTCTCGATTCGTTTAGCCTTATATTTGAACATATATGCCCGCCTAAAATTCATTAATTATCAACTAATTAATTTTCAAAATTAGGTACGACTTCAATTAAGCACATATCCTCCAAATATATATATATATATATATGTATATATATAAAGTAAAGTCGTCAGGGCGGCCTAATGTCGGTATCAGCCAGACAGCGAGGGAGTCTATCTTCTTTTCACTAGCGCTAGACCATGGAGATTGTTTTTGCGTCTAAGGTGGAGCACCACACCTACCATCAACTTCTTACTTTACCGCAGATATCCGTGTGCTACTCATACACTGAGTTGGCGAGGGTGGGTATCGAACTAGGAACCTTGTGGTTTCTAGTCGAACGCTCTACCGACTGAGCTAATGAGAATTACGTAGATACAGAGTCAACAACGCTTGGTGACAGTCATTTTCTTGCCTATGGAAGCATCAGAACATAGGCGATAAACTGACAGCCATCAAGCACCGTTGACTGTGTTTACACTATTATTAGATCTCGTTATGCTCTATGACTGATATTAAGCACTATTTATCTATAAATAAAGAATACTACACAATACACACACACACACACACACACACACACACAAATATATATATATATATATATATATATATATATATATATATATATATATATATTAGTTAGAGTAGCGAAGATATGAAGTTAATGCTGCTTGGAAACTGTCAGTTTTTCGTCGATTTGATTCTCAAACCATATATAAGTTAAGAGAAAGGAAATGAATCCGATGGTATGAGCATAGATGAAAGGATATGAAAACAACACAATATGCTGTTAAAGTGAAAACATTTTATAAAATATTCATAGCTAATATTGAACAATATTTCGATTTATAAAAATCATCTTCAGAGCTTGTTTATACTCAAGAATTATAAATATTATTATCCGCTATTGATAAGTCTGGAGTATAAACAAGCTCTGAAGATGATTTTTATAAATCGAAATATTGTTCAATATTAGCTATGAATATGATATAAAATATTTTCACTTTAACAGCATATTGTGTTGTTTTCATATCCTTTTATCTATACTCATATATATATATATATATATATATATATATATATATATATATATATATATATATATATATATATATCACTGCCCCCCGTGGCCTGATATATTTATATTTGTAAATGCTATTCCTTGAAATAACTCTAACTGACGATAAATCAGTCAAGTTGAAGCAGCTTGCATTGTCTAGTCACACTGATGAGACGTGAAACAGCGAAACATGTACGTGGATGAGTATATATACGTATATATTTATATACGTATACATTACTTACAATCCTAGATCTTGTTAATAAATTGTTCTTAATAACGTTTTTAAATTCTGTTGTAGAGTAGCTAGCACCCCTTCAACACTCTACCAGATGGACTGGCCCAAAACCTAAAATAGTCTACGATTAATGACTTCAACAGTTGATTAATAAGCTGATTAATATTCAGACTGATCTTACTGCATTTGGCTATACCGCATTTGACCCTCCTCTATTTCTTGTAAGTTTGTCTTGTTAATTATCTGTAACTTATTGTTCTGTAACTTATTGTTTTTTGTATGTATCCGTTAGCACCGGATACTAGTGCTGAATAAATGTATTAAGCACTCGATTTTGTCTGTGTATCATTTCATCTCGACGATACAACAAATTCTTTGATGTGATTAAATATTAGAATTAAACAATAATAAACAATCCTGATATTTATTTACATGTAAAATCGACTCTTATTTACAAAACAACCTAATATTAATATTATTCCTGATGCTGTGTAGAGGCATTTATGTCTAACTAGCATGACCTGTGAATATACCACAATATGATAATTCAATTATTACAACGTTTGATATATTTACTTAAAAGCTATTGCTAAATAGTTCAATATGTAAAAAGTATAATAATCTATTTTTTCTTTCTTTTCTTCTTTTATTGCATTCTTTTTTTTATTTTCAATGTTCGACTGAAACAGATTAGCGTCATCACTTCCACGTTCTCACTCCTCTCTCTGTATCTTTCCTACCTCTATTTCTTTCTTTCTTTCTTTCTTTCTTTCTTTCTTTCTTATTATATTTTTTGTTTGTTTTAATCCTCACAAAATTACAAATAATAATATCTATATATAATCTTCCTTATTTGTATGACCTTTATCATCGAGCAACACTGTGTAGTATGTCCTTTTTCTTCCGTTTCTTTTTTTCTAATAAAAACTGTTCCATTATTTAGTTGAGGTAAAGACTCTCATAAGAAATAAGAATTCGGTGGGTAAGCAACAGCAGATAATCAGGGTTTACATTTTTGTAAAATTTTGTAAAATTTGGACTGTGTCATTTTTAACCAGAGGGTGTTGCAAAATGATAACGGTTGTAAAATTAAGGAACACGAGTATTTATTCATGTCTAATTCTGGAAGGCCAGTGGTGTGAGAAATAATGGCTATTTCTTTTGCTAGTCTTCAGATTTTTCCCCTTTTTTTTTCTCTCTCCCTAAAATGCAAAATACGCCTCAGCCCAATGGAGAAATAATCAGGGAAGCCCACGCTTCGCTATTCTACGCTTGGAACTCGTGCATGACGACTCTTCCTGAAAACTGGCTAATGTCTTCTGCACGTGAATGAAGAATTAGACATGAAGAGAAAAGAGAGCAGCTGCTGTTGCACATATCATCAGTTGACGTTGTTCACAGCAAGTCAAAACAGAAATAGACTGAAAGAGAGAAAGAAAGAGAGAAAGAACGAATGAAAGAAAGGAAGAATGAAGGCCCAAACGCTTAAAGCGATAACCTCAATAGACTTCTCTTATACAACATATGAGCAACATGGCGAATCTGTGTTGATGGGCTTTTCTGTGCGTAAGGACATGTTCCTTAAAAGAGCGAGAAAATAGTAATAAACACTGAAACTCGAAAAGAAGAAGACACAATGTCGTAACCATGCAACTCATTTTGGTTTGCAAGACCTCCTCCTGCAGCTGCCGTGGAAAACGTTCCCTGTCATTCCACAGAGCTACCACAGATGATCACGTCAAACCCTATCACCTATATGATTGTCCCGACTCTATTGCTCTCATGGCAAACCCCATCCCTTTGCATCATACAAGTGCTAGAAGGCGACGACTGAGGGTCTTACTATCTTGGGTATAACGTTAAACTCCCCCAATGGAACCACTTGTTGGCTGTGGGTAGCGACCCGTGTTGCTTAAGGATGGAATCCTGATGGCTGAGATATCTATGACAAGCAACACTCCACTATGGCCCTTACTTAAGCTAGACAGCCGGTTAGAGCGGTCCACTCTGATCAATCAGCTGGTCGCGTCAAGCCCTAACACCTATATGATTGTCCCAACCCTATTTCCCTGGTGGCAACCTCCATAGCTTTGTATCATATATGCGCTAGAAGATTGTGACTGAGGATCGTAATGTCCATTAAAATCTATCTTATGGTGAAGTTCCAATTTTGGAGCGCTAGGGAATTTGGAGTACCCCTTCATCACCATTACTGTCTACTCTGACCCGGAGTGGTTGTACCTGTTAGGATCGGATCTATGAGTTAAATAGAAAAAAATTAGTTTAAAAATATGTTTATAAAATTGGGTTAAAAAAATATTCAGTACTCAAGTTACATAATCTATGCATAGATTATTGTCAACCCCCTGTATTTCTGAAGGGTGGCCCCTTTTCATATCACGCGCGGGACTTTCCATGGAATATTACAGAAAGCCCGCGAAATACGTGAAGTCACGTGGGACCTGGTTGGGTCTTCAGTTTCAGCTTGGACGTCAGGCAGATAAGGCCTTAGCTGGAGCTCACCGCATACGCTCGCTATGTTAGTTAGATGAATATGTTTAGTTAAGTAAATAAAGGTTTAAATAAATAATATGGTTTTGTGGTTGATGAATGTCTTGGCAACAAGACTGACCTAGAAGTAGAAATGAATCAAGGACGACCAGCCAGCAAGATCAGAGAAATAGAAGACCAGACACGAAGTCCCCAAGACGAAGTCCAGACGCTAGAAGATGAACGTAAGATACCAAAGATGAGCAGAAGAATAATAGAAGTAAGAAAGAAAGTAAAGAAAGGGTATACAACACTCATCAAGAATGAATTAAACATAACGTCTTCAGCATAAAATAACCCAACAAGTGTTTTCATGCCGTAAAATCTACACAATCGACGAATCGAAATTAGAAGTAAGGAAGACGCAACGCCGTAACAACGCAGCTCCTTTTGGGTGCAAGACCTCCTCCTGCAGCTGCCGTGGAAAACGTCCCCTGTCAACCAGCAGAGCTGCAACAGACGCTAAAACCCGTGCAGATTTTGAATCGTAGAGAAAAAATAAATGAGAGATATCAATATGCATAAAAAATAAAATATATGTACTAGAAGGCGGTGACTGAGGGTCTTGGTGTCCTGGGTATGACGTTAAACTGCATCTAATGGTGAAGTTCAAATTTCGGGGCTTTGGGGAGTGTGGAATATCCCCTCATTGCCATTACCTCTCGGTTCATTCTGGCCCGGAGTGGAAGTATTTGTTAGGGTCCCATTTATGGGTGAAATAGATCAAAAAGCAAGTTTACAAAAATGGGTTTGAAAAAATTGAGTTTGAAAAAAAATTTGAATACCTAACAAGAATGAATAACATATCTTCGGCATAAAAATAACTCAATAAGGCTTTACATGCCGTAAAATCCAACCAACCAACCAACCAATAATAACGGAATTATTATATATATATATATATATATATATATATTATATATATATATATATATATATATATATAAGGGATGCATAAATTATCATTCACTCACATTCCATAGACCGTAAGAAATTATTAGGCAGCACAAGATACATAATAAAAAGGAACAAGAAAGAATAAAAGGAAATTATGAACTATGCCATGGACTATATGTACATTTTGAAAAAAAAATTATTTCATGTCTTTCACACATTAAAAAAGTAATTATATACATATTCAAAACTGAAGCCATTGTCCCCATGGATATCTGAAGCAAGTTTACAAAAATTGAGTTTGAAAAAAAATGAATACCTAACGAGAATGAATAATACAACATATCTTCGGCATAAAATAACTCAATAAGGCTTTACATGCCATAAAGTCCAACCACAAAACCAACCAACCAACCAACCAACCGAGCAATAATAACGGAATTATTAGGTCATATTCCAATTAGAAACTCTTTAGTGTGGTATGTATAAACACAAAGTTTCGGCTGCTGTGTTTATTCATAACACAATAAGGACGGGGACAACAGTCCGAAACAATTAAAATTATTCCCATCAAGCCTCATTTCAAAAATAGAGACAAATAACATCTATTTTATATAACAAATATAGGTATATGTATTATATAAAATAGATGTTTTTTTTTCATCATGAAGCTACAGATTCTAGTTATCTATTTATTTATGTTGATTTCATATGAGTTTGTAAATGAAGAAATAATGTCAGAGAAGAAATTATACAATGGAATGACAGAAGACTTTTACTTTATATGCAAACACATATATATAAAGTTACTTAAATCATATATATAATATTATATATATATATATATATATATGTGTGGTGTGTGTGTGTGTGTGTGTGTGTGTACATGTATATATTAAATTACCATATGTACATAATTTACAAAATATAATGTCTTATTTACATATTATATGCATATGCTAGATAATAAATTAATAAATTATATATACTAGCAAATATATGCACCCTCCGGGTGCAAGTATTTAAGTTTAAATGTAATAAAATATTAGATTAAATCAGAAAGGCTAATGAAACTAATTAAGACTTCAAATAAAAAGATTTGAAACGGAGGGGTATAATCGGAAAATAGAACAACTGAAACTTACTCTTTCAACACTTCCGTTTTTTCAAATGCTAAATTTTCCTAATTTAACTATTTAGTTAAAATAGGAAGTAAAGAATAAAATTACTGTTATTTCTTCTTGTTAAATGAATTTCTTTTAGGATTTATTGAAGAGATTTTTACTCATATTCATTAAGATAAAACCAAACAATTAGAAATCAATAATACCAAACACATTTTTATTAAAATCAGTTTTTAAATATCAATATGCAAATCAGCTTTACGTTTACTCTGAAAACTGGTATTTTGTTGTATATATAAATACAATTGCATGTTATTAGTATTTAGGTAAGGCCAACAGTATTAATAATGTCAAACAGTTTTATTATTAATTGAGGTTTAAATAGAAATAGAATCATGGAGAATGTGCCGTAAATAACTAAGGAAATTGTGACTTGAGTAGTAATATAGTTTCGGTTACAGACAGAAAAACACACAATCTCCATTATAATAAGATATATATATATATATATATATATATTTATGCATAAGACTATTAATACTGTTGTGTCTCCATTTTCACAGATTTATTCTTTCATGGTGCAAGCAAAATTATTAACCATTGCCAGAAAATTTCGCGCTTCACTTCCATTTGCAGCGGATTTAGTTTCATTCAAAATGTCCGCTAATTTACTGTTAAAATCTGTCATCATCTAACGTTGACATTATCTATCATTTCTTCATCCTTCCCATCATTTAAGTAATTGCACATCTATCATTGGTGATATCTATTTCAGTGAATCCAACTTTATTTGGTCAAGTAGCTCACAGGCAACAATTTTATGTCTTACCATGAATAAAACTCAAACCAAATTTGGTTTCAAAATCATATATATATACCATCCCCTCCGCACGAGCAGGATATGACACAAGGTCAGTTTCTTAAGCGGAGTTCAACAAGGTTTGAATTCAGAGTTTTCCTTCTCCTATACTGGTTGTCTGACCAAGGTTAAAGAGCCCAGTCTGCCCTACTATTTATCCATAGCTGGAGGGAGAGTAGGATTCATACCTTTCCCAAGGTAAGTGAAATACAATTACCAAGTCCAGGTTTCAAAATCATATAGGAGAGAAAATGACAGTTATGATTGTAAGTCTTCGCTCCTACTCCTGGTAGGTTGAGCACTATGGAGGGTAGTTATCTAAATTCCCTCTACCGCTGATGAATGTTTCGATTGCTCAAAGTTAGGAATTCGGACATGAGAAATTGGTAGGGTTTCGATCACGGCTGGAGGAGGCCTGGTAAGTCTAGCCGAATTGAGACGTGATACGTCAAAACTGGACTGTCTGCGGATAAGTAAATATATACATACGACAAAAAAATTTTAAGTAATAGACTGGTCTGTCTAATGGCCACATTAAGCAAGAAATCCAGCGTAACAGATACATAAGTAATCCTCAGACACATGTTTCGAGGTATCACCTCTCATCAGTGTGGTTATACATTAACAACTACCCCTGGCGGGATTGAGACCCGAATGAACTTTCGTCCGCCAATCCTCTTACCCGTGCGGCCAGAGGCAGCTGTCAAATATAGGAGAATATTTAATCGCTACATTTCTAAGCGGAAATGAATTCACTAGAGGCCACAAACATTTGTAAACGAAGCGAGGTTTCGCTACACGCCAGAACAGTGAACTTGCAATTAAATATATATATATATATATATATATATATATATATATATATATATATATCGGATATAAAATGGTTACTATATTTCCAAGTAGACAGTGCTCAATATCATTGATAGAGCATGTATATTTGAGATAAGGTAGTGTGGACCTGGAGTCAAAACCTGGTTACTGACAGTTTCTAGCCTATGCTTCATATTCCAGTTTGGTTTGAAGATCACATAGGCGAGAAACTGTCTCTAAACAGGCGTTGAATCTGTGTTCACACTATCATATATATATATATATTATATATATATATATATATATATATATATATAATATAAATATATATATATATATATATATATATATATATATATATATATATATAGGATAGCGTAGACACAGTGTTGCATAGGTCGTTCCAGGGTATCTATTTATATGCTATTATTCAGGGCATGATGGGAGGATGGTCTAGTTCATGCGGCATTCTTGGAAGTTCAGAACTTATATCTTAAGTCATATATATATATATATATACCACACACACACACACACACACACATATATATATATATATATATATATATATATAATATATATATATATATATATATATAAGACTAAATAACCACAAATCCACTATAAATCTCAAATCCCCGCATAGTACAATAGCACTTCATTTTAACACCTTATCACACAACCTTACACACCTCAAATGCATTTTAATAGAACACGCATTTCCAACAACGCAATCCCGAAAACAATCAGAAACTAAATGGATTCTAAAATTACAAACACACGTGAAGGGATTGAACGCAGACATCGGAATTCTCCATTATTATAAATATTTCACAGACGCTGCCGCTGTCGATAACAATAGAGACAAAAAAGCCGTTAAACAGGAATAACATTCATTTGATAAAGGGTATCTAACGAACCTGAAAATTTATGACAAAAAATAATAATAATAATAAAATAAGTGAATCCAATACTCCATAATATCGAGTTCATTCATTTATATATTTTTAATGCTTCGTAATAACGCCCCAACTTAAAAAAAACATTTATATATATATATATATATATATATATATATATATATATATATATATATATATATATGCGTCTTCTTTATATCTATTAGCTCTATAACAGGTTTTTTAGCACTTTACCACAACAATAGAGCGACAATTCTCTCTCTCTCTCTCTCTCTCCCTCTCTCTCTCTCTCTCTCTCTCTCTCTATATATATATATATATATATATATATATATTCTCTTGGTCGACGAGATCGCACAAAGTTTCAGAGAAACTGACAGTTGCTAAGTACCTTTGACTCTATATATACGCTATCCTAACGTAGATGTATGTTCTATCATTGACATATATATTTATGAAAAGTAAATACAGCAGCGATATGTTTATGATATGGCTTTTTTTAGCCGACAATTTTTGGGAGAATATGTGCTTAATTGAAGTCGTACCTAATTTTGAAAGTTAATTAATTAATAATTAATCAATTAGGTGGGCATACCTATTTAAATGTAAGGCTAAACAAATCGAGTAAAATCAATCTCTGTATGTACATTTCGGCCTATTAGGCCTCATAAGCAGAGCTATAGATAGGAAGACCGCCTTGTGCGTGATTTATATATTTATATATATGTATATATATGTTTGTTTACTTGTATGGTTCTGTTTGTTTGTTTGTGCGTGGGTGCGTGCGTGCGTGAGTGCGTGCGTGCGTGTGTGTGTGAACTTTAAACTAAATTTTAATTAAAATTCCAAAACAAAATATGATCAAACTCGGATATTTGTCAGATATTTTCCCAGGGAATTCAGTCCACTCCTCCTTTTCCTTTCTTTAATGTTTTTTTTTCTTTTTTTTTCTTCTTTTTTACCCACTCTCTTTCATTCATTTTTTTCTTGCATTTTCAAGAGTCCGTAATATTAATTCAACTTTAAAAGTGACACGGTTACAACTTCTGATCACAGAAAGTCAAAAAGGAAAAAAAAAAAAAAAGCCCAGAGTATAAAAAGCGCGCGCTTTTGACGGTAAGAGAAAGAAGAAGAAGCGACCGATGGGGTGTCTTTAAAAACCCGATACTTCTGGTAAAATTTGGTTGGGCTTTGCGACAGTGATGCCCAGACGACAGACTGCAGAGTCAATCGGCCAGCGCCTCACTACAAACGTTTCTTTTTCAGTTAGCAGTGTTGGTGTCGCCATATAAGGACAAGCAAGAAGGGCAAAGGGAAATGTTTTTTTTTTGTTTTTTTTTCCTGAAAGCATTTCATGATTTTACGAGTTCAAGTGTTGGAAATGTTGAAGGCCTAGGTGGTTGCACAGCCGTCATTTCCTATATATATATATATATATATATATATATATATATATATATATATATAATATATATATATATATATATATTAAGTTAAAAGAAAGGAAATGAATCCGACGGTATGAGTATATATAAAAATATATAAAAACACCACAAAAAGCTGTTAAAGTTTCACTTTAACAGCTTTTTGTGGTGTTTTCATATCTTTATATATACTAGCAAATATATGCACCCTCCGGGTGCAAGTATTTAAGTTTTAATGTAATGAAATATCGTATTAAATTAGAAAGTCTAATAAGAATGCAGATAAAAAGATTTGAAATAGAGTGGGAGTATAATAGAAAAATAGAAATGAAACTTACTCTTTCATCACTCCCGTCTTTCATTGCTGAATTTTACTTATTTAACTATTTAGTTAAATTAGGAAATAAAGAATAAAATTACACTTATTTTTTCTTGTTAATGGATTTCATTTAAGATTCATTGGAGAGATTTTTGCTTATATTCATTAAAATAAAACCAAACAGTTAGAAATCAATAATACTAAGCAAATATTTATTAAAATCAAATTTTTAATATCAATATGCAAATTAGCCTTCCCGTTCACACTGCAAAGCGCTATTTTTTGTATATATAAATACAATAGCATGTTATTAGTATGTAGATATGGACAACACTAATAAAAAGGTGAAGCAATTTTATTAATAATTGAGGTTTAAATATAAATAAAATCCTGTAGAATATGACGTAAATAACTAAGGGAATTGTTACTTGAATAGTAATATCGTTTCGGTTACAGACAGACAAACCCACAATCTCCATTATAATAATATATATATATATATATATATATATATAAATAAGAAGGTTTGCAAATAGGATTATGCTTTAAAAAAATTTTTTTATTAACTTACATATGAATGCGTCACGTGTTTCTGATCTGTTGTCTTCTTCAGGCATTGAATTATTATTTTGGCAGAATATGTCCGATATTTGATAGGTTGTGTGTGTGTTTTTTTAATATGTTTATATATATATTATATATATATATATATATATATATAATTGTTTATATATACATATATATATATATATATATATATATATATAATTGTTTATATATATATATATATATATATATATTATATATAAACAATTTTTGGTACAACTAAATATTGGTACAACGAATTATTTTAGAAGGAGGCGAAATGTTCTTTCGCCTCTTTTTAAAATAATTCGTTTAATTAGCTGATCAGCAAATAAAGTATGATGTTAGTAGAGCGTTCAGCTAGGAATCGCAAGGTTCATGGTTCGATAAAGACCCTAGCTAACTCAGCGTATGAGTAGCACAGAGATCTGTGCGGTAAAGTGAGGAGTTGGTGGTAGGTTTGGCGTCCACCTGAGATGCTAGAATAATCTCCTTTGTCTAGCACTAGTGGAAAGGGGATAGACTCCCTCACCGTAGGGCTGATACCAACGTCCCGACGACTTACTTATATATATCTTGTGAGTACACATCTATCTATCTATCTATCTATCTATCTATCTATATATATATATATATATATATATATATATATATAATATATATATATATATATATACGTGTGTACACACGTGTGCGTGCTCATACACATAGACAGACACACAGACACAGAGACACACACACACATGTATATATGACATACGCGAATGACGGAAAGGGAGGGTTGTTGAGAGAGAGTCGTGAGTATCCGTGGTGTTAGCGCGACCCGACGATGATACATTTTAATGCTTCTTACATAAATTGCGTTCCTAATTTCCTTATTACATTAATATTTTACAATCTAGTTCCGTAGTTTAATGGTAATCACACTTGCTTCACACGCGAGAGACACAGGGTTAATATTTTACAATCTCTCAATGGAATTGGCTGTTCTTAGGTTTTTTATGCACATACTCAGTGATATCAATGAAATAAATTCTTTTTGATAAAAAAGGAATGTACATTTATTGGCCTGTATGTTTCAAATTCATGGAAAGTATTTTTTATTTTCTAGTCAGTTATCTATAGTATTGTTCATGTCTGAAGCCACCTTGGCGCAATACCATGAAGCCAAGAGGTCTAGAAGAAAGCAGCGGCAACAAAGCACCGGCACATCAACATCTTCAGTGACAGCCTTCAAATGCGACATCTGTGGTCGAGAATGTTTTTCGAACATTGGACTTCACAGTTACAGGAGGCGCTGTAACTTCAGGGGCACATAAAAACTTTATCATAGTCTTCCGAGACTGAAATGCCAATGATTGACAGAGTTTTTCAACCGGTGTACCATGAAGCCTCCGCGTCTGTTGAGGACGGTTGATCATCCTCTTATATCTTTTATTCTATTACTTTAACTCCCCCAATGGGGCCACCTGTTGGCCGTGGGTGGCCCTGATGCTTAAGGATAGAAGCCAGCTGGATGAGCAGTCCATAACTTGCAATATTTCAGGCTTTTCTTGGGCTAGACAGGCGGTCGGAGAGGCCCCCTTCGATCAATCGGCTGGCCACGTCAAGCCCTAGCACCTATATGATTACCCCCACCCTATTGCCCTTATGGCAAGCCCCAACCCCTTTTTATCATATGGGTGCTAGAAGGCGGTGACTGAGGGTCTACATGTCCTGAGAATGACGTTAAACTCTATCTGATGGTGAGATTCCAGTTTTGGAGGTCTGGGGAATGTGGAGCACCCCTTCATGACCATTGCTACCTGGTCCACTCTGACCCGGAGTGGTAGTACCTGTTAGTGTCCCATCTATGGGTTAAATAGCAAAATGTACTTAGAAAAAAAATTGTATTTTCCATTAAGAATTGATTTATTTCAAAACTTTATCGGCATTAAATGACCCACTGAGGTTGATATGCCGTAAAACAAAACAAAACCAATCTATTACTTTAATATTTTTTGTTGTAATTTAATATTTTTTGTTTTAATTTAATATTTTTTGTTTTAATTTAATATTTTTTGTACTAATTATGTTATACTTGTAGCACATTTTCATTATTTCTTTTCTTTTAAAATTTAACTGATAAAATACTTATATGTGTATATATAGATGGTGTACTCACTGTGCATTGAGATGAAAAAGGTTGAAAAACTCTGATCAATACATATATAAAGGGCTGTTGTGTGTATGTATGTCCGGAAGAAACTACGAAAATAAAACAATTAGCGACAAAGTAAATGTAGGTAAACGTTCACTATCACCAGATCTTGCTTTTTGAGTAAAAATAATGAAGATTTTATTTATATTCGTGAAGATAATTAAAAAATAAGATTTAAATAATAACAGCACTGAATTTTTTTTTGTTTTTTTGCATTTAATATTTTAAGTAATAGACATTAATTTTTTCTATTCAGAGTGGCTGGATCAACGCAAGGTCTTCAGTTTACGTGAGGATTTTATGGGAGATCCTGCGGGGCTTCAACTCACGATTCAGTAATAATGGATTTGCGAGACTAACCTTTTTAAAAAATCTCCCTTTACCTAGTCGACGCCGGGTATCCGCTTCTAGTTTCTAAATCAAATCGATTACACTTTCTCCAAATAAGTTCAGTTTAAATCAAGTAAAAGTTCAGTTATCTAAGGAGTCTAAGTAAAAGACAAAAAAACTTTCATTTATTTGGCCTTTTGTATACTTCTAAAATCTTAGACAACTTTTGCTTAACCGTGTCCTGAGTATGACGTTAAATTGCATCTAATGATGAAGTTCCAATTCTGGAGTTCTGGGGAGTTTGAAGTATCCCTTCATCCCCATTACTCCCAGGTCCACTCAGACCCGGATTGGTAGTACCTTTTAGGGTCGCATCTATGGGTTAAAGAAAAAATGCGTTTAAAAATATGTTTAAAAAATATGTTTAAAAAATTGAAAGAATAAAACAAAACTTCTTCAGAATAAAATAACCCACCAATAATTGGCATGCCGTAAAACCAAACCAACTAACCATTTTACCCAACAACATCATGATGACAAAAGTTCTTAACTATATAAATTGAAGTGAGGTTTTCAAACACAAAACACAAACAACCACACACTTTACACTTTTTTCATAAAAAAAAAAAAAAAATAGAATCTTGCTTTGAGAGTGTTTATTATCGAGTATTGGTTAGAGAAATTCATATTAGGATTTATTCAATTTAATGAAAAAACAACATTAACGATTATAACTTATTCTTACTGAAAGCAAACGTCATTGCATCTCTTTCCTAACTGATTAATGGTCTATAAAGGACTCTGAAGTTGAACATTTCAGAGTTCGAACAAAAATTTTGAGTAAACATATCTCACTTGTCGAACAAATTTTCGGACTTCGAGATGAAAACGGAAGTTGTGCGAATGACTGCCGAAGACAACCGAACGGCTTGTTGAATCTACATAAGCACCATCAGTTAGCATCAGTCGCTATCTTGAACGAGTGTCTGATATTGATTTTTGTGCAAATTCTTCGCTTCGGTTTTGTTTATTCTCTATTTTACGGCTACTTTAACGCTTGTTCATGGATCCTAAGAAAAGCAGCCGGGATACAATCGGAAATGGAAAGAGGAAAGTTGCGAGATCTGATCTACTTTATAGAATTGCTTATGGAAAATATTGTTTCAGTTTTCGAACAAACAGTTTCTTAAACATAATTTTGGAACGAATTATCTTCGAGAACCGAGGTTCCACTCTATACTCAAACTGGAAGGTATTATAATTATTGAACCTTAATTATTCTATCGTTTTGGTTGGCAATCTTAAAGAATTTCAACACTTTTTTTGATCGACTAATTTCTGGCTTGAACTACAGTTATCTTTATATCTTAGAAGATGAACAAAACTGATTTGAAATGAAAAAAAGATTGGCTCAAAAGTTTATTGTATACTAGAATTAAACTTTAAGTATATTTACAAAACAAGACTTTAAAAGCACTGATTTTAAGAACTGATTATTAAACAATGGACATCGACATATAATTTAGTCTTACAAGTGTGAGGCGTATAAGATTGATAAACACGCTATTATTAATTCAAAGAATTAATTTTTATAGTCAAGCATTACGCTTGACTATAAAAATTAATTCTTTGAATTAATAATAGCGTGTTTATCAATCAAAGGTTGAT
>CM042137.1:146690314-146692814 GCA_023376005.1 Doryteuthis pealeii
TTACCTACTCTAAACTCCATGCATGCTTATTTTATTGCTGGGTATTGTTATAATCAAGCGTTAACAAAGAGCTATGGTGGCAAAGATAACAATATTATGCTAAATAACTTAAAAATGTTTTTTCCTGAATTGATCATGCTGAAATGGGTTGCGTCTTATATGCCCGTGCATCTTATATGCGTCGATACGGTACCTTTCTTATAAATGTTGTAATACACCTTGTATTGCTTCGTTAAGTTTTTTTAATTTTTACTTTTTATTCTTACTCATCTTTTTCTTTCTTTTTCTTTCTTTCTTTCTTCTTTCTTTCTTTCTTTTCTTTCTCTTCTTTTCTTTTCTTTCTTTCTTCTTCCATGTCGTTTGGGCTTTTAGAATACACTAACTTCACCCCTGCAGATGAGTAAAAATCCCCCGTAATGGGGCCACCTGTTGCTGTGGTGTTGCGAATGCGATGCTTAAGGATGGAATCCTGGTGGCTGAGCAGTCCATGACATGCAACACTCCATTTGATCTTTACTTAGGCTAGACGGGCTGTTGAAGAAGGCCCCCTATCAATCGGCTGGTTATGTCAAGCCCAGACTCTCCCCAGCCCTATTGCCCTTATGACAAGCTCTAACCATTTTTATCATATACGTGCTAGAAGGCGGTGGCTGAGGGTCTTGGTGCACTGGGTATGACGTTAAACTCTATATGATGGGTGAAGTTCCACTTAGAGCCGTGAGGAGTGTGAATAACCCCCTTCATCGCCATTTCTCCTAGGTCCACTCTGACCCGGAGTGTAAGTACCTGTTAGGGTCCATCATGAGTTAAAATAGAAAAAATATTGATTTTAAAAGAATGTATTTAAAAATGAGTTTGAAACAAATAATTGAATGCCCATCAAGAATGAATAAAACAAAAGATCTTCGGCATAAAATAACCCAACGAGGGTTGACATGCCCGTAAAATCTAACCAACCAACCAATCATTCTATACGTTTGTCTTTCTTTTCATCTTTGTTCATTTATTTACTTTTCTCTTTTTTCTTTTTAATTCTTATTCCACCTCGAGATTTTTAAAACCTTTTCTTCTCTTTCTCCTCCTCATCCCCCGCAATCTCTCTATTCTTCATACTTTTCGTTGTTCCCTTTCTTTTAACTTCCTCACTTTCTTCTTCTTCTCGCTATTTTTACTTATTCCTCATTCTTCCGCCTCGCCGTTTTTTTCCATATTCCACTCCTCCGAATGACACAGATACGAAACAATATTTCTATAATTCTTTTAATATCAAACACAAAACATAATTGAAACCAAAATATTCTGTTTTCCTTATTTAAAAAAAAGAACGTCAATTTTTACGCACGTATTTTTCAAAAAATGACAATTTAACTAAATTAATGTCTAAATTAGTTTTCAGCTTTGAAATCTTCAACAGATTGCTAAATGAAAACATATAAAGTCGTTTTGAATGTTGCGATGGGAAGGGCCAAGCACACAAAAGTGTGTTACGGATACTGAGTCAGAAGGTGGCGTGATTCTTGCTTTAATCAAAATAGTTGAAACAGGAAACATATTTCGAGGAAAAACGAAAAATTATGGCCCTGAAACTTTGCATGTTAAGATGTTTACAATTTAGAATTTGATGGTTTTGCAACATATGCATTCAAAACTATTTCCAACCTTATATACACATGCATAATTCGACACTTGATCTATGCTTACGATATAATTAATATAATATAATATAATATAATATAATATATATATATATATATATATATATATATATATATATATTTATATATGTGTGTGTGTGTGTGTGTGTGTGTGTGAATAAAAAGGCCTTAAATACCATGGGTATCGTGATTATGGACCAGTTCTACTCGTGGTATCTGGGGCCCACTGAGCTTCGTCAGACCACATTTTTAAAACGTGGTTGACGAAGTTTGGTGGCCCCAGAAACCCACGAGTGGAAATGTCCATAATCACGATAGCCATGGTATTTGGAAATGGTTCATAATCACGATACCCATGGTATTTAAGGCCTTTTTATTCACAATAAATTTTCCCTGTTTATAAAAATTAAACATTGAGCTCTCACACGGAACCGAAACTCTACAACAAACTACTGTTAGAGAATAGGACCAGCCTAGAATCACATTGTATCAAGAAACTTGGTACCCCAACAAAGAAAGTTATATATATATATATAATATATATATATATATATATATATATATATATATATAATAAATACATATATATATATATATATATATATATATATATATACCAAACTCTCCACACGAGCAGGATGTGACACAAGATCAATTTCTTAAGCGGATTTTAATAGGTTTGAATTCAGTTTTCCTTCTCTTATACTGGTTGCATAACCATGGTTAAATTGCCCAGACCGCCCTGCTATTTACCCATAGCTGGAGGGAGAGTAGTTGGATGCATACCTTTTCCAAGGGTATTAGCGCTATGTGAAATGCAACCAGCCATTGAACTCGGATCGACA
>CM042137.1:146695314-146707814 GCA_023376005.1 Doryteuthis pealeii
TGACCCTCCTCTATTTCTTGTAAGTTTGTCTTGTTAATTATTTGTAACTTATTGTTCTGTGTTTTTTGTATGTATCCGTTAGCACCGGATACTAGTGCTGAATAAATATATCAAGCACTCGATTTCGTCTGTGTATCATTTCACCTCGACGATACAACAAATTCTTTGATGTGATTAAATATTAGAATTAAACAATAATAAACAATCCTGAATTATTTACATGTAAAATCGACTATTATTTACAAAACAACCTAATATTAATATTATTCCTGATGCTGTGTAGAGGCATTTATGTCTAACTAGCATGACCTGTGGATATACCACAATATGATAATTCAATTATTACAGCGTTTGATATATTTACTTAAAAGCTATTGCTAAATAGTTCAATATGTAAAACGTATAATAATCTATTTTTTCTTTCTTTTCTTCTTTTATTGGATTCTTTTTTTTATTTCCAATGTTCGATTGATACAGATTAGCGTAATCGCTTCCACGTTCTCACTCCTCTCTCTGCATCTTTCCTACCTCTATTTCTTTCTTTCTTTCTTATTATATTTTCTGTTATTTTTTGAATCCCCACGAAATTACAAATAATAATATCTATATATAATGATCCTTATTTGTACGACCTTTATCATCGAGCAACACTGTGTAGCATGTCCTTTTTCTTCCGTTTCTTTTTTTCTAATAAAAACTGTTCCATTATTTTGTTGAGGTAAAGACACTCATAAGAAATAAGAATTCGGTGGGTAAGCAACAGCAGATAATCAGGGTTTACATTTTTGTAAAATTTTGTAAAATTTGGACTGCGTCATTTTTAACCAGAGGGTGTTGCAAAATGATAACGGTTGTAAGATTAAGGAACACGAGTATTTATTCATGTCTAATTCTGGAAGGCCAGTGGTGTGAGAAATAATGGCTATTTTTTTTTTTTAGTCTTCAGATTTTTCCCCTTTTTTTTCTCTCTCTCCCTAAAATGCAAAATACGCCTCAGCCCAATGGAGAAATAATCAGGGAAGCCCACGCTTCGCTGTTCTACGCTTGGAACTCGTGCATGACGACTCTTCCTGAAAACTGGCTAATGTCTTCTGCACGTGAATGAAGAATTAGACATGAAGAGAAAAGAGAGCAGCTGCTGTTGCACATATCATCAGTTGACGTTGTTCACAGCAAGTCAAAACAGAAACAGACTGAAAGAGAGAAAGAAAGAAAGACAGAAAGAAAGAATGAACGAATGAAAGAAAAAAAAGAAAGAAAGAAAGAATGAAGGCCAAGCGTTTAAAGCGATAACCTCAATAGACTTCTCTTATACAACATATGAGCAACATGGCGAATCTGTGTTGATGGGCTTTTCTGTGCGTAAAGACATGTTCCTTAAAAGAGCGAGAGAATAGTAATAAACACCGAAACTCGAAAAGAGGAAGACACAATGCTGTAACAACGCAACTCCTTTTGGTTTGCAAGACCTCCTCCTGCAGCTGCCGTGGAAAACGTTCCCTGTCATTCCACAGAGCTACCACAGATGATCACGTCAAACCCTATCACCTATATGATGGTCCCGACTCTATTGTCCTCATGGCAAACCCCATCCCTTTGAATCATACAAGTGCTAGAAGGCGACGACTGAGGGTCTTACTATCTTGGGTATAACGTTAAACTCCCCCAATAGAATCACTTGTTGGCTGTGAGTGGCGACCCGTGTTGCTTAAGGGTGGAATCCTGATGGCTGAGATGTCTATGACAAGCAACACTCCACTATGGCCTTTACTTAAGCTAGACAGGCGGTTAGAGCGGTCCACTCTGATCAATCAGCTGGTCACGTCAAGCCCTAACACCTATATGATTGTCCCAACCCTATTTCCATGATGACAACCTCCATAGCTTTGTATCATATATGCGCTAGAAGGTGGTGACTGAGATCATAATGTCCATTAAACTCTATCTCATGGTGAATTTGGAGTACCCCTTCGTCACCATTACTGTCTACTCTGACTCGGAGTGGTTGTACCTGTTAGGATCGGATCTATGAATTAAATAGAAAAAAATGAGTTTAAAAATATGTTTACAAAATTGGTTTAAAAAAATATTCAGTACTCATGTTACATAATCTATGCATAGATTATTGTCAACCCCCTGTATTTCTGAAGGGTGGCCCCTTTTCATATCACGGGCGGGACTTTCCATGGAATATTACAGAAAGCCCGCGAAATACGTGAAGTCACGTGGGACCTGGTTGGCTTTCAGTTTCAGCTTGGAAGTCAGGCAGATTATGCGTTAGCTGGAGCTCACCGCATACGCGCACTACGTTACTTAGATGAATATGTTTAGTTAAGTAAATAAAAGCTTACATAAATAATATGGTTTTGTGGTTGATGAATGTCTTGGCAACAAGACTGACCTAGAAGTAGAAATGAATCAAGGACGACCAACCACCAAGAACAGAAAAAATAGAAGACCAGACACGAAGTCCCTAAGACTAGGTCTAGACGCTAGAAGATGAACGTAAGATACCAAAGATGAGCAGACGAATAATAGAAGTAAGAAAATAAAGAAAGGGTATACAACACTCATCAAGAATGAATTAAACATAACGTATTCGGCATAAATTAACCCAATATGGGTTTTCATGCCGTAAAATTTAAACAACCGACCAATCATTCCTTACGTTTCTTTTTTTCTTTTAATAGTTGTTCATTCATTTGTGCGTGCGGACATGTTCCTTAAAAGAGCGAGAGAATAGTAATAAACACCGAAATTAGAAGAAACGAAGACGCAACGCCGTAACAACGCAGCTCCTTTTGGGTGCAAGACCTCCTCCTGCAGCTGCCGTGGAAAAACGTCCCCTGTCAACCAGCAGAGCTGCAACAGACGCTAAAACCCGTGCAGATTTTGAATCGTAGAGAAAAAATAAATGAGAGATATCAATATGCATAAAAAATAAAATATATGTACTAGAAGGCGGTGACTGAGGGTCTTGGTGTCCTGGGTTTGACGTTAAACTGCATCTAATGGTGAAGTTTCAATTTCGGAGCTTGGGGAGTGTGGAATACCCCCTCATTGCCATTACTTCTCGGTCCATTCTGGCCCGGAGTGGAGTATTTGTTAGGGTCCCATCTAGGGGTGAAATAGATAAAAAAGCAAGTTTATAAAAATGGGTTTGCAAAAAAATGGAATACCTAACAAGAATGAATAGAACAATATATCTTCGGCATAAAATAACCCTATAAGGCGTTACATGCCGTAAAGTCCAACCACCAAACCAACCAACCAACCAACCAACCAACCGAGCAATAATAACGGAATTATTAGGTCATATTCCAATCAGAAAGTCTTTAGTGTGGTATGTATAAACACAAAGTTTCGGCTGCTGTGTTTATTCATAACACAATAAGGACGGGGACAACAGTCCGAAACAATTAAAATTATTCCATCAGGCCTCATTTCAAAAATAGAGACAAATAACATCTATTTATATAACAAATATAGATATATGTATTATATAAAATAGATGTTTTTTTTCATCATGAAGCTACAGATTCTAGTTATCTATTTATTTATGTTGATTACATATGAGTTTGTAAATGAAGAAATAATGTCAGAGAAGAAATTATACAATGGAATGACAGAAGACTTTTACTTTATATGCAAACACATATATATAAAGTTACTTAAATTATATATATATATATATATATATATATATATATATATATATATATATATATATATATATATATGTGTGTGTGTGTGTGTGTGTGTGTGTGTGTATGCATGTATATATTAAATTACCATATGTACATAATTTACAAAATATAATGTCTTATTTTACATATTATATGCATATGCTAGATTAATAAATTAATAAATTATATATACTAGCAAATATATGCACCCTCCGGGTGCAAGTATTTAAGTTTAAATGTAATAAAATATTAGATTAAATCAGAAAGGCTAATGAAACTAATTAAGACTTCAAATAAAAAGATTTGAAACGGAGGGGGTATAATCGGAAAATAGAACAACTGAAACTTACTCTTTCAACACTTCCGTTTTTCAATGCTAAATTTTCCTAATTTAACTATTTAGTTAAAATAGGAAGTAAAGAATAAAATTACTGTTATTTCTTCTTGTTAATGAATTCTTTTAGGATTTATTGGAGAGATTTTTACTCATATTCATTAAGATAAAACCAAACAATTAGAAATCAATAATACCAAACACATTTTTATTTAAAATCAGTTTTTTAAATATCAATATGCAAATCAGCTTTACGTTTACTCTGAAAACTGGTATTTTGTTGTATATATAAATACAATTGCAGTTATTAGTATTTAGTAAGGCCAACAGTATTAATAATGTCAAACAGTTTTATTATTAATTGAGGTTTAAATAGAAATAGAATCATGGAGAATGTGCCGTAAATAACTAAGGAAATTGTGACTTGAGTAGTAAATATAGTTTCGGTTACAGACAGAAAAAACACACAATCTCCATTATAATAAGATATATATATATATATATATATATGCATAAGACTATTAATACTGTTGTGTCTCCATTTTCACAGATTTATTCTTTCATGGTGCAAGCAAAATTATTAACCATTGCCAGAAAATTTCGCGCTTCACTTCCATTTGCAGCGGATTTAGTTTCATTCAAAATGTCCGCTAATTTACTGTTAAAATCTGTCATCATCTAACGTTGACATTATCTATCATTTCTTCATCCTTCCCATCATTTAAGTAATTGCACATCTATCATTGGTGATATCTATTTCAGTGAAACCAACTTTATTTGGTCAAGTAGCTCACAGACTACAATTTTATGTCTTACCATGAATAAAACTCAAACCAAATTTGGTTTCAAAATCATACATATATATATATATATATATATATATATATATATATATATACCAACCCCTCCGCACGAGCAGGATGTGACACGAGGTCAATTTCTTAAGCGGAGTTCAACAAGGTTTGAATTCAGAGTTTTCCTTCTCCTATACTGGTTGTCTGACCAAGGTTAAAGAGCCCAGTCTGCCCTACTATTTATCCATAGCTGGAGGAGAGTAGGATTCATACCTTTCCCAAGGTAAGTGAAATACAATTACCAAGTCCAGGTTTCAAAATCATATAGGAGAGAAAATGACAGTTATGATTGTAAGTCTTCGCTCCTACTACTGGTAGGTGAGCACTATGGAGGGTAGTTATCTAAATTTCCCTCTACCGCTGATGAATGTTTCGATTGCTCAAAGTTAGGAATTCGGACATGAGAAATTGGTAGGGTTTCGATCACGGCTGGAGGAGGCCTGTAAGTCTAGCCGAATTGAGACGTGATACGTCAAAACTGGACTGTCTGCGAATAAGTAAATATATACATACGACAAAAAAATTTTAAGTAATAGACTGGTCTGTCTAATGGCCACATTAAGCAAGAAATCCAGCGTAACAGATACATAAGTAATCCTCAGACACATGTTTCGAGGTATCACCTCTCATCAGTGTGGTTATACATTAACAACTACCCCTGGCGGGGTTGAGACCCGAATGAACTTTCGTCTGCCAATCCTCTTACCCGTGCGGCCAGAGGCAGCTGTCAAATATAGGAGAATATTTAATCGCTACATTTCTAAGCGGAAATGAATTCACTAGAGGCCTCAAACATTTGTAAACAAAGCGAGGTTTAGCTACACGCCAGAACAGTGAACTTGCAATTAAATATATATATATATATATCGGATATAAAATGGTTACTATATTTCCAAGCAGACAGTGCTCAATATCATTGATAGAGCGTATATATTTGAGATAAGGTAGTGTGGACCTGGAATCAAAACCTGGTTACTGACAGTTTCTAGCCTATGCTTCATATTCCAGTTTGGTTTGAAGATCATATAGGCGAGAAACTGTCTGTAAACAGGCGTTGAATCTGTGTTCACACTATCATATATATATATATATATATATATATATAATATATATATATAGGATAGCGTAGACACAGTGTTGCATAGGTCGTTCCAGGGTATCTATTTATATGCTATAATTCAGGGCATGATGGAGGATGGTCTAGTTTATGCGGCATTCTTGGAAGTTCAGAACTTATATCTTAAGTCATATATATATATATATATATATATATATATATATATATATATACACACACACACACACACATATATATAAATATATATATATATATATATATATATATATATATATATATATATAAGACTAAATAACCACAAATCCACTATAAATCTCAAATCCCCGCATAGTAAAATAGCACTTCATTTTAACACCTTATCACACAACCTTACACACCTCAAAATGCATTTTAATAGAACACGCATTTCCAACAACGCAATCCCGAAAGCAATCAGAAACTAAATGGATTCTAAAATTACAAAAACACGTGAAGGATTGAACGAAGACATCGGAATTCTCCATTATTATAAATATTTCACAGACGCTGCCGCTGTCGATAACAACAGAGACAAAAAAGCCGTTAAACAGGAATAACATTCATTTGATAAAGGGTATCTAACGAACCTGAAAATTTATGACAAAAAATGATAATAATAATAAAATAAGTGAATCCAATACTCCATAATATCGAGTTCATTCATTTATATATTTTTAATGCTTCGTAATAACGCCCAACTTAAAAAAAAAATTAATAATATATATATATATATGCGTCTTCTTTATATCTATTAGCTCTATAACAGGTTTTTAGCACTTTACCACAACAATAGAGCGACAATTCTCTCTCTCTCTCTCTCTCTCTCTCTCTCTCTCTATATATATAATATATATATATATATATATATATATTGGGAGAATATGTGCTTAATTGGAGTCGTACCTAATTTTGAAAATTAATTAATTAATAATGAATTAGGCGGGAATGCCTATTTAAATGTATGGCTAAACAAATGGAGAAAAATCAATCTCTGTATGTACATTTCGGCCTATTAGGCCTCATCAGCAGAGCTATAGATAGGAAGGCCGCCCTGTGCGTGATTTGAAACCGGACTGCCAAGCTGACAGGCCGATATCACAACCCCTACACCAAACGAACTTCCCAGATTTTACGATTTGTTTAGAGTAGGTTAATATTCCTCTTCAGTGACTTTTATTACACGACGATATGATAAGTTGTAAACACGGTGTGTTTGGAATGGCTTTTTGCCATATATATATATATATATATATATATATATATATATATATATATTCTCTTGGTCGACGAGATCGCACAAAGTTTCAGAGAAACTGACAGTTGCTAAGTACCTTTGACTCTATATATATGCTATCCTAACGTAGATGTATATGTTCTATCATTGACATATATATTTATGAAAAGTAAATACACGAGCGATGTGTTTATGATATGGCTTTTTTTTAGCCGACAATTTTTTGGAGAATATGTGCTTAATTGAAGTCGTACCTAATTTTGAAAGTTAATTAATTAATAATTAATCAATTAGGTGGGCATACCTATTTAAATGTAAGGCTAAACAAATCGAGTAAAATCAATCTCTGTATGTACATTTCGGCCTATTAGGCCTTATCAGCAGAGCTATAGATAGGAAGATCGCCTTGTGCGTGATTTATATATTTATATATATGTATATATATGTTTGTTTACTTGTATGGTTCTGTTTGTTTGTTTGTTTGTTTGTGCGTGGGTGCGTGCGTGAGTGCGTGCGTACGTGTGTGTGTGTGTGTGAACTTTAAAACTAAATTTTAATTA
Source organism: Doryteuthis pealeii (assembly GCA_023376005.1). Lineage (NCBI taxonomy): Eukaryota > Metazoa > Mollusca > Cephalopoda > Myopsida > Loliginidae > Doryteuthis > Doryteuthis pealeii. The sequence continues at coordinate 146,703,079 of CM042137.1, forward strand.
AAATTCCAAAACAAAATATGATCAAACTCGGATATTTGTCAGATATTTTCCCAGGGAATTCAGTCCACTCCTCCTTTTCCTTTCTTTAATGTTTTTTTTTCTTTTTTTTCTTCTTTTTTACCCACTCTCTTTCATTCATTTTTTTCTTGCATTTTCAAGAGTCCGTAATATTAATTCAACTTTAAAAGTGACACGGTTACAACTTCTGATCACAGAAAGCCAAAAAGGAAGAAAAAAAAAAACCCAGAGTATAAAAAGCGCGCGCTTTTGACGGTAAGAGAAAGAAGAAGAAGCGACCGATGGGTGTCTTTAAAAACCCGATACTTCTGGTAAAATTTGGTTGGGCTTTGCGACAGTGATGCCCAGACGACAGACTGCAGAGTCAATCGGCCAGCGCCTCACTACAAACGTTTCTTTTTCAGTTAGCAGTGTTGGTGTCGCCATATAAGGACAAGCAAGAAGGGCAAAGGGAAATGTTTTTTTTTTGTTTTTTTTTTCCTGAAAGCATTTCATGATTTTACGAGTTCAAGTGTTGGAAATGTTGAAGGCCTAGGTGGTTGCACAGCCGTCATTTCCTATATATACATACATATATATATATATATATATATATATATATATATATATATATATATATATATATAAGTTAAAAGAAAGGAAATGAATCCGACGTTATGAGTATATATAAAAAGATATGAAAACACCACAAAACGCTGTTAAAGTGAAACTTTAACAGCTTTTTGTGGTGTTTTCATATCTTATATATATATATATATATATATATATATATATATATAATATATATATATATAAGAAGGTTTGCAAAAAGGATTATGCTTTTTAAAAAAAAAAAATTTATTAACTTACATATGAATGCGTCACGTGTTTCTGATCTGTTGTCTTCTTCAGGCATTGGATTATTATTTTGGCAGAATATGTCCGATATTTGATAGGTTGTGTGTGTTTTTTAATATGTTTATATATATATATATAATATATATATATATATATATATATAATGTTATATATATATATATATATATATATATATATATATATATATATATAATATATATATATATATATATATATAATGTTTATATATATATATATATATTGTTTATATAATATATATATATATATATATATAATATATATATTGTATATATATATATATAATATATATATATATATATATATATATTATATATATATATTTATATATATATATATTATATATATATATATATATATATTATATATATATATATATATATATATATATATATATATATATATGTTTATATATATATATATATATATATATATATATATATATATATATATACAATTTTTGGTACAATTAAATATTGGTACAACGAATTATTTTAGAAGGAGGCGAAATGTTCTTTCGGCTTCTTTTAAAATAATTCGTTTAATTAGCTGATCAGCAAATAAAGTATGATGTTAGTAGAGCGTTCAGCTAGGAATCGCAAGGTTCATGGTTCGATAAAGACCCTCGCCAACTCAGCGTATGAGTAGCACAGAGATCTGTGCGGTAAAGTGAGGAGTTGGTGGTAGGTTTGGCGTTCCACCTGAGATGCTAGAATAATCTCCTTTGTCTAGCACTAGTGGAAAGGGATAGACTCCCTCACCGTAGGGCTGATACCAACGTCCCGACGACTTACTTATATATATATCTGTGAGTACACCTATCTATCTATCTATCTATCTATCTATCTATATATATATATATATATATATATATATATATATATATATATATATACGTGTGTACACACGTGTGCGTGCTCATACACATAGACAGACACACAGACACAGAGACACACACACACATGTATATATGACATACGCGAATGACGGAAAGGGAGGGTTGTTGAGAGAGAGTCGTGAGTATCCGTGGTGTTAGCGCGACCCGACGATGATACATTTTAATGCTTCTTACATAAATTGCGTTCCTAATTTCCTTATTACATTAATATTTTACAATCTAGTTCCGTAGTTTAATGGTAATCACACTTGCTTCACACGCGAGAGACACAGGGTTAATATTTTACAATCTCTCAATGGAATTGGCTGTTCTTAGGTTTTTTATGCACATACTCAGTGATATCAATGAAATAAATTCTTTTTGATAAAAAAGGAATGTACATTTATTGGCCTGTATGTTTCAAATTCATGGAAAGTATTTTTCATTTTCTAGTCAGTTATCTATAGTATTGTTCATGTCTGAAGCCACCTTGGCGCAATACCATGAAGCCAAGAGGTCTAGAAGGAAACAGCGACAACAAAGCACCGGCACATCAACATCTCCAGGGACAGCCATCACATGCGACATCTGTTGTAGAGAATGTTTTTCAAACATCGGACTTCACAGTCACAGGAGGCGCTGTAACTTCAGCGGCACATAAAAACTTTATCATAGTCTTCTGAAATGCCAATGATTGACAGAGTTTTTCAACCGGTGTACCATGAAGCCTCCGCATCTGTTGAGGACGGTTGATCACCCTCTTATATTTTTTATTCTATTACTTTAACTCCCCCAATGGGGCCACCTGTTGGCCGTGGGTGGCGACCTGTGATGCTTAAGGATAGAACCCAGCTGGATGAGCAGTCCATAACTTTCAATATTCCAGGCTTTTCTTGGCTAGACAGGCGGTCGGAGAGGCCCCTTCGATCAATCGGCTGGCCACGTCAAGCCCTAGCACCTATATGATTACCCCCACCCTATTGCCCTTATGGCAAGCCCCAACCCCTTTTTATGATATGGGTGCTAGAAGGCGGTGACTGATGGTCTACATGTCCTGAGAATGACGTTAAACTCTATCTGATGGTGAGGTTTCCAGTTTGGAGGGCTGGGGAATGTGGAGCACCCTTCATCACCATTGCTCCCTGGTCCACTCTGACCCGGAGTGGTAGTACCTGTTAGTGTCCCATCTATGGGTTAAATAGCAAAATGTACTTAGAAAAAAAATTGTATTTTCCATTAAGAATTGATTTATTTCAAAACTTTATCGGCATTAAATGACCCACTGAGGTTGATATGCCGTAAAACAAAACAAAACCAATCTATTACTTTAATATTTTTTGTTGTAATTTAATATTTTTTGTTTTAATTTAATATTTTTTGTACTAATTATGTTATACTTGTAGCACATTTTCATTATTTCTTTTCTTTTAAAATTTAAATGATAAAATACTTATATGTTTATATATAGATGGTGTACTCACTGTGCATTGAGATGAAAAAGGTTGAAAAACTCTGATCAATATATATATAAAGGGCTGTTGTGTGTATGTATGTATGTCCGGAAGAAACTACGAAAATAAAACAATTAGCGACAAAGTACATGTAGGTAAACGTTCACTATCACCAGATCTTGCTTTTTGAGTAAAAATAATGAAGATTTTATTTATATTCGTGAAGATAATTAAAAAATAAGATTTAAATAATAACAGCACTGATTTTTTTTGTTTTTTGCATTTAATATTTTAAGTAATAGACATTAATTTTTCTATTCAGAGTGGCTGGATCAACGCAAGGTCTTCAGTTTACGTGAGGATTTTATGGGAGATCCTGCGGGGCTTGAACTCACGATTCAGTAATAATGGATTTGCGAGACTAACCTTTTTAAAAAATCTCCCTTTACCTAGGCGACGCCGGGTATCCGCTTCTAGTTTCTAAATCAAATCGATTACACTTTCTCCAAATAATTTCAGTTTAAATCAAGTAAAAGTTCAGTTATCTAAGGAGTCTAAGTAAAAGACAAAAAACTTTCATTTATTTGGCCTTTTGTATACTTCTAAAATCTTAGACAACTTTTGCTTAACCGTGTCCTGAGTATGACGTTAAATTGCATCTAATGATGAAGTTCCAATTCTGGAGTTCTGGGGAGTTTGAAGTATCCCTTCATCCCCATTACTCCCAGGTCCACTCAGACCCGGATTGGTAGTACTTGTTAGGGTCGCATCTATGGGTTAAAGAAAAATTGCGTTTAAAAATATGTTTAAAAAATTGAAAGAATAAAACAAAACGTCTTCAGAATAAAATAACCCACCAATAATTGGCATGCCGTAAAACCAAACCAACTAACCATTTTACCCAACAACATCATGATGACAAAAGTTCTTAACTATATAAATTGAAGTGAGGTTTTCAAAACACAAAACACAAACAACCACACACTTTACACTTTTTTCATAAAAAAAAAATAGAATCTTGCTTTGAAAGTGTTTATTATCGAGTATTGGTTAGAGAAATTCATATTAGGATTTATTCAATTTAATGAAAAAACAACATTAACGATTATAACTTATTCTTACTGAAAGCAAACGTCATTGCATCTCTTTCCTAACTGATTAATTGTCTATAAAGGACTCTGAAGTTGAACATTTCAGAGTTCGAACAAAAATTTTGAGTAAACATATCTCACTTGTCGAACAAATTTTCGGACTTCGAGATGAAAACGGAAGTCGTGCGAATGACTGCCGAGGTAAACCGAAGACGACCGAACGGCTTGTTGAATCTACCTAAGCAGCATCAGTTAGCATCAGTCGCTATCTTGAACGAGTGTCTGATATTGATTTTTGTGCAAATTCTTCGCTTCGGTTTTGTTTATTCTCTATTTTACGTCTACTTTAACGCTTGTTCATGGATCCCAAGAAAAGCAGCAGTGATACAATCGGAAATGGAAAGAGGAAAGTTGCGAGATCTG
>CM042137.1:146715314-146722814 GCA_023376005.1 Doryteuthis pealeii
TGGTGAGTTTTTATCAAATTAAAATCTATATAAATAAAATTGCTTATTTGTGTAAACAACATTTCTCTGGAGAATATTCTTGATCCATTTTTCACAGATTATGTAAACAGTTTTTGCGTTTGGTTCGGTTGTGTGTCTAATTGTGCAAAAGTCGGTGGCAGTCGTTGTCTGCTAAAACATTTGTCACTTGCCGACGACGATGAAGAGGACGTCGACGCAAAAACGCAATTATTCTCTCCAGACTCCCGCCAAAACATTTAAACACAATAATAAACATAGATATATATCTTGATTGAAAGACAAAACACTCAAATATCTATATATTAATATTCTTGTTACTTAATCTTCCGACCGTTATCATCCTGACACACCCTCTCGTTAAAAAGAAGACCGTCCAAATCGTCTAAGATGAAATGCAAATATTTAAATCCTGATTAACTGGTGTCGCTTAATCGTTGAATTCTTATTTCTTTTGAGTGTCATCACCTGAGCTAAATAAGGGACCATGCCTTTTTTTATCATAAAGAAACAAAAGTAAGAAAAATGACATGCTACACAGGAAAATATAATAAGAGAGAAAGAAAAAGGGTAGGGGAAAGATAGAGAGAGGGGATGAGCGAGCGTAGGCGATTACACTGATCTGTTTCAATCTAATATAACGGAAAGAGGGAAAGAGAAAAAGTGTGTGTGTGCGCGTGTGTGTGCGTGAGAGATAGATAGATAAGTAAATATATATATATAATATATATATATATATATATATATATATATAGAGAGAGAGAGAGAGAGAGAGAGAGAGAGGAGGAGGGGGAGAGAGTTTAATCAAGATTATTAGATATTGTACATATTGAACTATTGAGCATAATTCTTAAGTAAACATATCAAACGTTGTAATAATTAAATTATGTCCTACTAGTTAACAACGATAAGCCTAAAAGAAATACATCAGAACTAATTACGACAAAGCAGAAATATACGCTCTTACAAAAAATCGACTCCGTTGAGAAAAAAAATGACAGTGTGCATGTCCTTTAAAAAGAATCCTTAAAAGGAACTTACAAGTTATATAAAAAAAAGGAAACAGACACGACAGGGTTGGTGTAGTGGTTTACAGGGAACATTGCAAGCAGACTGTGTTATATCATGCAAGATATGCTATGAAGACACAAGGAGAAGTAGGTATTTACCCACTTCTCCACATGAACAGGATGTGCCATCAGGTCAATTTTTAAGCTGAATTTAAGAGGTCTGAATTCAGAGTTTTCCTTCTTTTCGATCGATTGCCATACCAAGGTTAGAAGAGCCGTCTGTCCTACCATTTACCCATAGCGGGAGGGAGAATAGCTGGATATATGCCTTTCAAAAATTAGGACTGTGAAACGAACTCACAAGCTATATAAAAAAGGAAACAGACATGATAGGGACGGTAAGGTTGTTTACAGGGAACTCTGCAAGAAAACTGTGTTATATCTTTCAGGATATGTTATGCAAAACACAAGAAGTATGTAATTACCAACTTCTCCGTATGAGCCAGATGTGACATGAGGTCAATTTTTAAGCTGAATTTAACAAGTTTGAATTCAGAGTTTTCCTTCTACTTGTCCGGTTGCCATATCATGGTTACAGAGTCGAGTCTGCCTTACTATTTACCCATAGTTGGTGGGACAGTAGTTGGATGCATAACTTTCCAAATGGTATTAGGGCAATGTGAAATGCAAACAGCCTCGTCCATGATTTGAACTCCTGTCGCCGTGTCCATTTCCTATGATGTTAACCATGACACATCAAACGCCCCAAGAAGAACATTTTTTGGAAATAAAGTGTAAAACATTCTGGACATTGTGCTTCACAGATAAAAACGTTCAAGCAAGTAAAGTGCTGCTGAAAAAAAAAAGAAAACTAAAAAAAAAAATAAAAAAAAATCTAGATATACCCAGTCTATATATTAATTCATTTGTTCCTTAATCTTGCACCACCCTCTGGTTACAAATGACACCGCCCAAATCGTCTAAAATGAACATCCTGATTATGCCATCAAATAATAACGAACTTAACAATTCACGCCAATTGGATATATATATATATATTCTTACGAGTTTCGTCACCTCAACTAAATCTTTTTATTATAAAGAAACAAAGGGAAATCCAACCAAGCAACGAACCAAGCAGAAGAACAGATAGGATGTTGCAAAGACATTACAGTACCACAGGATTATTATATACTAGAAGCGGCTACCCAGTTTCGCCTGGGTAGAGGAGGTTTTAAATCATTTAGTCTCGCAGATCGATTCATATGAATCGCGAGTTTAATCCTCATAGGATGCCTCATTGAAATCCCTATGTATAAAAGTCTATGTATGTAGTCTATGATGTAATCGCCCAAGTCATGATTGAACCTGCAGCCTACAGATATTGTCCCTTAGAACTCTATTAACTGAACCCTTATATTCGTTACGCAATGTGTCCAAATAAAGAGGGGTTCAATTATTACTAACGTATTGAGCACTTTTTATTTGTTATATCGCTGTCTTACTTTTCTGATTTTGCATCAACTAACCATTGTGACCATATTCACCGGTAAGTCACCTTTTCCAATATATATATATATATATATATATATATATATATATGTGTGTGTGTGTGTGTGTGTGTGTCTGTGTCTGTGTCTGTGTGTCTGTGTATATATTTGGGCAGTATTCTTTCATTTATAGATGTGGAATTAAACAAAAGGCTGGTCTACTGTTTAACGATTTTATTGGTGATATTTCTGCACATTCTGTTCAAAGAAAATCATAAACAAAAACTCCAAATACTAGAAGCTTTATACATCAAACAATACAAACCATCCTTAAATAAAATTAATTTCCAATGCAGTACACACATTTAAAAAAAATGGAACACATCCTCCATGATGATGGCACTTCGAAGTGCCGAAAGTACTCGGGATATGAACTTCGGTGGACTAATCCACGAATTCCATCCAAATATAAAAAAGTTGTCCAAAAGCTTGAAAAGATCACCAATAAAATCGTTAAACAGGAGACCTTCCTTTTGTTTAATTCCACACACGCACACACACACACACACACACACACACACACACACATATATATATATATATATATATATATATATATATATATATATTGGTACATATAATCTAACATTCAATCAAAATCAGTGGCATTCTTATCTCAACACGAACACCGATCACTGATGTGAACAGCATTCTCAGTAACCAAAAAGAATTATATATATATATATATATATATATATATATATATATATATATATATATAGATATCGGTTAGGTTCATTTTTTAACCGGAACTTGACAGCCTGAGCCTGTGCACATGCGCAAAAGTGTTGACAAACCTTCTTTTAACAAGTGATATTAACGACGGACAAACAATTTCGTTTGACACTTCCGATTTGCAAACTGATTTCCGTTATTTACAATGGATTTGAAATGTTGACTGAGAATTCTTCATCTATTTCTTTCACTATGTATCCCCCTCCTCCTCCTTCTCCACCTTCTTCTTCTTCTTCTTCTTCTTCTTCTTCTTATTATTATTATTATTATTATTATTATTATTATTATTATTTTTGAGTTTTCACATCAGCATTAGCTGATGGTATTTCACTGGAGTCTGAGTGACAGCAAGTCTCCTCAAGTCTCCGGGACTCTTCTGAGTATTTGGCAGATTGCAGCAGTGCAGTGTTCCGAATGGTTTCAATCCTTCCTCTGATTTCCAAACTTTCCAAACCCTTTTCCAATCCTTTTGGGACCAACCACAATTGGTATCGCTTTGACTTTCATGTTCCATAAATTTTTCAGTTCTCTGGCAAGGTCCAAGTATTTGTCCATTTTTTCATTTTCTTTTAGCTTTACCCTGTGATCTGCTGGAACTACAAAATCCACCAGTTGACAAGTTCTTTCTTTTTTGTTAATCAACACTAGGTCTGGTCTTCTTGCTGGGATAAGGTGATCCGTTTTTAATTCAAAGTCCCAGAGAATTTTATGCGTTTCGTTCTCAAAAACAGATTCTGGTTTATGCATATATCATTTTGTTGTATGGTCAAAATTTAATTTTTTGCATAACTCCCAGTGGATCACCTTCCCAACCCAGTCGTGTGTAGTTTTGTACTCCTGTTGTGCTAGTATGCTACATTCGCAGAGTACATGGTTTACAGTCTCATCTCTATTATTGCATAGTCTACATTTACTATTTTTTGGTCTAATCAATTTTCGCTTTGATATAGTTTGTCCTTATGGCATTATTTTGTGCAGCAATTATTAGTGATTCAGTTTCTCTTTTGAGGTTTCTTTTTCTTAACCATTTCCAAGTCTTTTCATGTGCAACCTCTTCTATTTGTCGTTTGAAGTATCCATATAATTGTTTTCTTCCCATTTGTTTTCTAGTCTTTGTTATATTATTATTATTATTATTTATTATTATTATTATGTAGTTTTTCTCATCAACGTTAGCTGATGGTATTTCACTAAGTCTAAGTGACAACAAGTCTCCTCGGGTCTCCAGGACTCTTCTGAGTATGATAGCCGATTGCGGCAATGCACTAGTCTGGATGGTCAATTGTTCCTCTGATTTCTAGTTCCTCCAGTCTTTTTAAAAAACTTTTTGGGTCGATTCCAAGTGCACCAATTCCACTTTGATATTCCATTGGCAACTATCAAGTGAAACTGTAGACAAGTTAAGATCATCTCGATTCTTTATGCATTTCATTCTCTGGTTTATGATTATCATTATTTCACCCCGGTGTGTTTTTCCCACCAATTTTAATTGGGGTATTTCACTGGATTCTTTGTGACAGCAAGTCTTTCGCGTATGCAGGACTCTTCTGAGTATTCTAGCCGATTTTTAAAATGCTGTGGTTCGTATGGTATGGAATGTCCCTCTCTCTCTCTCTCTCTCTCTCTCTCTGATTTTCAATTTTGCCATTGTATTTTCCGGGCCTTTGGGGACCATTCCATGGAAACAAATTACAATTGATATCACACTCCCCTTGATCTTACATCTCCCCCTCTCCTCTCTCTCTCTTCTCTCCCTCCCTCTCTTTCTCTCTCCTCCATCTCTTCTCTCTCTCTCTCTCTCAGCTTTTGATGGTTTTCTGACAAGAATCAAGTACTGTCTATTATATATATTTACCAACACCCTCCGCACGAGCAGGATTCGAAACAAGGTCAATTTCTTAAGCGGAGTTTAACAGGTTTGAATTCAGAGTTTTCCTTCTCCTAGACTGGTTACCTAGCCATGGTTAAAGAACCCAGTCTGCCCTACTATTTACCCATAGCTGGAGGGAGAGTAGGATTCATAACTTTCCCAAGGGTATTAACGCTAAGTGAAAATGCAATTACCACGTCCAGGATTTGAACTCGGGGCGACGAGTCAATTTCCCATGACTTTAACCATTACACCACGCGCTTCCTACTTGTCTATATGTTCACTTTCTTTTATTTTCAATAACTGTCAAGTTATTTTCTATTATGTTAATTAGATCTGATATGGACGATCCGTTTGTATATCAAAATCCCAGAGAATTTCGTGGGTTTCATTTTGTCTCAAAATATTTCTATTGATACACTTCTTACTGGCAGCTGTCATCAGTTTTTCGGTAATTATGAACTTTTGTTTAGTAAATTAGGATGTCCCAGGAAAAACAGAACCCACAAATTTTGTAATAAAACTGTTAATTTTCTCATTAAACAAATAAATTAGGGTTAGGGTTAGGGTTGAGGTTTAGAGTTTAGGGTTAGTTTGATGGGGAAATAAATAGATTATTTGGGTTCAGAAAACAGAAATTTGTGGGTTCTGTTTTTTCTGGGACACCATAATTTACTAAACAAAAGTTCATAATTACCACTTTTTCTTTGTTTGTTTTTGTATATTCTTCGAGAGCTTGTATTGTTGTATCTACGCGATCTTCAATGCTGGTAAGTGCTCTTCATCTATTTCTTGGCTCATCGAGTATGTCCATGTCACCTCTCAGGTGTGTGGTCTCTGGTGTGTGGTCTCGTCTATCGTCATTAATTCCCTTTTATTTGGTCTGTTTTTCTGAGTTCTGAATGTATGTTCAGAAGAGTCCAGAGTATTTTGCAAAAGTGATACGCATGTCTTCGTGTATCTAATTAGAGTTTGGTTTCAAGAGATCTTTAAAATTCTTCGGAAATATGTCGGTTTAATTTTTCTTTTATATGTAGTTTTCTTTTCTTTTCTTTTGCTTTACTGACTGTGCAGTTCTATTTTTCGTTTTTTCATTATTAGCTTTGCACATTTTTCAATGCAAAACTCCATGATAGTTTATTAACATGACCTGTGGATATACCACAGTATGATAATTCAATTATTACGTTTGATATGTCCACTTAAGAGCTATTACTAAATAGTTCCATATGTAAAAAGTATAGTAATGTTTATTTAACTCTCATTCTTTTTTAAAAATGTTTTCCTTCTTTTCATCTTTTCATTATGTTCAATTGAAAAGAGATTAACATCATCGCTTCTGCGAGCTCACCCCCTCTCTCTCTAAATTTACCCATCCCTCTTTCTTTCTTTCTTTCTTTCTTATTATATTCTTCTATGTAACATGTCCTTTTTCTCCCCTTTCTTTCTTTATAATAAAAACGAAATGGTTCATTATTTAGCTGAGATGACGACACTCACGAATAAGAAATAAGAATTCAGCGAATAAGCAATAACAGACAATCAGGATTTACATTTTTGCATTTCATCTTGGACGATTTAGACGGTTTCATTTTTAACCAGAGGGTATAGCAAGATAATAACAGTCATAAGATTAAGGAAGATGAGTATTAATATAATGGAGAGTATGTCCGTAACCGAAACTATGTCACCATCGACGGCACAATTCATTTAGATATTTACGTTATATTCTCAATTAAATAGTCATTATTCAATATTAATTAACATCTTATTTTTTAACGATGTCTTCATTAAAGTCTAGCCCAAAACAGCCCATGTTATTAACGAGCTTAGAATCCTGCAAAGTGTGTTATATATTACGAAGAAATAAACGTTTACATAGTACAAGGTGTGGATGATTTTCATACCGGTGTGGGGATTATCTTTTCCCTGCGGTGTTGCGGTTTGTTCCTACTAGGGGACCTCTAGTATTTAAGTGCCTTATTTGAATTTCTCTTCCTCTTTTAGCTAAATCTCCGGTACGAGCACATGGGTTAGACTACTGTCTACCTCTTTCTCGGTGGGGCTTCGACCCCCTCCTAATAAGTGATTTCTATGTACGGACACTCCAGTCCTTTTATGTATGTATGTTTATGTACACTATTCTATTCTATCTTCTATTGTTATGTATCTTTTATTCATGTGCTGTAATAATATAAAATGTTTTGTCTCTCAACCTTGTCGGAGTTGTATGTTGAATTTGCAGGGGACATTTTGAACCTAACACCAAAGAAAACCTAGGATTATTTTATTTACTTGGTTATACTATTTTAAGATT
>CM042137.1:146732814-146734238 GCA_023376005.1 Doryteuthis pealeii
CGCTAGACCAAGGAGATTGTTTTAGCATCTGAGGTGGAGCGCCACACCTACCATCAGCTCCTTACTTACAGCTGAGTGGGCGAGGACCGGGATCGAACTAGGAACCTTGTGGTTTCTAGCCGAACGTTCTACCGACTGAGCTAACCCATATAGTCATCCACAGACAGTCATCCGGAGACAGTCCTGTTTTGTCATAGCGTAGATGCGGCACGGCGACTGAAATATACAGCACTCGGTGCGAAACGAACTCTCATTGCTTGCTTACCATTACAGCATACGAGCTGTATAGTTAGTTTGCAAAACTCGCTGAAACAATTCACATAACTAGTAGTAATATCTCATCTACAGCGATATTAATGCACGCATTGGAAAGGCATGGGCTGCTTTAAACAAATTGTTAGTTATATGAAAATCTGATCTCACTGTCAAGTTAAAGCGAAAATTCTTCCAAGCCAAGTTGTATCAGTGCTACTGTACGGCTGCACTACTTAGACCCTAACAAAGGGTCTGGAGAATAAGCTAGATGGGAGCTGCACAAGAATGCTGTGTGCAATCTTAAACAAGACGTGGAAATAACACCCCACAAGAAAATAGCTGTACGGCGACCTACTCCATATCACACAAACCATCCGTGTGAAGCGAACAAGACACACGGGACACTGCTTTGAGAAGCAAGTATGAACTCATAAGTGACGTTCTTCTGTGGAAGCCATCGCATGGGCACGTCAGAGCAAGTCGTCTTGCAAAAACATGAAAGTAAAAAAAAGTAAAGTCGTCGGGGTGGCCTAAAGTCGGTATCAGCCAATCAGCGAGGAAGCCTATCTCCTTTTCACTAGCGCTGGACCAGGGAGATTGTTTTTTGCGTCTGAGGTGCAGCGCCACACGCAAAGACGTACATCGACCAAATCTGCCCGGATACTGGATGCTGGATCTCTCAGGGGGCAATGAATGATAGGGACGGCTGGCGAGAGAGATTGTCATGAATAGTGACATGAAGATGATGATGATGATGATGGGTTCACTCTTTGTTTACTACAACGGTCTACTGTCGATCCTTTTTGAGGAGGTGCTGTTGTTTACTGGATTTTCGTCAAATATTGTTTTGAGAGATGATGTGTATCTCCTCTCAAACGCCTTCAATCGACAAATTATTTTTTCATATACAGTAGGCACCGCTACACCTAGGGACTTCATTCATAGGTGGGTTTGTTTTTTGACCTATCACCGCCTAACGTTTTTTAAGGCAGGAGGCCGGGACGTAACTCTGCGAATAGTACCAAAGGAATTATATAAAAGCAGAGAAAATGAGTAATGTAAGTGTAGCAAACAGTTTATTTATTTTCTTTTACTGTTGTGTTCCTCCGTCTCTCTCTTTCCTCTCTCCTCCTCCTCTCTCTTTCTCCTCTCTCTCTTTCTCTCTCTCT
>CM042137.1:146739338-146744338 GCA_023376005.1 Doryteuthis pealeii
TGACCCTCCTCTATTTCTTGTAAGTTTGTCTTGTTAATTATTTGTAACTTATTGTTCTGTGTTTTTTGTATGTATCCGTTAGCACCGGATACTAGTGCTGAATAAATATATCAAGCACTCGATTTCGTCTGTGTATCATTTCACCTCGACGATACAACAAATTCTTTGATGTGATTAAATATTAGAATTAAACAATAATAAACAATCCTGATATTTATTTACATGTAAAATCGACTATTATTTACAAAACAACCTAATATTAATATTATTCCTGATGCTGTGTAGAGGCATTTATGTCTAACTAGCATGACCTGTGGATATACCACAATATGATAATTCAATTATTACAGCGTTTGATATATTTACTTAAAAGCTATTGCTAAATAGTTCAATATGTAAAACGTATAATAATCTATTTTTTCTTTCTTTTCTTCTTTTATTGGATTCTTTTTTTTATTTCCAATGTTCGATTGATACAGATTAGCGTAATCGCTTCCACGTTCTCACTCCTCTCTCTGCATCTTTCCTACCTCTATTTCTTTCTTTCTTTTCTTATTATATTTTCTGTTATTTTTTGAATCCCCAATTACAATAAATAATATCTATATATAATGATCCTTATTTGTACGACCTTTATCATCGAGCAACACTGTGTAGCATGTCCTTTTTCTTCCGTTTCTTTTTTCTAATAAAAACTGTTCCATTATTTTGTTGAGGTAAAGACACTCATAAGAAATAAGAATTCGGTGGGTAAGCAACAGCAGATAATCAGGGTTTACATTTTTGTAAAATTTTGTAAAATTTGGACTGCGTCATTTTTAACCAGAGGGTGTTGCAAAATGATAACGGTTGTAAGATTAAGGAACACGAGTATTTATTCATGTCTAATTCTGGAAGGCCAGTGGTGTGAGAAATAATGGCTATTTTTTTTTTTGCTAGTCTTCAGATTTTTCCCCTTTTTTTTTCTCTCTCTCCCTAAAATGCAAAATACGCCTCAGCCCAATGGAGAAATAATCAGGGAAGCCCACGCTTCGCTGTTCTACGCTTGGAACTCGTGCATGACGACTCTTCCTGAAAACTGGCTAATGTCTTCTGCACGTGAATGAAGAATTAGACATGAAGAGAAAAGAGAGCAGCTGCTGTTGCACATATCATCAGTTGACGTTGTTCACAGCAAGTCAAAACAGAAACAGACTGAAAGAGAGAAAGAAAGAAAGACAGAAAGAAAGAATGAACGAATGAAAGAAAAAAAAGAAAGAAAGAAAGAATGAAGGCCAAGCGTTTAAAGCGATAACCTCAATAGACTTCTCTTATACAACATATGAGCAACATGGCGAATCTGTGTTGATGGGCTTTTCTGTGCGTAAAGACATGTTCCTTAAAGAGCGAGAGAATAGTAATAAACACCGAAACTCGAAAGAGGAAGACACAATGCTGTAACAACGCAACTCCTTTTGGTTTGCAAGACCTCCTCCTGCAGCTGCCGTGGAAAACGTTCCCTGTCATTCCACAGAGCTACCACAGATGATCACGTCAAACCCTATCACCTATATGATGGTCCCGACTCTATTGTCCTCATGGCAAACCCCATCCCTTTGAATCATACAAGTGCTAGAAGGCGACGACTGAGGGTCTTACTATCTTGGGTATAACGTTAAACTCCCCCAATAGAATCACTTGTTGGCTGTGAGTGGCGACCCGTGTTGCTTAAGGGTGGAATCCTGATGGCTGAGATGTCTATGACAAGCAACACTCCACTATGGCCTTTACTTAAGCTAGACAGGCGGTTAGAGCGGTCCACTCTGATCAATCAGCTGGTCACGTCAAGCCCTAACACCTATATGATTGTCCCAACCCTATTTCCATGATGACAACCTCCATAGCTTTGTATCATATATGCGCTAGAAGGTGGTGACTGAGGATCATAATGTCCATTAAACTCTATCTCATGGTGAATTTGGAGTACCCCTTCGTCACCATTACTGTCTACTCTGACTCGGAGTGGTTGTACCTGTTAGGATCGGATCTATGAATTAAATAGAAAAAAATGAGTTTAAAAATATGTTTACAAAATTGGGTTAAAAAAATATTCAGTACTCATGTTACATAATCTATGCATAGATTATTGTCAACCCCCTGTATTTCTGAAGGGTGGCCCCTTTTCATATCACGGGCGGGACTTTCCATGGAATATTACAGAAAGCCCGCGAAATACGTGAAGTCACGTGGGACCTGGTTGGCTTTCAGTTTCAGCTTGGAAGTCAGGCAGATTATGCGTTAGCTGGAGCTCACCGCATACGCGCACTACGTTACTTAGATGAATATGTTAGTTAAGTAAATAAAAGCTTACATAAATAATATGGTTTTGTGGTTGATGAATGTCTTGGCAACAAGACTGACCTAGAAGTAGAAATGAATCAAGGACGACCAACCACCAAGAACAGAAAAAATAGAAGACCAGACACGAAGTCCCTAAGACTAGGTCTAGACGCTAGAAGATGAACGTAAGATACCAAAGATGAGCAGACGAATAATAGAAGTAAGAAAATAAAGAAAGGGTATACAACACTCATCAAGAATGAATTAAACATAACGTATTCGGCATAAATTAAACCCAATATGGGTTTTCATGCCGTAAAATTTAAAACAACCGACCAATCATTCCTTACGTTTCTTTTTTTCTTTTAATAGTTGTTCATTCATTTGTGCGTGCGGACATGTTCCTTAAAGAGCGAGAGAATAGTAATAAACACCGAAATTAGAAGAAACGAAGACGCAACGCCGTAACAACGCAGCTCCTTTTGGGTGCAAGACCTCCTCCTGCAGCTGCCGTGGAAAAACGTCCCTGTCAACCAGCAGAGCTGCAACAGACGCTAAAACCCGTGCAGATTTTGAATCGTAGAGAAAAAATAATGAGAGATATCAATATGCATAAAAAATAAAATATATGTACTAGAAGGCGGTGACTGAGGGTCTTGGTGTCCTGGGTTTGACGTTAAACTGCATCTAATGGTGAAGTTTCAATTTCGGAGCTTTGGGGAGTGTGGAATACCCCCTCATTGCCATTACTTCTCGGTCCATTCTGGCCCGGAGTGGAGTATTTGTTAGGGTCCCATCTAGGGGTGAAATAGATAAAAAAGCAAGTTTATAAAATGGGTTTGCAAAAAAATGGAATACCTAACAAGAATGAATAGAACAATATATCTTCGGCATAAAATAACCCTATAAGGCGTTACATGCCGTAAAGTCCAACCAAAACCAAACCAACCAACCAACCAACCAACCGAGCAATAATAACGGAATTATTAGGTCATATTCCAATCAGAAAGTCTTTAGTGTGGTATGTATAAACACAAAGTTTCGGCTGCTGTGTTTATTCATAACACAATAAGGACGGGGACAACAGTCCGAAACAATTAAAATTATTCCCATCAGGCCTCATTTCAAAAATAGAGACAAATAACATCTATTTTATATAACAAATATAGATATATGTATTATATAAAATAGATGTTTTTTTCATCATGAAGCTACAGATTCTAGTTATCTATTTATTTATGTTGATTACATATGAGTTTGTAAATGAAGAAATAATGTCAGAGAAGAAATTATACAATGGAATGACAGAAGACTTTTACTTTATATGCAAACACATATATATAAAGTTACTTAAATTATATATATATATATATATATATATATATATATATATATATATATATATTATATATATATATGTGTGTGTGTGTGTGTGTGTGTGTGTGTGTATGCATGTATATATTAAATTACCATATGTACATAATTTACAAAATATAATGTCTTATTTTACATATTATATGCATATGCTAGATTAATAAATTAATAAATTATATATACTAGCAAATATATGCACCCTCCGGGTGCAAGTATTTAAGTTTAAATGTAATAAAATATTAGATTAAATCAGAAAGGCTAATGAAACTAATTAAGACTTCAAATAAAAAGATTTGAAACGGAGGGGGTATAATCGGAAAATAGAACAACTGAAACTTACTCTTTCAACACTTCCGTTTTTCAATGCTAAATTTTCCTAATTTAACTATTTAGTTAAAATAGGAAGTAAAGAATAAAATTACTGTTATTTCTTCTTGTTAATGAATTCTTTTAGGATTTATTGGAGAGATTTTTACTCATATTCATAAGATAAAACCAAACAATTAGAAATCAATAATACCAAACACATTTTTATTAAAATCAGTTTTTTAAATATCAATATGCAAATCAGCTTTACGTTTACTCTGAAAACTGGTATTTTGTTTGTATATATAAATACAATTGCAGTTATTAGTATTTAGGTAAGGCCAACAGTATTAATAATGTCAAACAGTTTTATTATTAATTGAGGTTTAAATAGAAATAGAATCATGGAGAATGTGCCGTAAATAACTAAGGAAATTGTGACTTGAGTAGTAATATAGTTTCGGTTACAGACAGAAAAAACACACAATCTCCATTATAATAAGATATATATATATATATAATATATGCATAAGACTATTAATACTGTTGTGTCTCCATTTTCACAGATTTATTCTTTCATGGTGCAAGCAAAATTATTAACCATTGCCAGAAATTTCGCGCTTCACTTCCATTTGCAGCGGATTTAGTTTCATTCAAAATGTCCGCTAATTTACTGTTAAAATCTGTCATCATCTAACGTTGACATTATCTATCATTTCTTCATCCTTCCATCATTTAAGTAATTGCACATCTATCATTGGTGATATCTATTTCAGTGAAACCAACTTTATTTGGTCAAGTAGCTCACAGACTACAATTTTATGTCTTACCATGAATAAAACTCAAACCAAATTTGGTTTCAAAATCATACATATATATATAATATATATATATTATATATATATATATATATACCAACCCTCCGCACGAGCAGGATGTGACACGAGGTCAATTTCTTAAGCGGAGTTCAACAAGGTTTGAATTCAGAGTTTTCCTTCTCC
>CM042137.1:146746838-146751838 GCA_023376005.1 Doryteuthis pealeii
CCTATTTAAATGTAAGGCTAAACAAATCGAGTAAAATCAATCTCTGTATGTACATTTCGGCCTATTAGGCCTTATCAGCAGAGCTATAGATAGGAAGATCGCCTTGTGCGTGATTTATATATTTATATATATGTATATATATGTTTGTTTACTTGTATGGTTCTGTTTGTTTGTTTGTTTGTTTGTGCGTGGGTGCGTGCGTGAGTGCGTGCGTACGTGTGTGTGTGTGTGTGAACTTTAAACTAAATTTTAATTAAAATTCCAAAACAAAATATGATCAAACTCGGATATTTGTCAGATATTTTCCCAGGGAATTCAGTCCACTCCTCCTTTTCCTTTCTTTAATGTTTTTTTTTCTTTTTTTTTCTTCTTTTTTACCCACTCTCTTTCATTCATTTTTTTCTTGCATTTTCAAGAGTCCGTAATATTAATTCAACTTTAAAAGTGACACGGTTACAACTTCTGATCACAGAAAGCCAAAAAGGAAGAAAAAAAAAAACCCAGAGTATAAAAAGCGCGCGCTTTTGACGGTAAGAGAAAGAAGAAGAAGCGACCGATGGGGTGTCTTTAAAAACCCGATACTTCTGGTAAAATTTGGTTGGGCTTTGCGACAGTGATGCCCAGACGACAGACTGCAGAGTCAATCGGCCAGCGCCTCACTACAAACGTTTCTTTTTCAGTTAGCAGTGTTGGTGTCGCCATATAAGGACAAGCAAGAAGGGCAAAGGGAAATGTTTTTTTTTTGTTTTTTTTTTCCTGAAAGCATTTCATGATTTTACGAGTTCAAGTGTTGGAAATGTTGAAGGCCTAGGTGGTTGCACAGCCGTCATTTCCTATATATACATACATATATATATATATATATATATATATATATATATATATATATATATATATATATAAGTTAAAAGAAAGGAAATGAATCCGACGTTATGAGTATATATAAAAAGATATGAAAACACCACAAAACGCTGTTAAAGTGAAACTTTAACAGCTTTTTGTGGTGTTTTCATATCTTTATATATATATATATATATATATATATATATATATATAATAT
This sequence comes from Doryteuthis pealeii, assembly GCA_023376005.1. Lineage (NCBI taxonomy): Eukaryota > Metazoa > Mollusca > Cephalopoda > Myopsida > Loliginidae > Doryteuthis > Doryteuthis pealeii. The sequence goes on from CM042137.1 coordinate 146,747,899, forward strand.
ATATATATATAAGAAGGTTTGCAAAAAGGATTATGCTTTTTAAAAAAAAAAAATTTATTAACTTACATATGAATGCGTCACGTGTTTCTGATCTGTTGTCTTCTTCAGGCATTGGATTATTATTTTGGCAGAATATGTCCGATATTTGATAGGTTGTGTGTGTTTTTAATATGTTTATATATATATATATAATATATATATATATATATATATATAATTGTTATATATATATATATATATATATATATATATATATATATATATATAATATATATATATATATATATATATATGTTTATATATATATATATAATTGTTTATATTATATATATATATATATATATATATGTATATATATATATATATATATTTATATATATATATATATATATATATTATATATATATGTTTATATATATATATATATATATATATATATATATATATTATATATATATATATATATATATATATATATATATATATATATATTTTTATATATATATATATATATATATATATATATATATATATATATACAATTTTTGGTACAATTAATATTGGTACAACGAATTATTTTAGAAGGAGGCGAAATGTTCTTTCGGCTTCTTTTTAAAATAATTCGTTTAATTAGCTGATCAGCAAATAAAGTATGATGTTAGTAGAGCGTTCAGCTAGGAATCGCAAGGTTCATGGTTCGATAAAGACCCTCGCCAACTCAGCGTATGAGTAGCACAGAGATCTGTGCGGTAAAGTGAGGAGTTGGTGGTAGGTTTGGCGTTCCACCTGAGATGCTAGAATAATCTCCTTTGTCTAGCACTAGTGGAAAGGGGATAGACTCCCTCACCGTAGGGCTGATACCAACGTCCCGACGACTTACTTATATATATATCTGTGAGTACACCTATCTATCTATCTATCTATCTATCTATCTATATATATATATATATATATATATATATATATATATATATATATATACGTGTGTACACACGTGTGCGTGCTCATACACATAGACAGACACACAGACACAGAGACACACACACACATGTATATATGACATACGCGAATGACGGAAAGGGAGGGTTGTTGAGAGAGAGTCGTGAGTATCCGTGGTGTTAGCGCGACCCGACGATGATACATTTTAATGCTTCTTACATAAATTGCGTTCCTAATTTCCTTATTACATTAATATTTTACAATCTAGTTCCGTAGTTTAATGGTAATCACACTTGCTTCACACGCGAGAGACACAGGGTTAATATTTTACAATCTCAATGGAATTGGCTGTTCTTAGGTTTTTTATGCACATACTCAGTGATATCAATGAAATAAATTCTTTTGATAAAAAAGGAATGTACATTTATTGGCCTGTATGTTTCAAATTCATGGAAAGTATTTTCATTTTCTAGTCAGTTATCTATAGTATTGTTCATGTCTGAAGCCACCTTGGCGCAATACCATGAAGCCAAGAGGTCTAGAAGGAAACAGCGACAACAAAGCACCGGCACATCAACATCTCCAGGGACAGCCATCACATGCGACATCTGTTTGTAGAGAATGTTTTTCAAACATCGGACTTCACAGTCACAGGAGGCGCTGTAACTTCAGCGGCACATAAAAACTTTATCATAGTCTTCTGAAATGCCAATGATTGACAGAGTTTTTCAACCGGTGTACCATGAAGCCTCCGCATCTGTTGAGGACGGTTGATCACCCTCTTATATTTTTTATTCTATTACTTTAACTCCCCCAATGGGCCACCTGTTGGCCGTGGTGGCGACCTGTGATGCTTAAGGATAGAACCCAGCTGGATGAGCAGTCCATAACTTTCAATATTCCAGGCTTTTCTTGGCTAGACAGGCGGTCGGAGAGGCCCCTTCGATCAATCGGCTGGCCACGTCAAGCCCTAGCACCTATATGATTACCCCCACCCTATTGCCCTTATGGCAAGCCCCAACCCCTTTTTATGATATGGGTGCTAGAAGGCGGTGACTGATGGTCTACATGTCCTGAGAATGACGTTAAACTCTACTGATGGTGAGGTTTCCAGTTTTGGAGGGCTGGGGAATGTGGAGCACCCTTCATCACCATTGCTCCCTGGTCCACTCTGACCCGGAGTGGTAGTACCTGTTAGTGTCCCATCTATGGGTTAAATAGCAAAATGTACTTAGAAAAAAAATTGTATTTTCCATTAAGATTGATTTATTTCAAAACTTTATCGGCATTAAATGACCCACTGAGGTTGATATGCCGTAAAACAAAACAAAACCAATCTATTACTTTAAATTTTTTGTTGTAATTTAATATTTTTGTTTTAATTAATAATTTTTTGTACTAATTATGTTATACTTGTAGCACATTTCATTATTTCTTTTCTTTTAAAATTTAAATGATAAAATACTTATATGTTTATATATAGATGGTGTACTCACTGTGCATTGAGATGAAAAAGGTTGAAAAACTCTGATCAATATATATATAAAGGGCTGTTGTGTGTATGTATGTATGTCCGGAAGAAACTACGAAAATAAAACAATTAGCGACAAAGTACATGTAGGTAAACGTTCACTATCACCAGAATCTTGCTTTTTGAGTAAAAATAATGAAGATTTTATTTATATTCGTGAAGATAATTAAAAAATAAGATTTAAATAATAACAGCACTGATTTTTTTTGTTTTTTGCATTTAATATTTTAAGTAATAGACATTAATTTTTCTATTCAGAGTGGCTGGATCAAGCAAGGTCTTCAGTTTACGTGAGGATTTTATGGGAGATCCTGCGGGGCTTGAACTCACGATTCAGTAATAATGGATTTGCGAGACTAACCTTTTTAAAAAATCTCCCTTTACCTAGGCGACGCCGGTATCCGCTTCTAGTTTCTAAATCAAATCGATTACACTTTCTCCAAATAATTTCAGTTTAAATCAAGTAAAAGTTCAGTTATCTAAGGAGTCTAAGTAAAAGACAAAAACTTTCATTTATTTGGCCTTTTGTATACTTCTAAAATCTTAGACAACTTTTGCTTAACCGTGTCCTGAGTATGACGTTAAATTGCATCTAATGATGAAGTTCCAATTCTGGAGTTCTGGGGAGTTTGAAGTATCCCTTCATCCCCATTACTCCCAGGTCCACTCAGACCCGGATTGGTAGTACTTGTTAGGGTCGCATCTATGGGTTAAAGAAAAATTGCGTTTAAAAATATGTTTAAAAAAATTGAAAGAATAAAACAAAACGTCTTCAGAATAAAATAACCCCACCAATAATTGCATGCCGTAAAACCAAACCAACTAACCATTTTACCCACAACATCATGATGACAAAAGTTCTTAACTATATAAATTGAAGTGAGGTTTTCAAAACACAAAACACAAACAACCACACACTTTACACTTTTTTCATAAAAAAAAAATAGAATCTTGCTTTGAAAGTGTTTATTATCGAGTATTGGTTAGAGAAATTCATATTAGGATTTATTCAATTTAATGAAAAAACAACATTAACGATTATAACTTATTCTTACTGAAAGCAAACGTCATTGCATCTCTTTCCTAACTGATTAATTGTCTATAAAGGACTCTGAAGTTGAACATTTCAGAGTTCGAACAAAAATTTTGAGTAAACATATCTCACTTGTCGAACAAATTTTCGGACTTCGAGATGAAAACGGAAGTCGTGCGAATGACTGCCGAGGTAAACCGAAGACGACCGAACGGCTTGTTGAATCTACCTAAGCAGCATCAGTTAGCATCAGTCGCTATCTTGAACGAGTGTCTGATATTGATTTTTGTGCAAATTCTTTCGCTTCGGTTTTGTTTATTCTCTATTTTACGTCTACTTTAACGCTTGTTCATGGATCCCAAGAAAAGCAGCAGTGATACAATCGGAAATGGAAAGAGGAAAGTTGCGAGATCTGATGGACAAGAACGCATAAATCT
>CM042137.1:146759338-146769338 GCA_023376005.1 Doryteuthis pealeii
TTTGGTGAGTTTTTATCAAATTAAAATCTATATAAATAAAATTGCTTATTTGTGTAAACAACATTTCTCTGGAGAATATTCTTGATCCATTTTTCACAGATTATGTAAACAGTTTTTGCGTTTGGTTCGGTTGTGTGTCTAATTGTGCAAAAGTCGGTGGCTGTCGTTGTCTGCTAAAACATTTGTCACTTGCCGACGACGATGAGGAGGACGTCGACGCAAAAACGCAATTATTCTCTCCAGACTCCCGCCAAAACATTTAAACACAATAATAAACATAGATATATATCTTGATTGAAAGACAAAACACTCAAATATCTATATATTAATATTCTTGTTACTTAATCTTCCGACCGTTATCATCCTGACACACCCTCTGAGACCGTCCAAATCGTCTAAGAAGAAATGCAAATATTTAAATCCTGATTAACTGGTGTCGCTTAATCGTTGAATTCTTATTTCTTATGAGTGTCATCACCTCAGCTAAATAAGGGACCATGCCTTTTTTTATTATAAAGAAACAAAAGTAAGAAAAATGACATGCTACACAGAAAAATATAATAAGAGAGAAAGAAAAAGGGTAGGGGAAAGATAGAGAGAGGGGATGAGCGAGCGTAGGCGATTACACTGATCTGTTTCAATCGAATATAACGGAAAGAGGTAAGGAGAAAAAGTGTGTGTGTGCGCGTGTGTGTGCGTGAGAGATAGATAGATAAGTAAATATATATATATAATATATATATATATTATATATATATATATAGAGAGAGAGAGAGAGAGAGAGAGAGATGGAGGAGGGGGAGAGAGTTTAATCAAGATTATTAGATATTGTACATATTGAACTATTGAGCATAATTCTTAAGTAAACATATCAAACGTTGTAATAATTAAATTATGTCCTACTAGTTAACAACGATAAGCCTAAAAGAAATACATCAGAACTAATTACGACAAAGTAGAAATATACGCTCTTACAAAAAATCGACTCTGTTGAGAAAAAAAATGACAGTGTGCATGTCCTTTAAAAGGAATCCTTAAAATGAACTTACAAGTTATATAAAAAAAGGAAACAGACATGACAGGGTTGGTATAGTGGTTTACAGGGAACATTGCAAGCAGACTGTGTTATATCATGCAGGATATGCTATGAAGACACAAGGAGAACTAAGTATTTACCCACTTCTCCACATGAACAGGATGTGCCATCAGGTCAATTTTTAAGCTGAATTTAAGAGGTCTGAATTCAGAGTTTTCCTTCTTTTCGATCGATTGCCATACCAAGGTTAAAAGAGCCGTCTGTCCTACCATTTACCCATAGCTGGAGGGAGAATAGCTGGATATATGCCTTTCAAAAATTAGGACTATGTGAAACGAACTCACAAGCTATATAAAAAAGGAAACAGACATGATAGGGACGGTAAGGTTGTTTACAGGGAACTCTGCAAGAAAACTGTGTTATATCTTTCAGGATATGTTATGCAAAACACAAGAAGTATGTAATTACCAACTTCTCCGTATGAGCCAGATGTGACATGAGGTCTATTTTTAAGCCGAATTTAACTGGTTTGAATTCAGAGTTTTCCTTCTACTTGTCCGGTTGCCATATCATGGTTACAGAGTCGAGTCTGCCTTACTATTTACCCATAGTTGGTGGGACAGTAGTTGGATGCATAACTTTCCAAATGGTATTAGGGCAATGTGAAATGCAAACAGCCTCGTCCATGATTTGAACTCCTGTCGCCGTGTCCATTTCCTATGACGTTAACCATGACACATCAAACGCCCCAAGAAGAACATTTTTTGGAAATAAAGTGTAAAACATTCTGGACATTGTGCTTCACAGATAAAAACGTTCAAGCAAGTAAAGTGCTGCTGAAAAAAAAAAGAAAACTATAAAAAAAAAATAAAAAAAAATCTAGATATACCCAGTCTATATATTAATTCATTTGTTCCTTAATCTTGCACCACCCTCTGGTTACAAATGACACCGCCCAAATCGTCTAAAATGAACATCCTGATTATGCCATCAAATAATAACGAAACTTAACAATTCACGCCAATTGGATATATATATATATATATTCTTACGAGTTTCGTCACCTCAACTAAATAATGGACCATTCCATTTTTATTATAAAGAAACAAAGGGAAATCCAACCAAGCAACGAACCAAGCAGAAGAACAGATAGGATGTTGCAAAGACATTACAGTACCACAGGATTTATTATATACTAGAAGCGGCTACCCAGTTTCGCCTGGGTAGAGGAGGTTTTAAATCATTTAGTCTCGCAGATCGATTCATAGTGAATCGCGAGTTTAATCCTCATAGGATGCCTCATTGAAATCCCTATGTATAAAAGTCTATGTATGTAGTCTATGATGTAATCGCCCAAGTCATGATTGAACCTGCAGCCTACAGATATTGTCCCTTAGAACTCTATTAACTGAACCCTTATATTCGTTACGCAATGTGTCCAAATAAAGAGGGGGTTCAATTATTACTAACGTATTGAGCACTTTTTATTTGTTATATCGCTGTCTTACTTTTCTGTATTTTGCATCAACTAACCATTGTGACCATATTCACCGGTAAGTCACCTTTTCCAATATATATATATATATATATATATATATATATATATGTGTGTGTGTGTGTGTGTGTGTGTCTGTGTCTGTGTCTGTGTGTCTGTGTATATATTTGGGCAGCATTCTTTCATTTATACATGTGGAATTAAACAAAAGGCTGGTCTACTGTTTAACGATTTTATTGGTGATATTTCTGCACATTCTGCTCAAAGAAAAGCATAAACAAAAACTCCAAATACTAGAAGCTTTATGCATCAAACAATACAAACCATCCTTAAATAAAATCAATTCTCAATGCAGTACTCACATTTAAAAAAAAGGAACACATCCCCCCTGATGATGGCCCTTCGAAGTGCCGAAAGTACTCGGGATATGAACTTCGGTGGACTAATCCACGAATTCCATCCAAATATAAAAAAAGTTGGCCAGAAAGCTTGAAAAGATCACCAATAAAATCGTTAAACAGGAGACCTTCCTTTTGTTTAATTCCACACACGCACACACACACACACACACACACACACACACACATATATATATATATATATATATATATATATATATATATATATATATATGGTACATATAATCTAACATTCAATCAAAATCAGTGGCATTCTTATCTCAACACGAACACCGATCACTGATGTGAACAGCATTCTCAGTAACCAAAAAGAATTATATATATATATATATATATATATATATATATATATATATATATATATAGATATCGGTTAGTGTTCATTTTTTAACCGGAACTTGACAGCCTGAGCCTGTGCACATGCGCAAAAGTGTTGACAAACCTTCTTTTAACAAGTGATATTAACGACCGGACAAACAATTTCGGTTTGCACTTCCGATTTGCAAACTGATTCCGTTATTTACATGGATTTGAAATGTTGACTGAGAATTCTTCATATCTATTTCTTTCACTATGTATCCCCTCCTCCTCCTTCTCCACCTTCTTCTTCTTCTTTCTTTCTTCTTCTTCTTCTTCTTATTATTATTATTATTATTATTATTATTATTATTATTTTTGAGTTTTCACATCAGCATTAGCTGATGGTATTTCACTGGAGTCTGAGTGACAGCAAGTCTCTCAAGTCTCCGGGACTCTTCTGAGTATTCTGGCAGATTGCAGCAGTGCAGTGTTCCGAATGGTTTCAATCCTTCCTCTGATTTCCAAACTTTCCAAACCCTTTTCCAATCCTTTTGGGACCAACCAAATTGGTATCGCTTTGACTTTCATGTTCCATAAATTTTTCAGTTCTCTGGCAAGGTCCAAGTATTTTGTCCATTTTTCATTTTCTTTTAGCTTTACCCTGTGATCTGCTGGAACTACAAAAATCCACCAGTTGACAAGTTCTTTCTTTTTTGTTAATCAACACTAGGTCTGGTCTTCTTGCTGGGATAAGGTGATCCGTTTTTAATTCAAAGTCCCAGAGAATGTTATGCGTTTCGTTCTCAAAAACAGATTCTGGTTTATGCATATATCATTTTGTTGTATGGTCAAAATTTAATTTTTTGCATAACTCCCAGTGGATCACCTTCCCAACCCAGTCGTGTGTAGTTTTGTACTCCTGTTGTGCTAGTATGCTACATTCGCAGAGTACATGGTTTACAGTCTCATCTCTATTATTGCATAGTCTACATTTACTATTTTGTTGGGTCTAATCAATTTTCGCTTTGATATAGTTTGTCCTTATGGCATTATTTTGTGCAGCAATTATTAGTGATTCAGTTTCTCTTTTGAGGTTTCTTTTTCTTAACCATTTCCAAGTCTTTTCATGTGCAACCTCTTCTATTTGTCGTTTGAAGTATCCATATAATTGTTTTTCTTCCCATTTTGTTTTCTAGTCTTTGTTATAATTATTATATTATTATTATTATTATTATTATTATTATTATTAATGTAGTTTTTCTCATCAACGTTAGCTGATGGTATTTCACTAGAGTCTAAGTGACAACAAGTCTCCTCGGGTCTCCAGGACTCTTCTGAGTATGATAGCCGATTGCGGCAATGCACTAGTCTGGATGGTCTCAATTGTTCCTCTGATTTCTAGTTCCTCCAGTCTTTTTAAAAAACTTTTTGGGTCGATTCCAAGTGCACCAATTCCAATTGGTATCACTTTGACCCACGTATTCCATAGCTTTTTTCAATTCTCTGGCACGGTCCAGGTATTTTTCTATCTTTTCGTTTTCGTTCAACTTTACCCTGTGATCTGCTGGAACTGTAATATCTACCAGTTGACAAGTTCTCTTTTTTTGTTAATCAATACAAGGTCTGGTTTCCTGGCTGGGATAAGGTGATCCGTCTTTATCTCGAAGTTCCAGAAAAGTTTATGCATTTCATTCTTAAGAATAGATTCTGGTTTATGATTATCATTATTTCACCCCCGGTGTGTTTTTCCCACCAATTTTAATTGGTGGTATTTCACTGGATTCTTGTTAACAGCAAGTCTCTTCGCGTATGCAGGACTCTTCTGAGTATTCTAGCCGATTTTCAAATGCTGTGGTTCGTATGGTATGGAATGTCCCTCTTCTCTCTCTCTCTCTCTCTCTTCTGATTTTAATTTGCCATTGTATTTTCCGGGCCTTTGGGGACCATTCCATGGAAACAAATTACAATTGATATACACTCCCCTTGATCTTACATTCCCCTCTCTTGTCTCTCTTCTCTCCCTCTCCTCCCTCTCTTTCTCTCTCCTCCATCTCTCTCTCTCTCTCTCTCTCTCAGCTTTTTGATGGTTTTCTGACAAGAATCAAGTACCTGTCTATATATATTTACCAACACCTCCGCACGAGCAGGATGTGAAACAAGGTCAATTTCTTAAGCGGAGTTTAACAGGTTTGAATTCAGAGTTTTCCTTCTCCTAGACTGGTTACTAGCCATGGTTAAATAACCCAGTCTGCCCTACTATTTACCCATAGCTGGAGGGAGAGTAGATTCATAACTTTCCCAAGGGTATTAACGCTAAGTGAAAATGCAATTACCACGTCCAGGATTTGAACTCGGGGCGACGAGTCAATTTGCCATGACTTTAACCATTACACCACGCGCTTCCTACTTGTCTATATGTTCACTTTCTTTTATTTTCAATAACTGTCAAGTTATTTTCTATTATGTTAACTCTAGATCTGATATGGACGATCCGTTTGTATATCAAAATCCCAGAGAATTTCGTGGGTTTCATTTTGTCTCAAAATATTTCTATTGATACACTTCTTACTGGCAGCTGTCATCAGTTTTTCGGTAATTATGAACTTTTGTTTAGTAAATTAGGATGTCCCAGGAAAAACAGAACCCACAAATTTTGTAATAAAACTGTTAATTTTCTCATTAAACAAATAAATTAGGGTTAGGGTTAGGGTTGAGGTTTAGAGTTTAGGGTTAGTTTGATGGGGAAATAAATAAATAATTTGGGTTCAGAAACCAGAAAAAAAAACAGAAATTTTTGGGTTCTGTTTTTTCTGGGATACCATAATTTACTAAACAAAAGTTCATAATTACCACTTTTTTTTGTTCGTTTTTGTATATTCTTCGAGAGCATGTATTGTTGTATCTACGCGATCGCCAATGCTGGTAAGTGCTCTTCATGATTTTCTTGGCTCATCGAGTATGCCCATGTCATCTCTCGTGGGAGTGGTCTCGGGTGTGTGGTCTCGTCTATCGTCATTAATTCCCTTTTATTTGGTCCGTTTTTCTGAGTTCTGAATGTATGTTCAGAAGAGTCCAGTGTATTTTACAAAAGTGATACGCATGTCTTCGTGTATCTAATTAGAGTTTGGTTTCAAGAGATCTTTAAAATTCTTCGGAAATATGTCGGTTTAATTTTTCTTTTATATGTAGTTTTCTTTTCTTTTCTTTTGCTTTACTGACTTTGTAGTTCTATTCCTTCAATTGCTGTTGTTTTCGTTTTTTCATTATTAGCTTTGCACATTTTTCAATGCAAAACTCTATGATAGTTTATTAACATGACCTGTGGATATACCACAGTATGATAATTTAATTATTACGTTTGATATGTCCACTTAAGAGCTATTACTAAATAGTTCCATATGTAAAAAGTATAGTAATGTTTATTTAACTCTCATTCTTTTTTAAAAATGTTTTCCTTCTTTTCATCTTTTCATTATGTTCAATTGAAAAGAGATTAACATCATCGCTTCCGCGAGCTCACCCCCTCTCTCTCTAAATTTACCCATCCCTCTTTCTTTCTTTCTTTCTTTCTTTCTTTCTTATTATATTCTTCTATGTAACATGTGCTTTTCTCCCCTTTCTTTCTTTATAATAAAAACGAAATGGTCAATTATTTAGCCGAGATGACGACACTCATGAATAAGAAATAAGAATTCAGCGAATAAGCAATAACAGACAATCAGGATTTACATTTTTGCATTTCATCTTGGACGATTTAGATGGTTTCATTTTTAACGAGAGGGTATAGCAAGATAATAACAGTCATAAGATTAAGGAAGATGAGTATTAGTATAATGGAGAGTATGTCCGTAGCCGAAACTATGTCACCATCGACGGCACAATCCGTTTAGATATTTACGTTATATTCTCAATTAAGTAGTCATTATTCCATATTAATTAACATCTTATCTATTAACGGTGTCTTGATTAAAATCTAGCCCAAAACAGCCCATGTTATTAACGAGTTTAGAATCCTGCAAATTACGAATTATATATTACGAAGAAATAAAGGTTTACATAGTACAAGGTGGGGATGATTTTCATACCGGTGTGGGGATTATCTTCCCTTTTGCCAGGAAGAGTTTTCTTCCCGCGCTGTTGCAGTTTGTTCCCACTAGGGGACCTCTGGTATTTAAGCGCCTTATTTGAACTTCTCTTCCTCTTTTAGCTAAATCTCCGGTACGAGCACATGGGTTAGACTACTGTCTACCTCTTTCTCGGTGGGGCTTCGACCCCCTAGTAATTGATTTCTATGTACGGACGCTCCAGTCCTTTTATGTATGTATGTTTATGTACACTATTCTATTCTATCTTCTATTGTTCATGTATCTTGATTAGTCATGTGCTGTATTATATAAAATGTTTTGTCTCTCAACCTTGTCGGAGTTGTATGTTGAATTATGCGTTGGAATTTTTGGTATATAAGGCATAAGGCAAATGGTCACCTCTATTTATAGACTCGCCTATAAGCACGTGACCTGGGAAAGATTCCTATTGTCCAATCACTGGCAGTGCTGCTGCTGCTGTTGTTGTATTTATACTAGTATGATTCTTAACCGTGGCTCATTGCTATTTAGATTATCTTGGACGTCGGACTTACAAAGAATACTATAACACCGGATTCTTATTGGCTTGCTTACTTATTTACTATATCTGGAACTAAGGATGCCGGCCAGATACTTAACACACCGGTTTTAAGAAAACCAGATTTCATAAATTATTACTTGGTGTTATTGGTTTTTTAATATTAGAAATTTATTCTCAAATGTATTAAAAGCAATCCTATGTATAATTTTATATAGAAATTAAAATAGAAGTGTAATCTTTTTATATGTGTTCATATTTAGTTTCGTCAGTCTTTTTAATCTAATCTGATATGTTATTACATTAAAACTTAAATACTTGTACCCAGAAGGACAATTTTTTGCTAGTATAGATAATATCAAATTTAGAAGAATATATTGAAGTTCACCATAAAAAAAGCCCTTTTAATTTTGTTAACTATATTAACTTTCACCTTCTTTAAACCAGTAAGAGAATATTGGATATCCATGAAATACAATTTTCTTCACACAAGCACACAAACAAATAGACACATACATATACACGGTGTGACAGAGAGAGAGAGAGAGAGAGAGAGAGAGAGAGAGAGAGAAGAGAGAGGAGAGAGAGAGAGGGGGGTCGAAAGGAAGAGAATTGAAACACAAATAAAAAAAATACAAATTTCAAGAAACTCTGCGTGTCGTCCTCTTCTGCACTTGGGAAGGGTCCATCGCCATGACACGTGCAAACCACATGCCCTCCTCAGATTCTGATCCGTTCAGATTTGAATTCAGTCGGTTCAAAGGGTTCTTAAATGATTTGGCCGACACATGCACATGTGTCTACACACACACACACACACACACACACACACACACACGCCAACCACAGAAATAGACACAGATAGATACAGAGTCAGACAGACAGAACACAAACACACACACACACACACACACATACATACACACGCCAACCACAGAAATAGACACAGATAGATACAGAGTCACACAGACAGACAGACAGAACACACACACACACACACACACACACACACACACACACACACGCCAACCACAGAAATAGACACAGATAGATACAGAGTCAGACAGACAGAACACAACACACACACACACACACACATACATACACTCACCAACCACAGAAATAGACACAGATAGATACAGAGTCAGACAGACAGAACACACACACACACACACACACACACACACACACACACACACGCCAACCACAGAAATAGACACAGATAGATACAGAGTCAGACAGACAGAACACACACACACACACACACACACACACACACACATACACTCACCAACCACAGAAATAGACACAGATAGATACAGAGTCCCACAGACAGAACACACACACACACACACACACACACACACATACACACACACACACACGCCAACCACAGAAATAGACACAGATAGATACAGAGTCAGACAGACAGAACACACACACACACACACACACACACATACATACATACACTCACCAACCACAGAAATAGACACAGATAGATACAGAGTCAGACAGACAGAACACACACACACACACACACACACACACACACACACACACACATACATACACTCACCAACCACAGAAATAGACACAGATAGATACAGAGTCCCACAGACAGACAGACAGAACACACACACACACACACACACTTAAACACCCACACTATACCCCCAACTCTTTTGAAATAACTTCTCCTTCATTTACTGTCTCCGTTTTATCTTGCTTGCAAATACAGATGCGTGTCTTGACATCTATAAACGCATGCATGCACAAACACGTAGACAAGAGGCCAAATTATGCGAATGTTGAATATCTTAACATAATAGAGATTCGGTGTCTGTCTGTATGTAACTGAAATCCTAATAGGTACAACTGCTCCAGGTCAGTGTGGAGCTAAAAGTAATGGCAATGAGGGGGTACTCGAAACTCTCCAGAGCTCCAGAACTGGAGCCTCACCATCAGATGCAGTATAATGTTATATCCAGGACACTCCTTGAGGGGGGTCTTATCTCACAGCTGGGAATACAATCAATGTATTTTAAGCCCCAGTAAGATGGTGGATTGGAGAACAGAAGTTTGAAATTAGAGAAAGATAGGCAGATGTACATATCTTATTATAAT
>CM042137.1:146774338-146781838 GCA_023376005.1 Doryteuthis pealeii
CTTGTATCTACACACACACACACACACACACACACACACACACAAGAAATATACGTATATCTGTATGTCTGCGTTGTCACAAATAGACGTGCACATGCGTACACACATGTGTATATACACACACATACATACATGTACACATTTATCTAAGCTTTTAGATTTCAAATTTTCAACATATTGTTCTTATTAAAACCAATTTCCCAATTGCATTGGCCTTTAAGGTTCTTGACGGTCGTATAAAAGAAATCTTTGATACAACCCAATGCAAACAGTCACAGGTGTCGATCAAAGAAACAAAACAAATATCCAAATTTGAAGCAATTTATTTTATTTATTTGTTCAGTCATTTATCAAATTTTATTTACTTGAAAAAAAAAAAAAAAAAAAAAAAAAAAGAGGGGCTTTCATTTATTTTTGACTAGGGTCGTCTTCGTAGCTCATCCATTTGGCTCCGAATCTCCTCAAAATCGACAGAGGAGCACTCGGTGTGTTTCCAACGATTAGAAATTACAAGAATACGTTACAATATATATATATATATTTCCACCTTCTTTATATATATATATATATATATATATATATATATATATATATAATGAAATAAATATATAAAGGCATTACATATCTATTTATTTGATAACAAAAAACAGTCACAACCTTAGGTTTCATACATGCAAAATCGCATGCATTCATCAGGTGACGTTGATCCGAATACAGAGAAATCGAAAAAAAAACCCACCGATTTGTATACACATCCTTTGCACTGTCCATAAACACACATACGCATCCCCTAATACACTAAATACATACGCATATCACTTCATCCAATCATAAACATCTTATGCCCCTTAAAATCTTTTGAATTTTTCGATTTTTTCGATTTTCCTTGTATTCGGATCAACGTCACCTGATGAATGCATGCGATTTTGCATATATGAAACCTAAGGTTGTGACTGTTCTATTGCCATCAAATAAATAGATATGTAATACCTTTATATATTTATTTTATTATATTATATAATAGCTCTATTCTTTATATCGAGCACTCTCCTAATACTACTGCAATTTGACGCACCATTCGAGGGAAAGCTGAAGCGGTGACTATCCCAGACTATAGTTATATATATATATATTTTTTTTTTCATTCGCACATACCCACGTACAAAATCCCGCGCTAGGATACAGTCTTAACGTCACAGCCAACACGCATTTTCAATGTCACGCGCATTACAACATACGCACACGTACAAAAAAAATAAAAATAAAAATAAACGCATTCACGCTCACACGGGAATACAGTTATTTCAAAAATAACGTCATTTTCAAAAAAAAAAAAAAAATTCATTTAGGAAGAAATGCCATAGCTGTACTGCTTCAGTTCAATTCTTTTGATAAAGAGGTATTACCTCGAAAATTCAAGAAATAATAAAAAAAATACAGGTCAACACACACCACCATTGTTACCGTATTATTATTTTTTATTTATTCCAAACTGCATTGTGATGGCCTTCTAAATCAACCTCCTAACCAATACATACACAATGCTTCAAGCAAATTATGAAACTCTCTTATATATATATATATATAGGCAGCATTTCTTTTTTAAAGCATATATTATTGAAAATGCAGCCATTTTTTGTCTGCAAATTTTGTTCCTTACCTTTTCAAATTGCCAGATTGATCTAATTGTATCCGGCGAAAATTGGCTGATATATTATTGATGGGTATTCAATTAAAAGAAAATTATTTCAAACACATTTTTTCTATTTAACCCATAGATGGGACCCTAACAGGTACTACCACTCCAGATCAGAGTGAACCTGGGAGTAATGGTGATGAAGGGGTTTTCCACAGAGCTCCAGAATTTTAAACTCACCACCAGAGTTTAACTTGTGGTTTGCCATAAGAGCAATGCTGTTGGGACAACCGTATAAGTGCTAGAGCTTAACGTGACCAGTCAATTGATCGGAGAGGCCTATCCGACTGCCTGTCTAGCCTAAGTAAGGACCAAAGTGAAGTGTTGTCAGTTATGGACTGATCAGCCACCAGGAGTACCCCTTCATCACCATTTCTCAGAGGTCCACTTTGAACCGTGTTGGTAGTATCTGTTAATGGGCCATCCATGGGTTAAATAGAAAACAGGAGGTTAAAAGAAATTTGTTTTAAAAAATTGAATAAAAAATAATTGAATACCCATCAAGAATGAATAAAACAAAACATTTTCGGCATTAAACGACCCAAGGGGTTGACATGCCGTAAAAACAATCGAACCTAACCAAACCAAACCTTCTTTTCCCCTTGCGTTTTCTTTGTTGCTCTTTTTTAAAATCCTTTCTTTCTTTTCTTTCTGTCTTTATCATTTTTATCTTTTTCTTTCTTTGTAACCTTACCCTCTCTTTTTTTAAAAGCCTTTTTTAACGTATCTTCTTTTTCTTCCTTTCTTTCTACTTTTCTTTCTTTTCCTTTCCTTCATTTCTTCGTGTCTTTAATGTTTTCCCCTTTTTCTTTCTTTCTTCTTTGCCCACTCCGATCAATCGGCTGGTCACGTCAAGCCCTAACACCTATATGATTTTCCCAACCCTATTGCCCTTATGGAAAGCCCCAACCCCTTTTTATCATATGGGTGCTAGAAGGCGGTGGCTGCGGGTCTACATGTCCTGGAAATGTCGTTGAACTCTATCTGATGGTGAGGTTCCAGTTTTGGAGGTTTGGGGAATGTGGAGCACCCCTTCATCACCATTGCTCCCTGGTCCACTCTGACCCGGAGTGGTAGTACCTATTAGGGTCCTATCTATGGGTTAAATAGAAAAATGTATTTATAAAAAATTGTATTATCCATTAAGAATTAATTTATTTAAAAACTTTATCGGCATTAAATGACCCACTGAGGTTGATATGCCGTAAAACAAAACAAACCAAAAAAAAACATTTCTTTCTTCTTTCTTTGATTCGTTTATTTCTCTTCTTTTTCCTTTTCATCTGTCTCCCTTTATTAACCCCCCCCCCTTCTTTCATTTCTCTTTTCCTTTCCCTTTTCCCTTTCCTCTTTTATTCCCTTTCCTTCATTTTTATTTTCAGCGGCGGCGACGGCGGCGGTGGGGGCTGCGTATATCCTGTCAATTAAACCCATACATCATTCAACTTCAGCTGTTTTAAAGGGTCACCGGATCCTTTTTTACTTGGAATTCTCATTTCTGTTTTTATTTTCATTTGACGGCGTCAATCACTAGTTGCGAATCGTAACATCTATATGTTAATACGCTTGTTCCTTAAAAGTACGACCGTTTTCATCTTGCAATACCCTCTCGTTAAAAACGAGACCGTCCAAATCGTCCAAGATGAAATGCAAAAATGTAAATACTGATTAGCTGGTATTGCTTATCGCAGAATTCGTATTTCTTATGTGTGTCAGCACTTCAGCTGAATAATGGACCAAGATTATTATACTTCTACATATTGAAGTATTCTAAAATAGCTCCTAAGTAAATATATCAAACTTTGTAATAATTGAATTATCATACTGAGGTATATCCAAAGGTCCTGCTAGTATTAGCTTATTGCTTTCACACCCTCTTTTAATCTTCCTCTCTTTCCACAGAATGAGAGAGGGCGGGAGAGAGAGAGAGAGAGAGAGAGAGAGAGAGAGAGAGAGAGAGAGACACACACACACACACACATACACACACACATATATATATATATATGTGTGTACAATAAATCAATATTGATAATACAGTGTGCTATATTTATAAATAAATAATGCTCAATATATTGAATAGTGCATATATATCAAAGTTAGGGTAGCATGGACATGAAGTCAACCACGCTTGATTACTGAGAGTTTCTTGTCTATGCGATTCTCAAACCAACTTGGTTTGAAAATAATACATCATTCATATATATATATATATATATATATATATATATATATATATATATATAAGTTGAAAATGGAAATGAATCCGACTTGATGTTGAAAGGATAAATAAATAAAGGAAAGAAAATGTTGAATGGATAAAATTGATTTCATTTGAGTTACAACACGTGTTTTGGTCAGGAGTTTGTTCATGTGCACACATATTCTATTTATTCTTATTTTAAATATAAAATAAAATAATGATTATAGAAAATTATCAAATATTTAAGTATACAATCAAAAATGTCCTTCTTTAGGGTAAAATGTTTGATATTTAAAGTTACTCTAACTGTCAAAATACATAGAATTTTCAAGTGTTCGAATACCTAGTTGTAATATCTCATCTACAGCGATATTAATGCAGGCATAGGAAAGATATGGGCTGCTTTAAACAAATTGTTAGTTATATGAAAATCCGATCTCACTGTGAAGTTAAAGCGAAAATTCTTCCAAGCCAAGTTGTATCAGTGCTACTGTACGGCTGCACTACTTAGACCCTAACAAAGTTAGACGGAACTGATCTCTCTGTTTCAGTCTATTTTCTTCAAAGCTCTTTAAGCTAGCGAAACGTGTCTTACGCCGGTCTGTCCGATATATATATATATATATATATATATATATATATATATATATATATGTGTGTGTGTGTGTGTGTGTGTTTGTGTATATATATATATATATATATATATATATATTTATGAGTATATATGTATTTATCTATATTATATATACATATATATATTATATATATTTAATATATTAGGGAAAATCTTTGGTTGTTTTAGAAGCATGGAAAAAATGAAGGTCAGAAAAATGATGAATTTTGAGTTCTTGATCTTATTTATTTACCAATATTTCGAGAGTAATCCTTTTTTCTTAAAGTTTTAAGATAGGCTGACTGTTCCTTCTCTTGTCTGTACTATTAAGATCACGTGTTATTCTGTCCGGCCTATATAATTTTTGACCCCCCCCTCGT
Organism: Doryteuthis pealeii; assembly: GCA_023376005.1. Lineage (NCBI taxonomy): Eukaryota > Metazoa > Mollusca > Cephalopoda > Myopsida > Loliginidae > Doryteuthis > Doryteuthis pealeii. The sequence continues at coordinate 146,779,231 of CM042137.1, forward strand.
ATATAAATTATTATAAGGCAGTGTTTTAATCCCGAGCGTCTCTGCCACTATCTCTTTTTTATTTTCTAAGTTTATTTCAAGATGTCTTTTTAATTTTCAATTATTTTCAATGAAAGGAATGGTACTATTCGCAGAGTTCCGTCCTCGTCTCCTGCCTTAAAAAAATGATAGGCGGTGATAAGTAAAAAAACAAACCCACCTATGAATGAAGTCCCTAGCTGAAGTGGTGCCTGCTGTATATAAAAAAATAATTTGTCGATTGAAGGCGTTTTTATTGACAAATTATTTTTTAGTGGTTTGAAAGCGTTAAAAGTTAAAATAAAGGAAAAAAAAAGAAAAAAAGAAAACAGCGCTTAAGGCATTTTTCCAAAAAAGTTAATGCGATATTTTACCACCACAAGTCTTTTTTCGACAAGTAAATATGAATATTTTAATCTTTTAAAATTGTGTCTTACTTTTAAGGCCTTCAAAGCACAAAAATTAAAATCTTGATAAAAACATCTTCAATCGACAAATTATTTTTTCACATACAGTAGGTACCGCTACAGCTAGGGACTTCATTCATAGGTGGGTTTGTTTTTTTACCTATCACCGCCTAGCGTTTTTTTTAAAGCAGGAGGCCGGGACGTAACTCTGCGAATAGTACCAAAGGAATTATATAAAAGCAGAGAAAATGAGTAATGTAAGTGTAGCAAACAGTTTATTTATTTTCTTTTACTGTTGTATTTCTCTCTCTCTCTCTCTCTCTCTCTCTCTCTCTCTCTCTCTCTCTCTCTCTCTCTCTCTCTGGTGGATCGACAGATGCTGGTAATAGGCGGATGGTTGTCTGAGCAACACGTGTGCTACCTGAGAGATTCACCTGTCGTATTCACTCGGCTCCAGTTGTTGACGTTTGGACAAGTGGATGATGATGGCTGGGCAGCAAAACCGTGTGCATCTCAACGAAGACTTTTTTGTCTCGTCTCACATGGACAACCAGAAAAAACACTTCAGCCATGTCGTTTTTACCGACACTTACACTCAGGGGGAGGGGGAGACTCGCTCATTCATTCAGCTTATGACTTTAGTATATTCCCGCATGCACGCGCACACACACACACACGCACACAGACATACGCACGAACGCGCACACACACAGACATGCACACGCACAGATATATACATGTGTGCGTGTACTTCAATATAGGCATATGGATAAAGGAATATATATATATATATATATATATATATATGTGTGTGTGTGTGTGTGTATGAGTGTGAGTGTATGTGTGTGTGTGTGTGTGTGTGTGTGTGTGTTTGTTTGTCTGTGTGTATTCTATTATTAAGAAAGAAAAACTCAACAAACCGTCATTTGGTTATTATAAATTCATTTCGTCCGGTAATTCCATAAATGAGCCAAGGTTCGTCAGATAGCCATTACGAAACTGGACTAATTCATGGAATTATCGACTGAAAGAAATTTATTTATAAACTCATTACACCAGCAGGCCCTTCCCAGATTTTCGTTTTGTTCTAAACAAATAGGTTATATTCCACTTATGGTGACTTTTACTACACGACAGTATGAGAAGTAAACAAACAAACGATGTGTTTTGATATGGCTTTTTTAACCGACAATTTTTGGGAGAATATGTGCTTAATTGAAGTCGTACCTAATTTTGAAAATTAATTAATTAATAATTAATTAATAATTGACAGTCAGGGTTCGAATCACACACAAAGCGGTCTTCCTGTCTATAGCTCTGCTGATGAGGCCTAATAGGCTGAAATGTACATACAGAGATTGATTTTTCTCGATTTGTTTAGCCTTACATTTGAATAGGTATTCCCGCCTAATTCATCTGGAAAGGGCCTGCTGGTGCAATGGTTAGTCCCCGCCTGTCAGGTTGAGAGTCAGGGTTCGAATTATAAACTCATATAAACAGAAAACAGATAAGCTTGATGCTAATAAGGTTAGCTTAGTCTTACACTAAATCATAAGTATTGAATAAACAATGAGAATATTGTGAGCGCCAATTTTTCAAGTTTAAAATGCCATGTTTAAAAAATTTACACCCAATTATATGCTCTATATTGTTCATGTCAGGAGTGGGGGTCAAAGTTTAGGTACCTGACCCATATGCCGAAAACGGGGGATTGCTTAATAAATGAATAAAAATTATAATATCGTAAAAAGTACCTGGTACCTATTAAGCATGACATTCATCATCTAGATGTAAATATAATATAAATAATCCATTTATATATCTAGATAATAAATTTGTTACAGAGGAGTTAACACCCCTACAAGATGGACTGGCTCATAGCCTTATTGTTGTAGAAGAGTTAACACCCCTATAAGATGAACTGGTTCATAACCTTATAAAAGTCAACGTAGCAATGATAAAGTCGGGGAAAATATTCGGACGAAATCACTGCGTTTGACTACAGACATTTGACCCTCCTCATTCTTGTACGCTTGTCTTGTGAATTGTACTACTTCTTGTTTTATGTTATAAGTATCTGTTAGCACCAGATAGAAGTGCTGAATAAAATATATATCAAGCACACTATTTCCCTGTGTATCTTTTACCACCTCAACGATACAACAAAATAAAAATAATTTTTA
>CM042137.1:146786838-146820137 GCA_023376005.1 Doryteuthis pealeii
CGGAAAAAAGAAAAGACCAAGATAATCGTACCAACCAAAAATAATCTATTGGTACAATATTTGGCCAAAAGAAAAAACGATATACATATTCATACAAAACCGCCAGGAAACTAAAGCTAATAAGTAAAAAGTGCTCAATACCTAAGTAGAGCAAATAATAAAGATAAATCTAATGAGTCAGACGAACCTACTTAAAGTTTCGCTTAATGCTCTTCAGGGCTAAGATCTGAGTCAGATTTTAGCCCTGAAGAGCATTAAGCGAAACATTTAGTAGGTTCGTCTGACTCATTAGATTTATCTTTATATATATATATATATATATATATATATATATATATATAAGTTAGCGTAGCATAAACATAAAGACAACAGCGTTTAGTAACTCAGTTTTCCACATATCTAATTTTTAAATCCATTTGTTTAAAAGAGCATGTAGCGTCCAATGTGGTCAGTATTTAGTTCTGTCACCGCTTATGACTAGATAATTTTGTAAGCTGTTCACCGGCTTCAACCAACCTAAGCTAAGTAAATAAACCAAATAAAAGTGTGTGTGCCGTTACGTACCAAAAGAAAAATGACCATAATGTAATAAACAGTGAAAGTTTATGTTTTTCTTTGAAGGTTTCGTTTGTCTTTGAACTTAGTATCAGTTTTATTTTCAGTCTTGGGTCACAGTTCGTACTGATGCATGTAAGTGTTTCCAGAGATGCGCTAGAAAACCCTACAATCAGCTGAGATCAAATTTAGGCCAGTTAAATTGACATACTTAAATTTTGTGGGAGCTGACTATAGCTTCACTTTCTTCTCCGTATAAAAAACAACAATAACAACAAAAAAAAAAATATATAAAACGGCCCATATTTTCGATGATATATAAATTTCACGATGTAAAATGAGAACCATTTTCGAATTATTCAATGCAATGTTTTTGATAATCTCCACAAATAGTTGTCCGATTGATTGGTTGGTTGGTTGGTTGGATATTACGGTATGTCAACCCCATTGGGTCATTTTAGGCCGAAGACGTTTTGTTTTATTTATTCTTTTCGGGTACTAAATTTTTAAAACTCAGTTTTTGTAAATACATTTTTAAAACTCATTTTATCATATTTAATCCATAAATGGGATCATAACAGGTACTACCATTCTGGGTCAGAGTGGACCTGGGAGTAATGGTGATGAAGGTGTACTCCACATTCCGCAGGGTTCCAGAACTGCAGTTTCACCATCAGATAGAGTTTAACGTCATACACAATACAATATGACCCTCAGCCACTGTCTTCTAGCACATATATGATAAAAAGCGTCGGGACTTGCCTAATAAGAGCATAGAGTCAAGACAATCATATTGGTACTAGGGCTTAACGTGACCGCCCGTCCAGCCTAAGTAAGGGTCAAAGTAGAGTGCTACATGGCATGGACTGCCCGACCACCTGAGTTTCATCCTAAAGCATCACGGTCATCCATCCATGGGCCACTGGTGGACCCATCAGGAGGGGTCTTACATCTCTCCAGAGGCGCAGTCAGTGTATTCTAAAATCCCAGCCGACACGGATGGGTTGCTTTCAGTGTGTTTAGTTGATCTATTCTCCAGTCTTCAATTCAACCGGTAATTTTAGGTGAGTGTCCCTGTGACGTAGTGGCTAATGTACTATATATATTTACCAACCCGTTCACACGAACAGGATGTGACACAAGGTCAATTTCTTAAGTGGAGTTCAACAAGGTTTGAATTCAGAGTTTTCCTTTTCCTAGACCGGTTGCCGAATCAAGGTTAAAGAGCCCAGTCTGCCCTACAATTTTTCCATAACTGGAGGGAGAGTAGGATTCATACCTTTCCCAAGGGTAGTAGCGCTAAGTGAAATGCAATTAGCACGTCCAGGATTTGAACTCGGGGCGACGAGTCCATTTCCCATGACTTTATCCATTACACCACGCGCTTCCTAATATACAATACCTCGAACTCCTGTTGCCCTATAGCGTTCACTTTAGGACTAATACCCTTGTGAAACATGAAAACACTTACCCTCTTAGCTATGGGTTAAATAGTACCACTACTCTTTTCTTTTTTTTTTGTTTTGTTTTGTTTGGTTTGGTTTGTTTTACGGCATTTAATGACGATAAAGTTTTGAAATAAATTAATTCTTAATGGATACACATTTTTTTTATAAATACATTTTTCTATTTAAACCATAGATGGTACCCTAACAGGTACTACCACTCCAGGCCAGAGTCGACCAGGGAGCAATGGTGAAGGGGTGTTCCACATTCCCCAGACCTCCAAAACTGGAACCTCACCATCAGATATAGTTTAACGTCATTCCCAGAATATGTAGACCCTCAGCCACCGCTTTCTAGCACCCATATGATTAAAAAAGGTTTGGGGCTTGCCATAATGGCAATAGGGTTGGGGCAATCATATAGGTGACCAGCCGAAAAAATGAAAAGGTGAAAAGAAAGAATGAAATAAAGAAGAGTGAAAGAGAGATAAACGAAGATTATTATACTTTTTACATATTGAACTGTTGCAATAGCTCTTTAGTAAGCATACCAATCGTTTTAATAATTACGTTACTGAGGTAAATCCACGGGTCCTGCTAGTTAATACCTTTTATGTCTACCTGTGTCCTGTGGCTTCGGCCATTGGACTGGTAATATATTAATATCAGCGTTATCCTGTGGGGCCATATATCCAGGCAACACCTGCCCCCTCGATTTGTCCGTTTGAATATTGACTAATTAATACATAGAACAGTGTACTACTCTAACTTGTTTCTCTGAATGTTTGAGATGAGGCTTGAACCTAACTACCTTATCCTCTAGGCCATGTGTCCAATTGGACAATTGAGTGTGAATTTTGGGAACTTAAAACCTAATGTCTTGATTTGGTTAGAATATCTACCTATTTACTTATGTATGATCTTTTTTACCTAGACTCATATTGCTTTTTTTTTCTTTTTTTTTTCAATCTGATCTAGCCTTCTTAATTATGGGTTCCCATATTGAAAATCAAAGTTCCGTGATGGCTCCCGATTACGACAAGAAAGTTCCCGAGTCCGAGAAGGTTCCCGAGTCCGACAAGAAATACCTGAAGAAGGCCGGAGGGCATATCGGCCGAAACGTTGTACTAATAACAATGAAGATGGGGACAATAGTCCGAATAACGCAGATAATACTAGCCCTAACTTGGTTAATTTAATTCAGATAAATCGGTATATTCGAAGCCTCGCCAACAGGGTGAGATTGACATGGGTATTGGCGCTTCGCAGCTTTTATTAGTTCCACTTGCGCACGATTTATGTTGATGGCTTGGATTGGTTTATTTGCGTAACAGCATATCAACCCCCTCTGGTTTATTTAATACCGAAATTAATTTCTAAATATTTGATTACAATAATAACTATTTTCAATGTTCCATTGCATTTTAACCCTGTCGGCTGGGGCTTTAGAATAAACCGACTGCATCTCTGCAGAGGGGTGAAATCCCCTCCCCCCAACGAGGCGACCTGTGAGCAATGGATGACGAACCGTGAGGCTTAAAGATCAAACCCAAATGACTTAGCAGTACATGACATGCAACACTCCATTTGTTTTACTTCCAATCGTCCTTCGGGACGGGGGTCCGGTGTGCTTCGGATACTGGACTGGTGTGTTTGAATTAACAGCGTCGATCCCAGGGGCTATCCCCCAGGCAATACCAGCCCCCTTGATTTAAAGGGGCAGGGCTGGGTTTATTGCCCAGCGCCTGAGGCGCCACCCTTGAGGGAGAATACCGAAGGGATCGACGCAATTTTTGTTCTTTCCCAGCCATGAGCTTCGGCTTGTGGGTGGGCTCACATTAAAACGAAGCCTTGTGCCCAGCCCATACAAGTGGGGTATGAGGCAAATACCCACTCCATTTGTTTTATTTAGGCTAGACGGGTGGTCGATGAGGTCCTCTCTGATCAATCAGCTGGTCACGTCAAACCTTAGTACCTATATGATTGTCCCAACCGTATTAACCTTATGGCAATCCCCAACTCTTTTTATCATATATGTGTTAGAAGGTGGTGGCTGGGTGTCTTAATGTCCTGGGTATGACCTTAAACTATCTGATGGGGGAGTTCCAGTTTTGAAGCTCTGTGGAGTATGGAATACGCCTTCATCGCCATTACTCCCATGTCCACTATGACCCAGAGTAATAATACCCGTTAGGCTTCCATATATGGGTTGAATAGGGGTCGTGTGGTCTAATGGTTAGAGTCGTAGGAAATGGACTCGTCAACGCGAGTTCAATTCCTGGACGAAGCTATTGGCATTTCACATGGCGCTAATACACTTGGGAAAGGTATGAATCCAATTCTCCTTCCAGCTACGGGTAAATAGCAGGGCAGACTGGACTCTTTAACCATGTCTAGGTAACCCGTCTAGAAGAAGGTAAATTCTGAATTCAAACCTGTTAAACTCCGCTTAAGAAATTGACCTTGTGTCGCATCCTGCTCGCGTTGGTAAATATATATTATATATATATATATATATATATATATATATGGGTTAAAGAGAAGAAAGTGAGTTTGCAAAAATGTGTTTAAATTTGATTTAAAGAAAATTGAGTACCTATCAGGAATGAATATAACAAAACGTCATCGGCATATAATAACCCAACACAGGTTGAGACGCCGTAAAACCTAACCAACCAACCAACCAACCAACCAACCAACCAACCAACTAACATAGAACTGTATACAAATCTAAATTGGTTGATTCAATTCAGAAAAAACCTGTAGTCATGTTGTTTTGAAGGGGCAACCACTAATAACATTTGAAGAACAGCAATGAAATTTATAAGTGGCAAAAAGGAACTTACATGTACAAAAGGGAAATAGACAAGAAGATATATCTGTGTCATCATATAGAATGTCATATTTCAAATGGGGCTACGCTAAAAGAGAATAAAAACCCATAAAGAACAATATGAGGCATACATTGGCGTTTATATATATATATATATATATATATATATATATATATAATATATATTATAAACACAACTTAATACACACATACACGCATGTTTATGTGATTGTATGTGTGACTGTATATATGTTCTTGTCTAGAGTTTCATAGGCACGCACACACAGACACAGACACAGACACACACACACACACTTTATATATATATATATATATATATATATATACATATATGTATATATATGTGTGTGTGTGTGTGTGAGAGAGAGGGGAGAGGGAGTGTGTGTTTTTGTATGCATGCATATACAAAAACTTGCCCACATGTGCAGTATTATAAGATGCACACACACACACACACACACACATACACACGCACACACACACACACACACACACACACACACACACACACATATATATATATACTTACATATAACAGTGACAAGATAGATAGCTTCATAATATACTTGAGTGAGTGAGAGAGAGAGAGAGAGATAAAGAAGAAAAAGAAATAATAGAAAAAGTAAGAGAGAGCTAGGGAGAAAGAGAGAAAGAGTGAGAGAGAGAGAGAGTGAGAGAGAGAGAGAAAGAGAGAGAAAGAGAAAGAGAAGAGAAAGAAGAACGAAAGAACAAATAAGTAAGGCTTGGAAAGTAGAAAAATAAGATTAAAAAAAGAACGAATGAAAGAAAGACCTAGTGCGAAGAGAGAGAGAGAGAGAGAGAGAGAGAGAGAGAGAGAGAGAGAGAGAGAGAGAGAGAGAGAGTTTTATTTTCGAAATAATTTATTCTTGAAGAGAATAAATAGAAAGACAGGCAAAAACAGTATTTTTCGAGGTACAGTATTCGTTTAATAAAAAAGTTGAGTAAAAAGATCTTAGCCAAACTTTATAATTTATTTCCGTTGGAAGCGGTGTATATATCATTCCATTTCTCTAAATTTAGGGCAGTTTTTGTCGCTTGTTTCTTCCACTTCCCTAATTTATTATTTGGTTTCCTACTAAGAGTACATACACGAGATTTCCTTCCCTGTCTTATCACCGTGATGCTTAAGGATGGAACCCTGGTGGCTGGACAGTCCATGACATGAAACATCCCACTTTGGCCCTCACTTAGGCTACATAGGCGGTCAGTGTGCCCCCCCCACACCTGTGACCAATCGGCTGGTCGCGCCAAGTCCCAGCGCCTACATGATTATTCCAACCCTACGGCAAACCCAAATCCTTCTTATCATACATGTGCTATAAGGCGGTGACTAAGGGTCTTAATGTCCTAGGTATGAAGTTAAACTCTATATGACAGTAAAGTTTCAATTCTGGAGCTCTGGGGAATGTGGAGTACAACTTCATAATCATTATTTCCAGGTTCACTCTGAGTCGGAGTGGTAGTACCTATTAGAGTCCTATATATGGGTTAAATAGAAACATGAGTTTAAAAGAAATGTGTTTTAAAAAAATTGAGTTTTAAAACTTGAGTACTGATCAAGAATGAATAAAACAAAGACGTCCTCGGCATAAAATGACCCAACAAGGGTTGACATGCCGCAAAACCCAACCGTAAAACCCAACCAACTAACCAACCAACCTAATTTAGTCTCTGCCAAATCTCACAATGGCGTAACGGATATAGTCTTTTAGTTCATACAGTTCTAAGTAACAATCATCTGGATGTTGCAGGTTCAATCCTAACTCGAGGTGAAAATAACATAGAATGCTTACCACTTGCACCCGGTGATGGTTAACATCATCAATTAAACATAATAATTATTTTTTAATCTTATTTTGTTTAAACAAGCAATTTTAAGAAAATATGCAAACGAGATAACATTCTTAGGGAAAATCGCTACTTTTATGAAGTTATTTAGTGATTGTTTTTGAGCGCTAAAGTAACATAAGTCTATTGGATGATTTCGATACTTTTCGAGCTCAAACCTCCCCCGGCTTATTGATTCTGAATAAAGAAAACAGGGTGAAAGGACTTATGACTTAACTTATTGAGAGTTGCACACATAAAAAATTGATCTGCCATAAAGACACCATGCAAAGGTTGCTATTGAATATCCAGTATGGGCATTCAGGTTTGCTAGCATTTCCAGTCGAGCTCATGGAATTTAAATAATTCCACTTCTCCCGGGTATTACTGGATACTGCAGCTAGTATTGAAATAAATACGAACTATCATACTGAATTCTCTGTCCGTTAATATCCGTCTAAGTGAGAAGAATCAATGGTTCAATTCAAAGTGCTGTGAAGACACTGGTGTTCGACCTGAAGATTCAAGAGTTCGGCGAGAAACACCTGAAAAAGTCGGGGGGGGGGCACATCGGTCGAAAGGTTGTGTATATAATAATAGAGACGAGGTCAACAGACTGAAAAGTCTAAATAATACAAAATCTTACAAAGCTTATATCTCTGGAGGGAATATCATCAATAAAAATTATATCTTTTTTGAGTTTGTTATTTTTGGGTAATGCTGTTTGGTGAAGTCGAAATGGGATCAAGAATTATTCAAAGAAATTATGGGATACCTGGTAATTGGTCTGAGAGTTTAAGTTGCTGCCCCTCAAACCACAACAAGCTGTCCAAATATTATTGAAAAAAAAAAGCCATTAAAAAAACCCAAAAAAACAAAAAGAAACAAAAAGAAAAAAACAAACAAACAAAAAAACCTTTTTAAAGTTTATATAGAGGACAATTTATTGAACCATCTTCTGATTTGTATCTAAAAAAATGCAACACCGTAATAAGCGAGTTCGAACTCTAGTCGAGCTAATACATTCGAATTATTACCCTTGGAAAAGTTATGAACACACTCGCCCCAGCTATTGGTAAAATATACCACTACTGTTCTTCTACAAGGATGGCTTTGGCATTAAATAACCCCCGAAGTTTGATATTAGTTATCGTAAACATAGTGCATTGGCATAAACTGTCCAGAAGGAGTTTTGGTAGTACCAGAATGTGACTGTCAAATGACGAGGTGACCCCCCCTCTCTCTCTCTCTCTATATATATATATATATATATATATATATATATATATATATGTGTGTGTGAGTGTGTGTGTGTGTGTATATATATATATATATATATTATACACACATATATATATTAAGATATAGTTAAGAGAAAGGAAATGAATCCGACAACGGTATGAGTATAGATAAAAAGATATGAAAACAAAACAATATGCTGTTAAAGTGAAAAAGATTTTATATCATATTCACTTTAACAGCATATTGTGTTGTTTTTCATATCCTTTTACACACACACACACACACACACACACACACACACACACACACACACATATATATATATATATATATATATATATATATATATAACTTTAAAAAAATGAATAGATATGTTTCTGGTGAGAGACAAATATATAAATAGAACATTTATGAGATACACTGAACAAATACAACCAAAAACATTACCCACGCACGAACATTGAGAGAGTTAAAAAAAAACATATTTATGTCTCTTTCTTTGTGAACACAAGGGTAAATTGCCGACACTTAAACATACGCATATATATATATATATATATATATATATATATATGATTTTTGGATGTTTGTTTATTTAGAAACGTTGCTGAATAAAGTATATATTAAATTTTTACTTGAAGGCACTTACAACGCATGTATCGCATAAAATTCGATACTTTTTCTTATAGAAAATGAACTTGACAAGTGTAATCCCAACAAAGGATGGCTCGGTGTGTAGAACACACCGAGCCATCCTTTGTTGGGATTACACTTGTCAAGTTCATTTTCTATAAGAAAAAGTATCGAATTTTATGCGATACATGCGTTGTAAGTGCCTTCAAGTAAAAATTTAATATATATATATATATATATATATATATATATGAGTAAGTGAGTATGTGTATGTGTGTGTGCGCGCGTGTGTATATGTGTGTGTGTGATTAAAATATGGAAATGAATTTGCAATATGTAGAATATAGAAAAACAAAATATTTCGAAACAAAGATTAATTTATTTGAGATGCTGAATTCGACGTTTAAACATTTCAGTTTATATTAAACATTCGTCAGGACAATGCAAACCAATGGAACAAATATTGTCTAAAAAATGAGAGATTTTTCTATATTATTATAATGGAGATTGTGTGTTTTTCTGTCTGTAACCGAAACTATATTACTATTCAAGTCACAATTTACTTTGTTATTGACATCACATTCTCTATGATTTTATTTTTATTTAAACCTCAATTATTAATAAAATTATTTTACATTATTAATACTGTTAACCATGTCTACATACTGAAAACATGCTATTATATATATATATATATACAACAAAATAGTGGTTACAGTGTGAACGGGAAGGCTAATTTGCATATTAATATTAAAAATCGAATTTAATAAATATGTGCTTAGTATTATTGATTTCTAACTGTTTGTTTTATTTTAATGAATATAAGCAAAAATCTCTTCAATGAATCTTAAATGAGATCCATTAACAAGATGAAATAACTGTCATTTTTATTATTTACTTCCTCTTTTAACTAAATACTTAAATTAGAAAAAAATAACAATGAAAGACGAGAGTGATGGAAGAGTAAGTTTCAGTTGTTCTATTTTTTATTATACTCCTCTGTTTCAAATCTTTTTATCTGCATTCTTATTTAGTTTCATTAGCCTTTCTGATTTAATACAATATTTTATTACATTAAAACTTAAATACTTGCACCCGGAGGGTGCATATATTTGCTAGTATTATATAATATTATTAATATTTCTCTGAATGTTTGAGATGAGGCTTGATGATTAGTATTATCTGTGTTATTCGGACTATTGTCCTCATCTTATTGTTATCTGTACAATGTTTCGGCCGATATGCACTCCGGCTTTCTTCAGGTATTTCTTGTCGGACTCGGGAACCTTCTCGTCAATGCGAGTTCAATTCCTGGACGAAGCTGTTGGCATTTCACATTTCATACCTTGAGAAAGGTATGAATCCAATTCTCCCTCTAGCTATGGGTAAAATTCCTGAGGTCTAAAAGAAGGTTCCCGAGTCCGACAAGAAATACCTGAAGAAAGCCGGAGGGCATATCGGCCGAAACGTTGTACAGATAGCAATAAACACGAGAACAATAGTCCGAATAACGCAGATAATACTAACATTATTAATGTTTCCTAACTCCTTCATTTTAACATATTGTATTACACACACACACACACACACACACACATATATATAATATATATATATATATATATATATATATCTTTAAGATCACACGCACGCACATACATATGTATATGTATGTATGTATTTATATATATTTATATATCGTGTTATATATAGATATTTACCAACCCCTCCGCGTGAGCAGGATGCGACACAGTGTGAATTTCTTTAGCGGAGTTTAACAGGTTTAAAGAGTTTTCCTTCTCCTAGACTAGTTACCTAGCCATGGTTAAAGAGCCCAGTCCGCCTGCTATTTACCCATAGCTCGAGGAATGATTGCATTCATACCTTTCCCAAGGGTTTAGCGCCATGTGAAATACAAACAGTTTCGTCCAGGAATTGAACTCGGGTCGACGAGTCCACTTCCTATGACTCTAACCATAACCACGCGTTATATATATATATATATATATATATATATATTTTACCAACACCTCCGCACGAGCAGGATGTGACACAAAGTCATTTTTTAAGCGGAGTACAACAGGTTTGAATTCAGAGTTTTCCTTCTCCTAGACCGGTTGCCTAACCAAGGTTACAGAGCCCAGTCTGCCCTACTTTTTATCCATAGCTGGAGGGACAGTAGGATGCATACCTTTTCCAAGAGTATTAGCGCTAAGTGAAATGCAATTACCACGTCCAGGATTTGAACTCGGGGCGACGAGTCCAATTCCCATGACTTTTAACCATTAGACCACGCGTTTATATATGTGTGTGATTTTAAAGAAATAATAATAATGACCATTTCTGTTGTGCGTATAAAAAAATTGTTTTAGTTTAAAGCCCATCATCAATATCATTGGACTGATATATCAACGTATAACCAATGACATCAACGAAATCTAGCATTAAGTCGGTATCGGTCGTATAGCGCGGGAGTCTATCCCCTTTTTGCTAGCGCTAGACCAGGGAGATTGTTTTTGCTGAGGTGAAACGCCATAGCTACCGTCAGCTCCCCACTTTATTGCACAGGTCGGATTACGCATTGGCGGGTGCTCTACTGACGGAGCTGAACCGGACAACCGAACGAACAGTAGAAAAAGGGAATAAAAAACAGATAACTATGAGAGAAAATTGAGAATAAGAATAAAATTTAATGTAGTAACAAAAAACTGAGGGTTTTCAGGAAAAAAATAAATAAAAAACAGAAAGGAAGAAATTTAGGAAGAATGGAATAATGAAAAAAAAGGGAAAGAAAAAAAACGAGAGAAAAAGAGAAGATTATGAAACTGTAGAGAAGAAAACGACCAAGAGAGAGAGAGAGAGAGAGAGAGAGAGAGAGAGAGAGAGGCTTCTGAAAGATGGTGTGTTTAAAAAAAGAAGTAAAATCTCCGAAGCGAAATTGTGGATGTAAAGGAGAAAAATCAAAAGAGAAGAGAAGATGAAGAAGGAAAATAGAAAGAGGAAGTAAGTAACAGAAATAAAGAGAGATGAAGAAAGAGAGAAACAAACAATAAGAGATAGAAATAAAGAGAGAAGTAAGAGAGAGGGAGAGAGAGAAGAGAGAGAGAGAGAGAGAGAGAGAGAGAGGAGAGAGAGAATGAAAGAAGAAATAAGTAAGGCTTGGAAAGTAGAAAAAATAAGATAAAATAAAGAACAAATGAAAGAAGAACTAGTGCGAAAGAGTGAGTGAGAGAGAGAGAGAGAGAGAGAGAGAGAGAGAGAGAGAGAGAGAGAGAGAAAAGAAAGAGAGAGAGAGAAAGAGAGAGAGAGAGAGAAGCAATTTATATATATATATATATATATAATATATAGAGAGAGAGAGAGAGAGAGCAAGATAGATAGATAGATAGATAGATAGATATAGAGAAAGAGAGAGAGAGAGAATGAGAATGAGAAAGAGATAGAGAAAGAGAAATAGGAAGAAAAATAGAAATATGGGAGAAAAGAAAGGGGAAGAAAAAGAGAAAAAAAGTTGTGCTAATAAAAGAAAATGTAAAAAGAAGAAGAAAAAAAAGAAAGAAAAAAAGGAAAATAATTTATGAAGAAAGTCGAGAATTGTTACGCCTTTCAAACAAACAAAGAAACAGTAAAAAAAAAAAAAAAAAAAAAAAAAAAAAATGACCAACGACCCACTGACTTACTTCCCCACCTGACACCAAATCCCGGCCTTCACATTTATTTCATTTTTATTTATTCCATTTATTTATTTATTTTTTTTCAGCTTTCACAAAAAGCAAACCGACTGAAAAATACAAAGAGAAAAGCGAAAAACCTTACGGAGAGGTCACTCCTTTTCGACTCCATTTTTTTTTCTCTTTCACTTCTTTTTTCTTTTTCTTTTGATTATTTATTATGTATATATTTTTTCATGTTTGTTTTGTTATCTTTTCTTTTTTGTCCTTGTCTCTTTTCTGTGGATAAAGATCAACTAATTAACAACACTTTTAGACAACCCACAAGAATCAGATGCATCTGTAGCTTGTTAACATCTTTCTTAGATTTTTTTTCTTTCGCGCTTTGCTTGTGCGAGCGTCTCTGTCTGTGTGGCAACGGTCTTCAATAGGTAAATGTGAACAAGTGTCGAGTTTACTACATACAAAAAAAGAAAGAAAGAAATAATGGTGCACATATAACGATTGGTCGGGTTTGGTTTAATGGCATATCAACCCTGTGGGTTATTTAATGCCACATTTTTATATATACTAGCAAATATATGCACCCTCCGGGTGCAAGTATTTAAGTTTAAATGTAGTAAAATATTAGATTAAATCAGAAAGGCTAATGAAACTAATTAAGAATTCACATAAAAAGATTTGAAAAGGAGGGGGTATAATCGGAAAATAGAACAACTGAAACTTACTCTTTCATCACTTCCGTTTTTTCAATGCTAAATTTTCCTAATTTAACTATTTAGTTAAAATAGGAAGTAAAGAATAAATTACAGTTATTTCTTCTTGTTAATGAATTTCTTTAGGATTTATTGAAGAGATTTTTACACATATTCATTATAAGATAAAAACCAACAATTAGAAATCAATAATACCAAGCACATTTTTTAAAATCAATTTTTTTAATATCAATATGCAAATTAGCTTTACGTTTACACTGAAACTGGTATTTTGTTGTATATATAAATACAATTACATGTTATTAGTATTTAGGTAAGGCCAACAGTATTAATAATGTCAAACAGTTTTATTATTAATTGAGGTTTAAATAGAAATAGAATCATGGAGAATGTGACGTAAATAACTAAGGGAATTGTGACTTGAGTAGTAATATAGTTTCGGTTACAGACAGAAAAACACACAATCTCCATTATAATAAGATGATATACATAGAATATAGGGTTATTTCCTATAACTCCAACATAAATGTTGTGGGGTTTTAAGGGGTCAAATAAGAACAAAACGACGGGTAACAAATGTAGGAAAATGTATTAACAAAAGAGTAGACAATTACAGTACAGAGAAGTGGGAATTACGTCCGACAAATAGAGTTATGAGCTGACTCGCATTGGCTTACTCTTCAAGCCATAATTGTCCCTGTTACCTATAGTAACAGTCGGCGCATTCCATTGGTCTATAGGGTATATCACCTATATCAATAAACAAAGGGGAACCACTCTTGACTGATAAATCATTTATTTATTTTCCCATTAAACTAACCCTAAACCTAAACCCTAACCCTAACCCCATTTCTCTTTTTCTTAGTTGATCAATAAATAAATAAATAATTTATCAGTCAAGAGTGGTTGCCCTTTGTTTATGTTGGAGTTATAGGAAATAACCGAATATAGAGTTTAATATTTATATATGTATATAAAAGGAACATTGGTATGTACGTGTCGACGTATAAGTCCAGAACGGGAAGTCACTCAGATTCGAAATATTGCAGACACCTTAATATCCTTCTAACTAACAAACACGCCAAATTTGGTTATTGATTTTTACTGATTAAGGGATAGGATTAATTAATTAAACCAAAATCAACCGATTTGCGGAACTGTCCGTATAGCATCTGCTGCTGATAATAAAATATTGTTCACTGCCCGCTTTCTATTATAGCTATACCAGCAGTTTAGTTTAATTTTAGTGAATAAAATCGCAGTCTAAGCCGTTCAGCTCGGGATTTCTCGCTTATTTATGGTCCAATCTTTATATATAGTCCGGTCATGGACCGGGTACTTTTGCTAGCAATATATATGATCATCATCATGTCGCGCCAGTAGAACGGATATCCATGACAATCTCTTGCCAACCGCTTCTACCATTCATTGTCCTCGGGAGGTCTTCTGCGCAGTATCCAGTGTCCATACAGAGCTGGCCTTAAAAAGGTAAATGCGAACAAGTGTGTAGTTTACTATCTACAAAAAGAAAAAAAAATAGAGAAAGAATAGTGCGCATATAACTATGGGTTTGGTTTGATTTGATGGATGTTACGGCATGACAACCCTTGTTGGGCTATTTTATGCCGAAGGATTTTCATATCTATGTAGCATAATAACCCAGTACCCAACAACATAAGAGTCAATGAAAAAATCCATTTTCGCATTTAATGCAGAGCTATTTATTTCAAATCAAACTAAAACTTAAGAAAAATTTGATGATAACAGTTTAATAAGGTCTTTATTTTTTGACAACAGTAGTATTGTTGGTCGGTAGGTTGGATGGATTTTACGGCATGTCAACACTTGTTTGGTTATTTTATGCCAAAGACTTTTTGTTTTATTCATTCTCTTTTTTTCTTCTTTAAACCAGTGGTTCTCAACCGGGGTCCATATGGACCCCCGGGACCATATAATATTTTTTGGGAACCAGGCAAGTAAAATGTATTTAGCTATAAAAATACAATGGGATTTTTAAAACAACGAATGGCTATGGGGGTCCACCAGAGTAAAATAGGATTAGAAGTGGGTCAATAGGTAAAAAACGGTCGAGAACCATTGATTTAAACTATAGACGGGACACTAACAGGTACAACCCTCCGGTTCAGGGTGGACCTGGGAGTAAATAGGTAATGATGGAATACTTCACATTACCTAGAGCTCCAGAACTGGAACTCCACTATCAGATAGATTTTGGCGTCATACCGGGGACTTAAAATCCCTCACCGTGTTCTAGCAGATAAATGATAAAAACGATTGGTGTGTTTGGCATAAGGTCAGGGGTTGAGACAATCAGATAGGTGCTAGGGTTTGACATGACCAGCTGATTGATCGTAGGAAATCTCTCCGACTCCCCGTCTAGCATAAGGACCAAAGTGGAGTGTTGCTTATCATGGAATGGTTCCCCAACAGGATTACATCTTTAAGAATCACGGGTCGCCACCCACGGCCAACAGGCACAATTGGGGGTGTTTAACCCCTCTGTAGAGGTGCAGGGCACAGGAGGATTGTAAGAAATTATTTTGGTCTCAATTAACCAGCAAACTCACGTGTCTTCTTATATGTACAATAGCGTAGGTTGTTTATAGAACTGTAGATCGAATTGTGGGACTAACAGATGACGCAATCAGGTCATATGATTTATACGGATGATTATGCGCCTGTAGGAATGAATATATATATATATATATATGTGTGTGTGTGCGTGTGTGTGTGTGTATATATATATATATATATATAAGCCACTAACTAGCCGCTGGGGAAAAGGTAATTAAACTGAATAAAAAGCAGGAGTAGCAATGGCCTGTGCACATTTTTGCCACCCTTCCCAGAACTGATTAGGTTTCCACTTTGGAAACAAGAAGAAATTTCCCACATCCCATTCTCTCTAGGCGTCCCATCATGGTGTAATGATAAGAAAGTTAATCTCGCAGATCCATTACTACTGAATAGTGAGATCGATCCTCGCTATAATACACCATACTGGCACACTTGTGTCACATCCTACCCGTGGCGAACGGATTAGTTAAATAGCTCAATTGAGTGAAAAATCAATTGAATAAAACTAAAGCTGAACCCAGTTGTATTTTTCTGTCCAGTCATTAGACTCGTTTACAAACGGGTAATCCTTAACTATTTTCTCGTAAATTCCTACCATAAAATAAATTGAACCCTCATTTTATGTCCGTGTCTTTGCAATAAATCTTTTATTTTTCTTGCACTCGTTATTTTACAATACTAAATATATTTTCTTTCTTTATTTTAATATTCACTTCAATGTGTATATTCTAAAAGTTTTTTATTTTGTGAGAATGGTTAGTTTTAAAGTGGGGGCTCGTTTTACAATTTAGGCATAAATTCGATCCTCTTTTTATGACCGTAATTTTGTATTTTAGTCGACGATGATTAAAATCTTTTAGAATATACACATTGAAGTGAATATTAAAATAAATAAATAAAATATATTTAGTATTGTAAAATAACGGGTGCAAGAAAAATAAAACATTTATTGCAAAAACACGGACATAAAATGAGGGTTCAGTTTATTTTATGGTAGGAATTTACGAGGAAATAGTTAAAGGTTTACCTCATTTTGGTGGGTTTAAAAACACAATTGTATTACAACTTGTATTGTAACTCACCGTTTCCAAATAAATTGCCTATTTGTAAATTGTTTATCTGTACAAATAAACTAGGAAACTGGAAGTTCCAGAATGGTAGAATCTATATATTAATATCGTGTTCCTTAAAAGTACGACGGCTATCATCTTTGCTACACCCTCTCGTTAAAAATGAGACGTCCAAATCGTCCAAGATGAAATGCAAATGTAAATCCAGATTACTTGATGTTGTTTATCTGCCGAATTCTTATTTTCTCATGAGTGTCACACCCCCTCAACTAAATAAATGAACCATTCCGTTTTTATCATAAAGAAATAAAGGGAGAAAAAAGGACATGCTATACAGAAAAATATAAGGAAGAAAGGGAGTAGGGGAAATAGAGAAAGGAGTGATTGAGCAACCGAACATAATAAAAGATGAAAGAAGGAATGAAAGTAAATGTGTGTTGTGTGTGTGTGTGGTGTGTGGAGAGAGAGAGAGAGAGAGAGAGAGAGAGAGAGAGAGAGAGACGAGAGGAGAGAGGAGAGTTAAATCAGATTATTATACGTTTTGCATATTGAACAGTTGTAATAGCTCTATAAGTAAACATATCGAACATTGTAATAACTAAATTATCATACTGTAGTATATTCACAGGTCCTGCTCCTAAAGAGAGTTAAATCAAGATTATTATACTTTTTACATATTGAATTATTGACTAATAGCTCTTAAGTAAACATATCAAACGTTGTAATAATTAAATGAGCATACTGTGGTATATCCACAGGTTCTGCTAGTTATGACTAATCGTAACTAAGTATTCCTATATTGTCCCTCCAAGTCAAGATTAACGAATAAAAACTTGAGCAATGCCCTCAATAGATGTTAGCAATTTAGTTTGACATACATACGTTAGTATATTGAGTTAGATCTGAACTATTTAACCCTCTGTTAGGAAAATTGAAATTTGTACGACGATTGGTGAAAATCTATCAGCTCCAGCAAAAAGGGGAAGATCTAATTTAGAGCTTCTCAATCTGTACGACCCTCTCTTACAAACCACCCGAGTAAGACTAACAACACATACTAAACACTGTTGGAGAAACGAGGACGAACTCATAAGTGACGTTCTCCAGTGGACACATACACATGGACTGGATACACCCAGTGAGGGTCGATCAGCAACGACCTTCATTGATCAGCTCTGTTGATTCTGGATGGTGCGCAGAGGACCTTCCAATAGGAACGGTTGGTGAGAGAGAGTCATGGATATCCGTGTTATCTGCACGACCTCATAATAAATAATAATAATAATAATAATAAAATAATAATCATTTGTGCTTTCCCAGAAGGACAAATTTTTATTAATAATTGTCCCTATCATAATTAATGCACATCTTGTAATCACATTTAATATCCATTTTACCCAAAATAATTAACTGAACTATCAAGAATTTGCACTCCCTGGGCGGAAGTGTTAATTTTTAATGTAATTAACTATATTTGATTAGAGACCAACGAAATTAAATAACAAATATAAAAATATACACTTATTTGATTATATTTTAATTGGTTTTTATGTAGATCATTTCATAGGATTATTTTAATATGTTGAAGGATAAAATGATATTAGAGATCAATAACACCAAGTAATTATTTATTAAACCGGTTTTTTTAAACCAGTATGCAGATTAACCACACCAATTATTATGTAAACCTTTATTCTTTGTGATATATAAGACAGTTTGCAGAATTTTAACATACTAATAACATGGGCTGTTTTGAGGCAGATCTAACTCAGATTTTCATAGATACTCGTTAATTAATAATATTTATTCAATTATATTAATATGCTCATTGATAACTTAAGAATTCGTGAGGTAATTTATCGTAAGCAGTGACGTAGTTTCGGTAACAGAGAGATTGACACTGAATCTCCATGATATTCAACAATACTCTATACAAAGCTGAACAACCTTGTCTCACTGGAGGCCATGGGGGAAGGGTTGATAAAAAAAACATTTTAATCCAGCTCCTGCTACTTGGGACAGTTTATAAATATAAGTAATTGACTTTTCCTACAACTTATACCTCAAGATAATCCAACAAAATTATGGTATGGATCTCACCAATAAATTCGAGAGTTCTTTTCTTATCAGAGTGGGGCTTTTGGGCCGCCGTACCTTCGAAATCACCAGATGTAGATTTTCCTACAGCACGAATGAATAACTTTAAACACAGCAAGATGGCTGAAACTTGAGAAGATTGAAATATTACAAATGATGAAGATATCATCTATTAACCAGCTGAGAAAATTGGCGTTCGTCTCTTTCACTTAATTTTTTTTCTTTCTGATTTTTTGTCAACATTACAATTACGTCAGTTTTTTTTCATTTGTTTGTTACTTCTTCATTTTAATCTTAATTTCCTTCTTTTTTGTTTCCTTTTTTCTTCTTATTCAGTAATTTTTTTATTCTTCTAAATTCTTCTGCCTCGTCTCTTTCTTCATTTCAATTTGACTTTCATCTTCGTTTTCTTCTTTCATTCTAAAGACCTGTCAGCTGGGATTTTAGAATACACGATTGCACCTCTGTAGAGGGTAAGACCTCACCCCCCCACACACAATGAGGCAACCTGTTGGCCGTGGATGACAACCCATGATGCTTATGAATAGGACCCTGGTGGCTGAGCTGTCCATGGACATGATTATCCACTGGTCCTTAGGGCTTTAGAATACACGATTGCAACTCTGTAGAGGAGTATGACCTCACCTCCCACATGAAGAGGCAACTGTTGGCGTGGGATGAAAACCATGATGCTTATGAATAGGACCCTGGTGGCTGAGCTGTCCATGACACGAATCCCACTCTGTCTAGGGCTTTAGAATACACGATTGCAACTCTGTAGAGGGGTATGACCTCACCCTCCACACATGAAGAGGAACCTGTTGCCGTGGATGACGACCCATGATGCTTATGAATAGGACCTTGGTGACATGATATTTCCACTTCTGGTCCTTACTTTAGGGTAAAAAGGGAGTAAAAAAAAAAAAAAAATAAAAAAAAAAAAAAAAAAAAAAAAAAAAAAAAAATAAAAAAAAAAAAAAAAATAAAAAAAAAAAAAAAAATAAAAAAAAAAAAAAAAAAAAAAAAAAAAAAAAAAAAAAAATAAAAAAAAAAAAAAAAAAAAAAAAAAAAAAAAAAAAAAAAAAAAAAAAAAAAAAAAAAAAAAAAAAAAAAAAAAAAAAAAAAAAAAAAAAAAAAAAAAAAAAAAAAAAAAAAAAACCCCCATTACTCCCAGGTCCACTCTGACCGGATTGGTAGTACCTATTAGTAATCCATCTTTGTATTAAATAGAATGTACAGTTGTAAATTTTTAATTGGGTTATAATAGACAAATTAAAATTTACACTGTACATTCTATTTAATACAAAGATGGGTTCTAAATAGGTACTACCACTCCGGGTCAGAGTGGACTGGGCAGTAATGGGGTTACTCCACTTTTTTACCCTAAGTAAGGACCAGAGTGGATATCATGTACCAGGAGTCCTATTCATTAAAGCACATGGGGTTCGGTCATCCACAGGCCAACAGGTTGCCTCTTCATGTGTGGTGACGGGTGGATGTCATTTACCCCTCTACAGAGTTGCAATCGGTGTATTTCTAAGCCTTAAGGACAGAGTGGGATATCGTGTTCATGACAAGCTCAGCCAACCAGGGTTCCTATTCTAAGCATCATGGGTTCATCCACGGCCAAATTTGTTGCCTTTATGTGTGGGAGGGTGAGGTCATACTCCTCTACAGAGTTGCAATCGGTGTATTTTTCTAAAGCCCTAAAGGACCAGAGTAGGATATATTTGTAATGGGACAGCTCAGCACCAGGGTTCCTATTCATAGGCATCTGGTTGCATCCACGGCCAAGGTTTGCCTCAATTGTGTGTGGGATGGGGTGAGGTCTTACCTCTAAGAGGTGCAATCGGTGTATTCTAAATCCAGCTGGCAGTCTTTAGAGATGAAAGGAGTGAGAATACGAAGATGAAAGTCAATTGAATGAGAAATGAGACGAGCAGAAAGAATTAGAAAGATAAAAATTACTGGAATAAGAGAAAAAGAAACAAAAAAAAGAAAGGAAAATTAGATTTAAAATGAAGAAAGTAACAAAACAAAATTTTGGAAAAAAACTGAAGCACGTAATTGTGCAAATGGTTGACAAAAATCAGAAAGAAAAAAAATTAAGTGAAAGAGACGACACGCCCAATTTTCCTCAGCTGAGTTAATAGATGAATCTTCATCATTTGTAATATCAATCTTCTCATGTTTTAGCCTCTTGGCTGTGGTTTAATTATTCTATTCGTGCTGTAGGAAATCTACATTGGTGATTTCGAAGGTACGGGGCCCAAAAGCCCCACTCTGATAAAGAAAAAGAAACTTTCGGAATTTATTGGTGAGATCCATACCATAATTTTGTTGATTATCTTGAGGTATAAGTTGTTAGGGAAAAGTCACACTTATATTTATAAAAACTGATCCAAGTAGCAGGAGCTGGATTTAAAATGTTTTTTTTATCAAACCTTCTTCCCCATGGCCTTCCAGTGAGACAAGGTTTGTTCAGCTTTGTACTAGAAGTATTGTTGATATCATGGAGATTCAGTGTCAATCTCTCTGTAACCGAACTACGTCACTGGCTTACGATAAATTACCCTACGAATTTCTAAGTTATCAATGAGCATTTATTAAATTTGAATTAAATATTATTAATTAACGATGTATCTATGAAAATCTGAGTTAGATCTGCCTCAAAACAGCCCATGTTATTATGTATGTTAAAATTCTGCAAACTGTCTTATATATCACAAGAAATAAAGGTTTACATAATTATTATGGTGTGGTTAATCTGCATACTGGTTTAAAACAACCGGTTAATAAATAATTACTTGGTTTTGTTATTGATCTCTAATATCATTTTATCCTTCAACATATTTAAAATTAATCCTATGAATGATCTTACATAAAAACCAATTAAAAATATAATCCATAAGTGTAATATTTTTATATTGTTATTTAATTTCGTTGATCTTTCTAATCAAATATAGTTAATTACATTAAAATTAAACACTTCCGCCCAGGGAGTGCAAATTCTTGATAGTTCAGTTATTTCTTTTGGGTAAATGGATATTAAATGTGATTACAAGATGTGCATTAATTTATGATAGGGAAAATTATTAATAAAATTTGTCTTTTCCTGGGAATGCACAAATGATTATATTATTATTATATATTATTATTTATTATTTTGAGGTCGTGCAGATAACACGGATATCCATGACTCTCTCTCACCAACCGTTCCTATTGGAAGGTCCTCTGCGCACAATCCAGAATCAACAGAGCTGAATCAATGAAGGTCGTTTGCTGATCGACCTCACTGGGTGTATTCCAGTCCATGTGTTATGTGTCCATGAAGAGACGTCACTTATGAGTTCGTCCTAGTTTCTCCAACAGTGTTTAGTATGTGTTGTTCGGTCTTACTCGGGTGGTTTGTAAGAGAGGGTCGTACAGATTGAGAAGCTCTAAATTTAGATCTTCCCCTTTTTTGCTGGAGTTGATAGATTTTCACAATCGTCGTACAAATTTCAATTTTCCTAACAGAGGTTAAATAGTTCAGATCTAACTCAATATACTAACGTATGTATGTCAAAACTAAATTGCTAACATCTTATTGAGGGCATTGCTCAAGTTTTTATTCGTATATCTTGGACTTGGAGGGACAATATAGGAATACTTAGTTACGATTAGTCAATAACTAGAGAACCTGTGGATATACCACAGTATGCTCATTTAATTATTACAACGTTTGATTGTTTACTTAAGAGCTATTAGCAATAATTCAATATGTAAAAGTATAATATCTTGATTTAACTCTCTTTAGGAGGCAGGACCTGTGAATTCATACTACAGTATGATAATTTGTTATTACAATGTTCGATATGTTTACTTAAGAGCTATTACAACTGTTCAATATGCAAAACGTATAATTAATCTGATTTAAATCTCTCTCTCTCTCTCTCTCTCTCTCTCTCTCTCTCTCTCTCTCTCTCTCTCTCTCTCACACACACACACACACACACACACACACATTTACTTTCATTCCTTCTTTTCATCTTTTTATTATGTTCGGTTGCTCAATCACTCTCTTTCTCTATTTCCCCTACTCCCTTTCTTTCCTTATATTTTTCTGTATAGCATGTCCTTTTTCTTCCCTTTATTTCTTTATGATAAAAACGGAATGGTTCATTATTTAGTTGAGGATGTGACACTCATGAGAAATAAGAATTCGGCAGATAAACAACATCAAGTAATCTGGATTTACATTTTTGCATTTCATCTTGGACGATTTGGACGGTCTCATTTTTAACGAGAGGGTGTAGCAAAGTGATAGCCGTCGTACTTTTAAGGAACACGATTATTAATATATAGATTCTACCATTCTGGAACTTCCAGTTTCCTAGTTTATTTGTACAGATAAACATTTTACAAATAGGCAATTTATTTTGGAAACGGTGAGTTACAATACAAGTTGTAATACAATTGTGTTTTTAAACCCACCAAAATGAGGTAATCCTTAACTATTTCCTCGTAAATTCCTACCATAAAATAAACTGAACCCTCATTTTATGTCCGTGTTTTTGCAATAAATGTTTTATTTTTCTTGCACCCGTTATTTTACAATACTAAATATATTTTATTTATTTATTTTAATATTCACTTCAATGTGTATATTCTAAAAGATTTTAATCATCGTCGATAAAATACAAAAAAATTACGGTATAAAAGAGGATCGAATTTATTTTAAATTGTAAAAACGAGCCCCCACTTTAAAACTAACCATTCTCACAAAATAAAAAACTTTTAGAATATACACATTGAAGTGAATATTAAAATAAAGAAGTATATTTAGTATTGTAAAATAACGAGTGCAAGAAAAATAAAAGATGTATTGCAAAGACACGGACATAAAATGAGGGTTCAATTTATTTTATGGTAGGAATTTACGAGAAATAGTTAAAGGATTAAGACCGTTTGTAAACGAGTCTAATGACTGGACAGAAAATACAACTGGTTCAGCTTTAGTTTTATTCAATTGATTTTGTCACTCAATTGAGCTATTTAACTAATCCGTCGCCACGGGTAGGGATGTGACACAAGTGTGCCAGTATGGTGTATTATAGCGAGGATCGATCTCACTATTCAGTAGTAATGGATCGCGAGATTAACTTTCTTATCATTACACCATGATGGGACGCCTAGAGAGAATGGGATGTGGGAAATTTTCTCTTGTTCCAAAGTGGAAACCTAATCAGTTCTGGAAGGGTGGAAAAAATGTGCACAGGCCATTGCTACTTCCTGCTTTTTATTCAGTTTAATTACCTTTTCCCCAGCGGCTAGTTAGTGGCTTATATTATATATATATATATACACACAACACACGCACACACACATTAATTATATATATATATTCATTCCTACAGGGCGACAATAAATCATCCGTATAAATTCATATGACCTGATTGCGTCCATCTGTTAGTCCCACATTCGATTCTCAGTTCTATAAAACAACCTACGCATATTGTACATAATAAGAAAGACACGTGAGTTTGCTGGTTAATTGAGACCAAAATAATTTCTTACAATTCCTCCTGTGCCTTGCACCTCTTACAGAGGGGTTAAAACACCCCAATATGATGCACCTGTGGCCTGGGTGGCGACCCGTGATTCTTAAGATGTATCTGTTGGGGAACCATTCCATGATAAGCAACACTCCACTTTGGTCCTAATGCTAGACGGGGAGTCGGAGAGATTTCCTACGATCAATCAGCTGGTCATGTTCAAATCCCTAGCACCTATCTGATTGTCTAAACCCCTTGACCTTATGCAAACCACCAATCGTTTTTATCATTTAATCTTGCTAGAACACAAGGTGAGGGATTTAAGTCCCCGGTATGACGCCAAAATCTATCTGAAGTGGAGTTCCCAGTTCTGGAGCTCTAGGTAATGTGAAGTATTCCATTCATTACCATTACTCCAGGTCCCCATGAACCGGAGGGGTTGTACCTGTTAGTGTCCGTCTAATAGTTTAAATCAATGGTTCTCGACGTTTTTTACCTATTGACCCACTTCTATCATATTATTTACTCTGGTGGACCCCCATAGCCATTCGTTGTTTAAAAAATCCCTTGTATTTTATATAGCTAAATACATTTTACTTGCCTGGTTTCCAAAAATATTATATGGTCCCGGGGTCCATATGGACCCCGGTTGAGAACCACTGGTTTAAAGAAGAAAAAAGAGAATGAATAAAAACAAAAGTCTTTGCGGCATAAAATAACCAAAAAGTGTTGACATGCCGATAAAACATCCATTCCAACTACCGACCAACAATACTACTGTTGTCAAAAAATAAAGACCTTATTAAACTGTTATCATCACAATTTTTCTTAAGTTTAGTTTGATTTGAAATAATAGCTCTGCACATTAAATGCGAAATGGATTTTTTATCATTGACTCTTATGTTGTTGGGTACTGGTTATTATCTACATAGATAGAAAATCCTTCGGCATAAAATAGCCCACACAAGGGTTGTCATGCCGTAACATCCATCAATCAAACCAAACCATAGTTATATGCGCACTATTCTTTCTCTATTTTTTTTTCTTTGTAGATAGTAAACTACACACTTGTCGCATTTACTTTTTTAAGAAGCCAGCTCTGTATGGACACAGGATACTGCGCAGAAGACTTCCGAGACATGAATGGTAGAAGCGGTGGCAGAGATTGTCAAATGGATATTCGTTCTACATGAGCGCGAACCATGATGATGAATTCATATATATTGCTAGCAAATAGTACAACGTCCAATGGAACCGGACTATATATAAGAATTGGACATAAAATAAGCCGAGGAAATCCCGAGCATGACGGCTTAAGATGCGATTTTATTTCCTAAAAATTAAACTAAATGCTGGATATAGCTTAATAGAAGCGGGCACGTGACAATATTTTATTATCGCAGCAGATGCTATACGGAACAGTTCGCAAATCGGTGATTTTGTATTAAATATAATTAATCTATCCCTTAATCAGTAAAAAAATCAATAAGCCAATTTGGGCGCTGTTTGTTAGTTAGGAGGATAATTTAAAGAGTGATCATGCAATATTTCGAATCTGTAGTGACTTCCGTTCTGGAAACTCTATACGTCGACACTGTTACATACCAATGTTCTTATAACATACATATATAAATATTAAACTCTATATATCGGTTATTTCCTATAAACTCCAACATAACATAAGGGCAAACCACTCATTGACGAAAATTATTAATATTATATTTACCTTGTATCAACTAAGACAGAAAAAGAGATTGGGGTTAGGGTTTAGAGGTTTAGGATTTGGGTTAGTTTAATGGGAAATAAAATAAATGATTTATCAGATCAAGAAGTTTTCCTTGCTTTTATTGATAATAGGTGATCATAACCATATAGACAATGGAATGCGGCCTCCGAACTGTTACATAGAACAGAGACTAATTATGCCTGAAGGAGTAAGCCCAATGCAGAGTATCATAACTCTTATTTGTCGGGACGTAATTCCACTCTCTGTTACTGTTAATTGGCTTACTCTATTTTGTTAATCAATTTCCTACATTTGTTACCCGATCGTTTTGGTCTTATTTACCACTTAAAACCCCAACATTTATGTTGATTATGGAAATAACCCTATATTCTATGTATATTCAATCTTATTATAATGGAGATTGATGTGTTTTACTGTCTATAACCGAAACATATATTACTTCAAGTCACATTCCCTTAGTTATTTACAGTCACATTCTCCATGAATTCTATTTCTATTAAACCATCATTATAATAAAACTGTTGACATTATTATACTGTTGAGCCTTACCTAAATACTAAATACATGTAATATGTATTTATATATACAACAAAATACAGTTTTCAGTTAAACGTTAAGCTAATTTGCCATATAATTGCATATATAAAAAAATTGATTTAATAAAAATTGTGCTTGGATATTATTGATTTCTAATTGTTTGGTTTTATCATTAAATTGAATATGTGTAAAAAATCTCATTCCAATAAAATCCTTAAGAAATTTCATTAACAAGAAGAAATAACTGTAATTTTATATCTTTTCTTCCATATTTTAATCTAAATAGTTAAATAGGAAAATTTAGGCATTTGAAAAACGGAAGTGGATGAAAGAGTAGTTCAGTTGTTCTATTTTCCGATTATACCCCCTCCTTTCAAATCCTTATTTTATGTTGAATTCTTAATATAGTTTGATTTGTTTCATTAGCCTTTCTGATTAATCTACATATTTTACTTCATTCTAAACTTAAAATACTATCACCGGAGGGTGCATATATTGCTTAGTAATATATAAAATGTGGCATTAAATAACCCACAGGGTGATATCCATTAAACCAAACGAACCCATCGATATATGTGCCACCATTATTTCTTTCTTTCTTTTTTTTTGTTATGTTAGTAAACTCGAACTTTCAGCATTTACCTATTGAGACCGTTGCCACACAGACAGAGACGTGCGCACAAGAAGCGCGAAAGAAAAAAAAATCAAAGGAAAAGATGTTAACAAGCTACAGATGAATCTGATTCTGTGGGTTGTGAAAAGTTTGTTAATTAGTTGATCTTTATTCACAGAATAGAGACAAGGACAAAAAAAAAAGATAACAAAACAAACATGAAAAAATACATACATAAATAAATAATTCCAAAAAGAAAAGAAAAAAAGAAGTGAAAGAGAAAAAAAAATGGGAGTCGAAAAGGAGTTGACCTCTCCGTAGGTTTTTCGCTTTTCATCTTTGTATTTTTCAGTCGGTTTGCTTTTTTGTGAAGCGAAAAAATAAATGAAATTAAAATGGAATTAAATAAAATGAATAAATGTGAAAGGACGGGGATTTGGGGTGTCGGGGTGGGAAGTAAGTTCAGTGGGTCGATGGCATTTTTTTTTTTTTTTTTTTTTTTTTAAACTGATTTCTGTGTTGTTTGAAAGGCGTAAACAATTCGATTTCTTCATAAATTTATCCTTTTTTCTTTCTTTTTTTTCTTCTTCTTTTTAATTTCTTTTATTAGCAAACTTTTTTTCTCTTTTTCTTCCCTTTCTTTTCTTCCATATTTCTATTTTCTTCCTATTTCTCTTTCTCTATCTTTTACTCTCTCATTCTCTTCTCTCTCTTATTCTCTATATCGTATCTATCTATCCTACTCTATCTTATCTTGCTCTCTCTCTCTTCGTCTTCTCTTATATATAATATATATATATAATTATAGTTATAAATCTTGCTATTCTCTCTCTCTCTTTCTTCTTTCTCTCTCTCTTATCTCTTTCTCTCTCTCTCTCTCTCTACTCTCTCTCTACTCTCTCTCTCCTCTCTCTCACTCATCTTTACGCACTTAGTCTTTCTTTCATTTGTTCTTTTTTTTTTCTTATTTCTACTTATCAAAGCCTTACTTATTCTTCTATTCATTCTCCTTCTCTCTCTCTCTCCACTCTCTCTCTCTCTCTTTCTCTCTCTCCTCTTCTCTTCTTCTCTCTTTTTCTATCTCTTATTGTTTGTTTCTCTCTTTCTTTTTCTCTCTCTTTATTTCTGTTACTTACTTCCTCTTTCTATTCCTTTCTTCATCTCTTTCTCTTTGATATTTTCTCCTTACATCCACCAATTTCGCTTCGGAGATTTTACTTTTTTTTTAAACACACATCTTTCCAGAACTCCTCTCTCTCTCTCTTCTCTCTTCTCTCTGCTCTCTCTCTTGTCGTTTTTTCTTCTCTACAGTTTCATTAATCTATCTTTTATTTCTTCGTTTTCTTTCTTTCCCTTTTTTCATTATTCATTCTTCCTAAATTCTTCCTTTCTGTTTTTATTATTTTTTCCTTGAAACCCTCAGTTTTTTTGGTTACTACATTAAAAATCTTTATTTCTTATTTCTCAATTTCCTCATAGTATATCTGTTCTTATTCCTTTCTACTGTTCGTTCGGTTGTCGGTTAGCTCCATCAGTAACGACACCCGCCAATGGCGTATCCGACCTGTGCATATAAGTGGAGCTGACGGTAGACTTAGCTTATGGCGTTTCCCTCAGCAAAAACAATTCCCTGGATCTAGCGCTAGCAAAAAAGGGATAGACTCCCGCGCTTACGATCCGATACGACTAATTGCTAGATATTCGTATGTCAATTGGTTTACGTTGATATATCAGTCCACATGATATGGATGATGGCTTTAAAACTAAACAATTTTTTATACGCACAACGAAATCAGGTCTTATTATTATTTCTTTTAAATCACACACATATATATACGCGTGGTCTAATGGTTAAAAGTCATGGGAATGAACTTCGTCGCCCCGAGTTCAAATCCTGGACGTGGATAATGCATTTTCACTTAGCGCTTGATACTCTTGGAAAGGTATAGCATACTACATGTCCCTCCAGTATGGGATTAAAAAGTAGGCAGACTGGGCTCTTAACCTTGGTTAGGCAACCGTCTTAGGAGAGCGAAACTCTGCAATTCAAACCTGTATTGTACCCGCTTAAAAAAATGACTTTGCTGTCACATCGCTTCGTGCGGAGGTGTTGGTAAATATAATATATAATTATACATATATTATATATAACGCGTGGTCTTTGGTTAGAGTCATTAGGAAGTGCGACTCGTCGACCGAGTTCATTCTGGACGAAACTGTTGTATTTACCATAGGCGCTAAACCCTTGGGAAAGGTTATAGAATTGCATCATTCTCGAGCTATGGTGTAAATAGCAGGGCGGACTGGCTCTATTAACCATGGCTAGGTAACATAGTCTGGAGCAAGGAAACTCTTAACTGTTAACTCCGCTAAGAATATTTCACACTGTTCGCATCATGTCACGCGGAAGGAGTTGGAATAAATATCATAATAATAAATAACACATATATAAATATAATAAAGATACATACATAATTTATACATATGTATGTGCGTGCGTGTGATCTTAAGATATATAGTCATATATAAATATATATATATATTAATATATATTGTGTGTGTGTGTGTGTGAATGTGTGTGTAAATACAATATAGTTAAACTGAAGGGGAGTTAAGGAAACATTATAATGTTAGAATTATCTGCGTTACTCGGACTATTGTTCTCGTAGGTTTATTGCTATCTGCTACAACGTTTCGGCGATATTGCCCTCACGGGCTTTCTTCAGGTATTTTTGTCGGACTCGGGACCTTCTTTTAGACTCAGGAATTTTACATAGGCTAAGAGGGAGAAATTGGTTCAACATACCTTCTCAGGTAATTGAAATGATGAATGCCAACGCTTCGTCCAGGAATTGACTCGCATTGACGAGAAGAGTATCCCGAGTCCGACAAGAAGATACCTGAAGAAAAGCCGCGAGTGAATTATTCGGCCGAACATTGTAAGAAACAATAAGATGAGGACATAGTCCGGAATAACACCAGATAATACTAATCACAAGGCCTCATCTCAAACATTCAGAGAAATTATATTAATATATAATATAGCAAATATATGCACCTCCGGGTGCAAGTTATTTAAGTTTTTTGAATGTAATAATATTGTATTAAATCAGAAAGGGCTAATGAACTAATAAGAATGCAGATAAAAAAGATCTTGAAACAGAGGGAAGTTATTAATAAAAAATAGAAACTGAACTTACTCTTCCATCATCTCGTTCTTTCATTGTTATTATTTTCTAATTAAGTATTTAGTTAAAAGAGAAGTAAATTATAAAAGACAGTTATTTCATCTTCGTTAATGGATCATCATTTAAGATTCATTGAAGAGATTTTTTGCTTAATATTCAATTAAATTAAAACCAAACAGTTTAGAACATCAATATACTAAGCAACACATATTTTATAAAATTGATTTATTTAATTTTATTTATATGCAAATTAGCCTTCCCGTATCACACTGATTAAACCACTATTTTGTTGCTAATATATATAATAAAATATAATAGACATGTTAATTCAGTATGTAGACATGGTTAAACAGATTAATAATGTAAAAATAATTTATTAATAATTGAGGTTAATTAAATTAAAATAAAATATAGAGATGTGATGTCAATAACAAAGTAAATTGTGTACTTGAATACAGTATATAGTTTCGGTTAACAGACAGAAACAACAATCTCATTATAATAATATAGAAAATCTCTCTATTTTTTAGACAATTTTGTTCCATTGGTTTGCATTTGTCCTGAACAGAATGTTTATATCAAACTGAATGTATTAAACGTCGAATTCAGCATTCAATAAATTAATCTTTGTTTCGAAATATTTTTGTTTTTCTTTTCTACATATTGCAAATCATTTCCATATATTAATCACACACCAACACATTACACACGCGCGCACACAACAAATACACTACTTCACTTATTTCATATAAAATAATATAATATTACTATACCTATAATATATATATTAAAATATTTTAACTTGAAGACTACTACAACGCATGTCTCGATAAAATTCGATACTTTTCTTATAAGATGAACATTGACAAGTGTAATCACAACAAAGGATGGCTCGGTTGTGTTGCACACCGAGCATCCTTTGTGGGATTACACTTGTCAAGCTTACCCATTTTAACTATAGAAAAAGATATCGAATTTTATGCGATACATGGTTGTAATGTGCACTTCAAAGTAAAAATTTAATTCATACTTTATTCAGCAACGTTTTAATAAAAACATCCAAAAATTTCATATATATATATATATTATATATTAGTATATATGCGTATGTTTAGTGTCGGCAATTACCTTGTGTTCCCAAGAAAAGAGACAATAAATATGTTTTTTTTAACCTCTTCCATGTTCGTGCGGGGTAATGTTTTGGTTGTATTTGTTTCAGATGTATCTCATAAATGTTCTATTAAATTATTTTGTCTACTCACCGAACATACTATCTCATTTTTTAAAGTATTATATAATATATTATATAAATATAATATATTAATACTATATCTATATATATGTGATGTGTGTGTGTAGTAAATGTGTGTGTGATAGATGTGGTGTGTGTGTGTGTAGTAAAGGATATTGAAAACACACAATATGCTGTAAGTGAAAATATGAATATAAAATCTTTTCACTATTAACAGCAAATATTGTTTTGTTCTTCATATTCTTATTTATCTATCTCATACAGTTGTCGGATTCTTTTCCTTTCTGCTTAACTATATCTTAATACATATATCATGTGTGCTGTATATATATTAATTTAATTTATATATAATACACACACACACAACACACTCACCACAAACAGTATATAGATAATATTTTTATCCATATATTATTATATATAATTAGAGAGATGAGAGAGAGGAGGGGGTCACCTCGTCATTTTAGACCAGTCCCATTCTGGTCTACCAAAACTCCTCTGGACAGTTCTATGCACTGCACTATGTTTACGATACTAATTATCAAATTCGGGGAGTTAATTTAATGCAAAGCCATCTTGTAGAATAGACAGTTAGTGGTTATATTTTTACCAATAGCTGGGGGTGTGTTCATAACCTTTATCCAAGGGTAATAATTCGAAAATGTATTAGCATGATAGAGTCGAACTCGACTTATTACGTGTTGCATTTTTTTAGATAACAATCGATAGATGTGTCAATTTAATTGTCCTTATATAAATTTAAAAGGTTTTTTGTTTGTTTGTTTTTTCTTTTTGTTTTCTTTTGTTTTTTTGGGGTTTTTTTAATTGCTTTTTTTTTTTTCAATAATATATTGGAAGGCTTGTTGTTGGTTCTGAGGCGGGCAGCACTTAACTCCTCAGACCAAAATTACCAGTATCCATTAATTTTTTGAATAATTTTCGATCCCAATTTCGACTTCACCAAAAGCATT
The DNA here is from genome assembly GCA_023376005.1 of Doryteuthis pealeii. NCBI lineage: Eukaryota > Metazoa > Mollusca > Cephalopoda > Myopsida > Loliginidae > Doryteuthis > Doryteuthis pealeii. The sequence continues at coordinate 146,819,413 of CM042137.1, forward strand.
TACCAAAAATAACAAACTCAAAAAGATATAATTTTTATTGATGATACTCTCCAGAGAATAAGCTTTGTAAGAAGATTAGGTATTAAATTTAGACTTTCAGTCTGTTGACTACTGTCTCTATTATTAATTACACAACTTTTCGACATGTGACCCCCCCCGCTTTTCAGGTGTATCTCGTCCGAACTCTTGATCTTCAGCGATACGACACCAGTTCTTCACAGACTTTGGAATTGAACCATTATGATATCTTCACTTAGACGGATATTAACGGACAGGAATTCAGTATGATAGTTACGTATTTAATTTCAATACTAGCTGCAGTATCCAGTAAATTACCGGAAGAAGTGGAATTATTTAAATTCCATTGAGTCGACTGGAATTTAGCAAACCTGAAATGTGCCCATACTGGATATTTCAATAGCACCTTGCATGGTGTCTTTATGACAAGATCAATTTTTTATGTGTGCAACTCTCAATAAGTTAGTCAATAAGTCCTTTCACCCTGTTTTCTATATCAGATCAACTAAGCCGGGGAGAGGTTTTGAGCGCGAAAAGTATCGAAATCATCCAATAGACTTATGTTACTTTAGCGCTCAAAAAAATCAATCACTAATAACTTAAAAGTTTAGCGATTCCCTTAATAATGTTATCCTCGTTTGCCATATTTCTTAATTGTTGTTTAACAAAATAAAGATATAAAAATATTATTATGTTGTAATTGATGA
>CM042137.1:146820237-146851891 GCA_023376005.1 Doryteuthis pealeii
GGAGAGATCCTCCTCTGTTTCAAATCATTTTATCTGCATTCTTATTAGTTTCATTACCTTTCTAATTTAATACAATACTTTATTACATTAAACTTAGATACTTGCACCCGGAGGGTGCATATATTTGCTAGTATATATAATGCTTATTGTACAGCGATGTGTAGCCAAAATGTTGACACGTCATTGTTAGTATAATTTAGCGCGTTGATGTTCATTTCTGACTGTATCTATCAGTTTTTAACTTAAGTCCCCTCCTTCTCTCTTCTTCTCTTCTCTCTCCTCTCTCTCTCTCTCTCTTCTCTTCTCTTTATATTAATGTGTGTGTGAGCGTGTAATGAATTCTTGTTTAAAAATCATTAATTTTTAATTTAGGGGAATATTATGAACTTAATTATATATTTTTTTTCAAAAACGTATTGAACTAATAATTGTATTAATTAAATCTCACGTTTCCAATTTTTTTCAATAAAAAGAGCTGAAAAAAATCCATACACTTAACACACTTATACAAGCACACATATACAACATACAGGGTCTACATAATGTCCATTTCTACCGGGTGTACAACTGGTTTGAATTTAATGCTGGAGAAAAATTGTTGGATTCATACTTTCATAGCGTCATTAGCGTTATGATTTGACCTCGGGTCAAGTGTCCATATTAGTGTGTGTTTTATATGCATACATACATACAGGGCGAGCCAATCTGGAATAATAATTAATTGAACAGACACACAAACATAAACGCGCACACACTTACTTACACACACAAAACACACATAAACAAGCACCCCCTTCCACACCACTGAATTGGAAGACATGAGACAGAACAATGACAGACACTAGCACAACTTCAGTTTCTAGTAATTTTCTGTAGAAGGGATTTTATCCCGAAATATTAAGAATTGAAAATAAACACAGGTTAACAAACACACCACATTTACCTTCTTTTTTTACACCTTGCATTGTGATAGCTTTAAAACCAACCAACAAACCAATATAAACACAATGCTTCAAGCAAATTATAAAACCTTATATATAATTATATATTATATATATATATATAATATATTTTAATCATGACTGGTACTTCGACTTTTCAAATATTTGAAATAAACGAACATGTGTTGGTTTTTTTTTTACTTACATTGTATCTGCAAAAACAATTTTGCAATTTTTCTGATACTGTTTCTGAAGCATCCTTTTATTTAAATAAACTAAAAAATGTTTGCAAATAAAACTGTATTTTTATTTAAATAACATAATTTGCATTTCTCTTCTGATAAGTAATTTTTTTAAATTCATTGTAGGGATGAGAAATACTCATAAACTTCTGATTAAAGTATTTATTTATGAAAATATTTGCTATTGAATTTTTAATTTGATACGTGTACCAACTATCTATTTATTTAATTTATGTAAGTTCAACTTCTCCATTAACTTCTGATTAAAATCATTTGTTTACAAAAAATTGGAAGCGGAAGTTACCAGTGACGAGTAGAATGTGAACCTTTCATTAGATTGATGATCTGGGGTGCTATTGGAGACTTGGTCCGAAATTTTTAATACTTCATTTGTTTACTCTATTTAACCAACAGTTACTACCCTCCAGATAAGGTGACCTGGTATTATTGGTATAAATGGTATCCACATTCTCCGAGTTTTAGAATTGGAACTTACCACTAATGTAATTTAACGTCATACACTAAGAACGCTCAGCCACCACCCTTCTACTCTATATATCATAAAGGGTTTGGTTTTGCATAAGGGCAATGGGTTAGGAAATATATAGGTGCTAGGGCTTGACGTGATCAGCGATTGATAAAAGGCGCCTTTCTGGCAGCCCGTATAACTAAGTAAGTGGAGTTTTACATGTATTGACTGCTCAGCACCAGGGTTCCATCCTTAAGCATACTATGGTAAATAGAAGAAAAGTGAGTTTTAAAAAAGTGTTTTTAGAATTAGATTTTAACAAATTGAATACCCATCAAGCATAAATAGAACAAGTGCGAATGCGTAAAATCACCGAACGAAACCAAACCAAATTAGAAAAAAGAAGGGAACATATATTAGGGCCCTTTTTTGATCTCGATTAAGAAAGGACATGTTTTTCATTTACAAACGTCAATATCCGGTTGTTTTAACAGATGATTTTTAGATTTTTTTAATTATAAAAGACGATTTTAGATTTTTTTTAAATATAAAACTAACCTGACCCTACTTACCTAACCCCTAACCTAACCCTAACAATCACGGATATTGACGGTTAAATGAAAAACATGTCTTTCTTAATGAGATCAAAAAGGGGTGCTAAAGTTAATATAGTCCATGTGAAGGATGAGTGTTTCTTTTTCCCGGATGATCTTAGCAAGTTAATAACGATTTTCCCTTTTTTTTTTCTATTTCTTTTGAGAACTTTCATCTTTTCACTTACAACATAAAATCTTATGGATGCTTATTCTAGGTTGACGCGGATAGGTGAAACCGTGGATAATAAGCGGGAAACATATGGAGTTAATATAATCATAATAAAGTTGCCAATGATTATAAATTACATTTTTTTACACTCATTAAAGAAAGATAAAAACTTAATATAAAGTTTCAGTTCTTCGAAACTTAAAGCGTATTTTAATCTATATCTAAATCAAGTGTTCCTTAATTGAACGACCGTGTCATCTTGCAACACTCCTGGTTAAAAGTGTGATGATCCAAATAGCCAAGATAAATGTAAAAATATATCCTGTATATCTGGTGTTGCTTATCTCTCAATTCTTATTTCTATGAGTTTTGTCACCTCAGCTAAGTAATGGACCATTCCGCTTTCCTTATAAAAAGGGGTTTAAAAGTACATGCTACACAGAAAACATATAGGAAGAAAGAACAAACTAAGAGAAAAGGAGTGGCGCGCGAAAGCGATATCATTACCATTTATCGAACATAAGAAAACATGAAAGAAGAAAGAAAGAAAATGTGTGTGTAAGAGAGAGAGAGGAGAGGGGGGGGTTAATCAAGATTATTATACTTTTTCATATTACTTAAGTAAAATATCCACATTGTAATAATTAATGGCATACTATTGTGTATCCACAGGCTCTGCGTATAAGTATTAAATAGCATTTCATCTTTTGTCTTATTTTATTAATTTTTGATTGGTTTGTTGGTTTACGGTATGTCAACTTTCGGGTATTTAAGCAAAGTCAATCTTATTATGCAAGAATTATGCTGATTTAATAAAATAATATATAATAATAATAAATATTCTATACAATTATAGCTTCAAGTAATTATTTTAATACGTATAATTTGTTCGTAGTTCTATCATTTTAAAACATTTCAATATAATAAATATAATTTGATTTTAATACTGAGTAAATACTGAGTAAAGTTTCAGTATTCTAAAACGGTAAACTTTATATATTTACACTCGAATTATAAAAAATGTAAATCGCGGGGCGGCCTAATGTCCAGTACAGCGAGGGAGTCTATGCCCCTTTCACTTGCGCTAACGACTAAGGAAATTATTTAGCGTTGAGATGGAGCGACACCACATAGCTCTCAGTTTACCACACAGATCCATGTGCACTCATACACGAGTTTTGGCGAGAGTCGGTATCGACCAGGAACTTGCGTTCCTAACTGAAACGCTCTAGCGATGAGCTAAACCGGCCCTCTAATATTCTTAATACAAATACTTGCTCATCAGTTTAAGTTTCAAGTAATTATCAATCAGATTAAATAATAACTTGTTTAGTTTGAGTAAGTTCATTTTAAAACAGATAACAACTTAAAACTTATTTACAATAGAATAATGAGAACTCCCAAAAATACAAAGTAATAAAACATTTAATACTAATCATAAGTAGCAGCTTGCACGACTGAGATGTTGCCTCGAATCAGGTGTGGCAGACAACGAAAGACTAGATTCAATTAAATTTTCTTCTTCTTTGGAGTCCGTCGTAGACGACAATGACATACTTCATATTAGTTTTAATATTCTTCATTTAAATGTCTTCATTGAATATCAAACTTTGAACAAAAGATCTTTTTTTTTCCTGGTTTTGTATTGTCTTTTTTCAGGTGTTTGGGGGGGGGGTAGGGTTCATTCCCTCCCCCAACTGATTTACTCTTTTAATTTATTTATGACTTATTTCACCTCAATAAATGATTATTCATTATTTCTATTTGATTTTTTAGAAAACATAACAAAAACAAAAAAATTTATGAATTTAACACAACCACCAACCCCACACTATATTGCTCTTTTCTTCTCTGGACCTCCTGCAAGTTTATTATATATACTAGAAATATATGTCACCCTCCGGGCGCAAGTATTTAAGTTTTAATGTAATAAAATATATATTAATTAGAAAGGCTAATGAAACTAAAAAGAATGCAGATAAAAAAGACTTGATACAGAGGGGGGTATAATAAAAATGGAACACTGGAAACTTACTCTTCATATACTTTCTGTCCTTTCATTGTTAAAATTTCTAATAACTATTAGTTAAAATAGGAAAGTAGAATAAAAGACAGTTATTTCTTTTGTTAATGGATTTCTTTTAAATTATACCACGAGATTTTTGCTCATATTCATTAAAATAGAACAAAGCAATTAAAAATCTCTAATCAGCACATATTTATTGATGATTTTTTTTATATAAATATAAAAAATTTATGAATTTAGTAAATGCTCTTTTCTTCTCCCTGGACTCTCAAGTCTATTATATACACTAAATACTATTGCACCCTCCGGGCAAGTATTTAGTTTTAATGTATAAATATTATAATTTCAATTAGAAAGCTAATGAACTAATAAGAAAGCAGATAAAATGATTGAAACTGAGGGGAAGTATAATAGAATAATAGAACAGCTGAAACTTCACTCTTTAATCTACCGCCTTCCATTGCTGAATTTCCTAATTTAACTATTTAGTTAAAATAGGAGTAAAGAATAAATCAATTATTTCTTCTTGTTAATAGATTACATTTTAGATTTTTGAAAGATTTTTGCTCATATTATTTAAGATAAAACCAAAGATTAGAAATTATAATATCAACTATTATTATTAATCATTTTTATATCAATATGCAAATTAGCCCTTCCCGTCACATGTAAACTGCTATTTTGTTGTATATACAATATATAAATTGCATGCTTTTGTATATACAATATAAACATTGCATGTCATTAGCAGGTAGACCGTATTAATAAATAACCAATTTTTATTATAATGAGTTAAACAAATAATCTGGAGAATGTGAGTAAATAAAAAGGAATTGTGACTTAAGTCAGGAAATAGTCTCGGTTTCAAAAGAAAAACACACATACCATTATTTATATATATATATAAATATATATATATAAATATATATATATATATATATATCATTTAATTACATATATATAATAACATATATATATTTATATATATATAATATATATATATATAATTAATTAAATATATTATATATATATATATAATATATAAATAGTTAAAGATCTTTGGATGTTTCTGTTTATTTTAAATAACAAACATCCCAAAATCTTAATTCAATTCGACGAGGTATAACGGTTGTTTGTTGTTATTATCTCTCAATAAGCCCCTTACCTATTTATGGTGGAGGCGAGTATATCATTTGGCAAGCTTAATTTGCTAGGAGGTCACTGTGTATTTGGCCGAGCGATAAAGTGTTTCACTGTGTCTGCTGAAGTCCGTTTCGATTTCTGTCGGGCGGGAAATCGTTAGTATATACGTGATGAGACTTAATAAGTCGAAACAGTCGTAGGTATTCAACACATCCCGAGCCATTCCTTGCTGGGATTACACTTGGTCAAGTTCATTTTCTATGAAAAGTATCGAATTTTTGCGATACATGCGTGTAAGTGCTTCAAGTAAAAATTATATATATATAATTATATATAATATATATATATATAATAATTTATCAATAGTGACAATCAATTAAACAGAAAATGCTGAAAAGAATTAAGTTGCATTGAAATAATAGTTACTTTCACAACGACTTTTGTCATGATTTTCAAGAAATCGAACATATGATCTTTAGGTCACCTTTATTGATCTCGATAAGAAAGGACATATTTCATTTAACGTAATATCCGTTGTTTGTTAGAGATTAGGATTGGGATTAGGGTTATCATTTTTAACTCTTAAAAATCGACTATTAAAAACAACCGGATATTGAGGGTAAAGAAAAACTGTCCTTACTGAATCGAAAATCAAAACGGGTGCCTAAAGTCATATTCCGAAAAATCTTACATTAGTGAAAAAACGTCTGAGATATTTAAATCCTGAGAAAAAGAAATTTATGTCAAAGGAAAAAAATCTAAACTTTTATGAGTACTTAAACTAAAAGCTAACACCAATTTTTCTCTTCAATTTTTTTCTGTGGTAAAAAGGCGTCGCAAAGGATGTTACCTCGAGTTTGGGTGGTGCCAAGTGCTTTTATGGACTTAGGGATTCGAACCATGACCAGCAGCACACCTACACCCCATACACACACACACACCACATAACACACACAACACACAAACACATATTATTTATTATATTTATGCCCACTATATATTTTGTGTGTGTGTGTGTGTGTCGTTGTGTGTGTCTACAAATAGTAAATTTTTCTTGCCGCTATGTGAGGATTTATAATATATAGTATATATGTATTTATATTATAATATATAATATATATTATATATAGCAGCAAGAAGAAGTACAATTGGATTTATATATATATTATATATATATTTATAAATATATATATATATTAAAGAAGGAGAGAGAGAAGAGAGAGAGAGAGGAGGTATAGATAAAAGGATATGAAACAACACAATATGCTGTTAAAGTGAAAGATTTTATCATATTCATAGCTAATATTGAACAATATTTCGATTTATAAATTCATCTTCAGAGCTTGTTTATACTCAGACTTATCAATAGCGGAGACGAAAATAATATGAATTCAAACGAAAACAATGATGTAGCAAAAAAGTTATGCATTTTGAATTCATATTATTTTGGTTTTCGTTTGAATTCATATTATTTTCGTCTCCGCTATTGATAAGTCTGGAGTATAAACAGCTCTGAAGATGAATTTTATAAATCGAAATATTGTTCAATATTAGCTATGAATATGATATAAAATCTTTTCACTTTAACAGCATATTGTGTTGTTTTCATATCCTTTTATCTATACTCCTTCTCTCTCTCTCTCTCTCTCTCTCTCTCTCTCTAATATATATATATATATATATATTATATATATTATATATATATAAATTCCATGTACTTGCTTGCTTGCTTGCCTATATATATATTATATATATATATATATATAATTAAATATATATATATATATATAAACCTCACATAGCGGCAGAAAAAATACTATTTGTTGACACACACACACACACACACAACACAAAATTATGTTGGTATATATATATATATATATATATGTGTGTGTGTGTGTGTGTGTGTTATGTGTGTGTGTGTTGTGTATGGGGGTGTAAGTGTGTGCGTGCTGGGTCATTGGCGAATCCCTAGAGTCCATAAAAGCACTTGGCACCCCGCAACTCGAAGGGTAACAGTCCCTTTGCGGACGCCTTTTACCACGAAAAAATTGAACGAGAAAATTGGTGTTAGCTTTATTAGTTTAAGTATCTCATAAAGTTTAGATTTTTTTCCTTTTGGATCATAAATTCTTTTTCTCAGGATTAATATCTCAGACGTTCTTTTCACTAATGTAAGATTTTTTCGGACAATATGACTTTTAGGCACCGTTTTTTGATTTCGATTCAGAAGGACATGTTTTTCATTACACGTCATCTCGGTTTGTTTGTTAATAGACGATTTTTAGAGTTTAAAAAAATGATAACCCTAAATCCCAATCCTAATCTCTAACAAACAACGGATATTGACGGTGTAAATGAAATATGTCCTTTCTTAATCGAGATCAAAAAGGGGTGCCTAAAGATCATATGGTCGATTTTTCTTGGAAAAATCATGACAAAAGTCTTGTGAAAAACTATTAATTTCAATGCAACTTAATTCTTTTTTCAGCATTTTCTGTTTAATTGATGTCACTATCTTGATAATAACTTTATATATATATATATAATATAATATACTATTATATAAATTTTACTTGAAGGCACTTACAACGCATGTATCGCATAAATTCGATACTTTTCTTATAGAAAATGAACTTGACAAGTGTACTCCAGCAAAGGATGGCTCGATGTGTAGAATACCGTACAGACTGTTTCGACTTTATTAAGTCATCAGCGGTATATACTAACGATTTCCCGCCCGCAGAAATCGAAACCGGGACTTCAGCAGACACAGTGAAACATTTATCGCCGGCCAAGTAACAGGCTGACCATCCTAGCGAATTAAGCTTGCCAATGATACTACTCGCCTCCACCATAAATAGGTAAGGGGCGTTATTGAGAGATAATAACAACAAACAGACCGTATGACTTCGTCGAAGTGAATAAGATTTTGGATGTTTGTTTATTTAAAATTAAACAACTCCAAAATCTTATATTATATATATATATATATATATATATATATTATATATATATAATATATATATATATATATATATATATATATATTATTATATGTATATATATAAGTATATATATATGTATATATATATATATATATATATTATATATATATTATTTATTATATATAATAATGGAGGTTGTGTGTTTTTCTGTCTGAAACCGAAACTATTCCTGATTAAGTCACAATTCCTTTTGTTTATTACTTACATTCTCCATGATTTTATTTTGTTTAAACTCAGTTATTAATAAAATTGTTTTATGTATTAATACGGTCTACCTGCTAATGACATGCATTGTTTATATTGTATATACAACAAATGCAATTGTATATACGTATATACACAAAAATAGCAGTTTACATGTGAACGGGAAGGCTAATTTGCATATTGATGATTAAAATGTGATTTTAATAAATATATGTTTGATATTATTAATTTCTAATTCTTTGGTTTATTCTTAAATAATATGAGCAAAAATCTCTTCAATAAATCTTAAAAGTAATCTATTAACAAGAAGAAATAATTGCAGTTTTATCTTTTACTTCCTATTTTAACTAAATAGTTAAATTAGAAAATTCAGCAATGGAAGGCGGTAATGATAAAAGAGTAAGTTTCAGCTGTTCTATTATTCTATTATACTCCCTCAGTTTCAAATCATTTATCTGCATTCTTATTTAGTTTCATTAGCTTTTCTAATTGAATATAATATTTTATTACATTAAAACTTAAATACTTGCGCCGGAGGGTGCATATATTTGCTAGTGTAATATAGACTTGCAGGAGTCCAGGGAGAAGGAAAAAGAGCATTATACTAAATTCATAAATATTTTATATTTTGATATTAAAAAAATCATTCTAATAATATGTGCTTAGTATTAGAGATTTTTAATTCTTTGCTTCTATTTTAATGAATATGAGCAAAAATCTCGGGTATAAATTTAAAGAATCCATTAACAAAAGAAATACTGTCATTTTATTCTTTACTTCTATTTTAACTAAATAGTTAAATTAGGAAAATTTCAACAATGAAGACAGAAGTAATGGAAGAGTAGTTTCAGTTGTTCCATTTTTCTATTATACCCCCTCTGTATCAAGTCTTTTTACTGATTCTTTTAGTCATTAGCCTTTCTAATTGAATATATATTTTATTACATTAAAACTTAAATACTTGCGCCCGGAGGGTGCATATATTGCTAGTATATATAATAAACTTGCAGGAGTCCAGGGAGAAGGAAAAAGAGCAAATATACTAAATTCATAAATATTTTTGTTTTTTGTTTTTGTGGTTTCTAATAAAATCAAATAGGAAAATATGAAATAATCATTTATTGAGGTGAAATAAGTCATAAATTAAATTAAAAGAGTAAATCCAGTTGGGAGGGGAATGAACCTACCCCCCCCAAACACTGAAAAGATCATACAAACCAGGAAAAAAAAATCTTTGTTAAAGTTGAATATTCAAGTGAAGACATTTATGAAGATATTAAAACTAATATGAAGTGATGTCATTGTCGTCTACGACGGACTTCCAAAAGAAGAAGAAGATTTAAATTGATCTAGTCTTTCGTGTTGCACACCTGATTCCGAGGCAACATCTCAGATCCGTGCAACTGCTTACGTAATGGATTAGTATTAAATAGTTTTTATTACTTTGTATTTTTGGGGAGTTCTCATTACATTACTTATTGTAAATAAGTTTAAAGTTTTTATCTGTTTAAATGACTTTACTCAATACTTAAAATCAAATTATTATTATTGATTGAAATACTTGAAACTATAAAACTATGAGCAAATTATTTGTATTAAGAATATAGAGGGCCGTTTAGCTCAGTCGGTAGAGCGTTCAGTTAGGAATCGCAAGGTTCCTGGTTCGATACCGACTCTCGCCAACTCAGTGTATGAGTAGCACAGGATCTGTGGTAAACTGAGGAGCTGATGGTAGGTGTGCGCTCCATCTCAGACGCTAAAGTAATTTCCTTGGTCTAGCGCAGTGAAAGGGGATAGACTCCTCGCTGATACTGACATTAGGCCGCCCCGACGATTTACATTTTTTATAATTCGATATTGTAAATAAGTATAAAGTTTTTACCGTTTTAGAATGACTGTAAACTTTACTCAGTTTACTCAGTATTTAAAATCAAATTATATTTATTAGATTGAAATGTTTAAAATGATAGAACTACGAACAAATTATACGTATTAAAATAATTACTTGAAGCTATAATTGTATAGCAATTATATATTATTATTATTATTATTATTATTAAATCAGCATAATTTCTTGCATAATAAGTTGACTTTGGCATTAGATAACCCCAAAGGTTGACATACCGTAAAACCAACAAACAATCAAAATGATATAATAAAAATAAGACAAAGATGAAGATGCTATTTAATACTTATACTAGCAGAGCCTGTGGATACACAATAGTATGCTCATTTAATTATTACAATGTTTGATATGTTTACTTAAAATATGTAAAAAGTATAATAATCTTGATTTAACCCCCCCTCTCTCTCTCTCTCTCTCTTACACACACATTTTTCTTTCTTTTCTTCTTTTCATGTTTTCATTATGTTCGATTGAAATAGATTAATGTTATCGCTTGTTTCTTTCCTATTATGTTTTTCTGTGTAGCATGTACTTTTAAACCCCTTTCTTTATAAGGAAAACGGAATGGTCCATTACTTAGCTGAGGTGACAAAACTCATAGGAAATAAGAATTGAGAGGATAAGCAACACCAGATAATCAGTATTTATATTTTTACATTCAATCTTGGGCTATTTGAATCATCACACTTTTAACCAGAGAGTGTTGCAAGATGACAACGGTCGTTCAATTAAGGAACACTTGTATTAAGATATAGATTAAAATACGCTTTAAGTTTAGAAGAACTGAAACTTTATATTTAAGTTTTTATCTTTCTTTAATTGAGTGTAAAAAAATGTAATTTATAATCATTGGCAACTTTATTATGATTATATTAACTCCATATGTTTCCCCTTATTATCCACGGTTTCACCTATCCGCGGTCAACCCTAGAAATAAGCAATCCATAAGATTTTCATGTTGGTAAGTGAAAAGATGAAAGTTCTCAAAAAGAAATAGAAAAAAAAAGGGGAAAAATCGTTTATTAACTTTGCTAAGATCATCCGGGGGAAAAGAAACACTCATCCTTCACATTGGACTATATTAACTTTAGGCACCCCTTTTTGATCTCGATTAAGAAAGGACATGTTTTTCATTTACACCTTCAATATCCGGTTGTTTGTTAGGGGTTAGGGTTAGGGGTTAGGGTTAAGGGTTAGGGTCAGGGGTTAGTTTTATAATTAAAAAAAAAAAATCTAAAATCGTCTTTTATAATTTTTAAAAAAATCTAAAAATCATCTGTTAAAACAACCGGATATTGACGGTGTAAATGAAAAACATGTCCTTTCTTAATCGACATCAAAAAGGGGGTGTCTAAAGGTCATATGTTCCCTTCTTTTTTCTAATTTGGTTTGGTTTCGTTCGGTGGATTTTACGGCATGTCTGCACTTTGTTCTGTTTATGCTTGATGGGTATTCAATTTTGTTAAAATCTCAATTTCTAAAAACACTTTTTTAAAACTCACTTTTTCTTCTATTTATCCCATAGATGCTTAAGGATGGAACCCTGGTGGCTGAGCAGTCAATGACATGTAAAACTCCACTTACTTAGGTTATACGGGCTGCCAGAAAGGCGCCCTTTTATCAATCGGCTGATCACGTCAAGCCCTAGCACCTATATGATTTTCCTAACCCTATTGCCCTTATGGCAAAAACCAACCCTTTTTATGATATATAGAGTAGAAGGTGGTGGCTGAGCGTCTTAGTGTATGACGTTAAATTACATCTAGTGGTAAGGTTCCAATTCTAAAACTCTGGAGAATGTGGGATACCATTTATCACCAATAATACCAGGTCCACCCTTATCTGGAGTGGTAGTAACTGTTGGTTAAATAGATTAAACAAAAATGAGTATTAAAAATTTCGGACCAAGTCTCCAATAGGCACCCCAGATCATCAATCTAATGAAAGGTTCACATTCTAACTCGTCACTGGTAACTTCCGCTTCCAATTTTTTGTAAACAAATGATTTTAATCAGAAGTTAATGGAGAAGTTGAACTTACGATAAATTAAATAAATTGATGGTTGGTACACGTAATCAAATTAAAATTCAATAGCAAAATATTTTCATAAATAAATACTTTTTAATCAGAAGTTTATGAGTATTTCTCATCCCTTACAATGAATTTAAAAATTACTTAATCAGAAGAGAAATGCAATTATGTTTATTTAAATAAAAATACAGTTTTTATTTGCAAACATTTTTTTATGTTTATTTAAATAAAAGGATGCTGTTCAGAAACAGTATCAGAAAAATTGCAAAATTTGTTTTTGTCAGATACAACGTAAGTAAAAAAAAACCCACACTGTTCGTTTATTTTCAAATATTTGAAATCGAAGTTACCAGTCATGAGTTAAAATATGATATATATATATATATATATATATATATATATATATATATATATAAAAGTGTTTTATAATTTGCTTGAAGCATTTTGTTTATATTGGTTTGTTGGTTGGTTTTAAGGCTATCAAAATGCAAGTGTAAAGAAAAAAGAAGGTAAATGTGGTGTTGTTTGTTAACCTGTGATTTATTTTCAATTCTTAATATTTCAGGATAAAAATCCCTTCTACAGAAAATTACTAGAACTGAAGTTGTTGCTAGTGTCTGTTCATTTGTTCTGTCTCATGTCTTCCAAATTCAGTGTGTGTGGAAGGGGGGTGCTTGTTTATGTGTGTGTTTGTGTGTGTGTAAGTGAGTGTGTGCGCGTTTATGTTTGTGTGTCTGTTCAATTAATTATTATTCCAGATTTGGCTCGCCCTGTATGTATGTATGCATATAAAACACACACTAATATGGACACTTGACCCGAGGTCAAATCATAACGCTAATGACGCTATGAAAGGTATGAATCCAACAATTTTTCTCCAACATTAAATTCAAACCAGTTGTACACCCGGTAGAAATGGACATTATGTAGGACCCTGTATGTTGTGTATATGTGTGGCTGTGTGTGAAGTGGTGTGTAAGTGTGTATGGGATTTTTTTCAGCTCTTTTTATTGAAAAAAAAATTGAAATGTGAGATTTAATTAATACAATTATTAGTTCAATACGTTTTTAAAAAAAAATATAATTAAGTTCATAATATTCCCCTAAATTAAAAATTAATGATATTTTAAACAAGAATTCATTTACACGCTCACACACACATTATATATATAAGAGAGAGAGAGAGAGAGAGAGAGAGAGAGAGAGAGAGAGAGAGAGAGAGAGAGAGAGAGAGAGAGGGGGGGGGAGACTTAAGTAAAAACTTATAGATACAGTCAGAAATCTGCATCAACGAGCTAAATTTATACTAACAATGACGTGTCAAACATTTTGGCTGCACATCGCTGTACAGTAAACATTATATATACTAGCAAATATATGCACCCTCCAAGTGCAAGTATTTTAAGTTTTAATATAATAAAATATCATATTAAATTAGAAAGGCTAATGAAACTGACTAAGAATGCAGATAAAAAGATCTGCAACAGAGGGGTATAATCGAAAAATAGAACAACTTTGAAAACTATTCCATCATTTTCCATTACTCCCCTCTTTCATTGTAATTTTCCTAATTTAACTATTTAGTTAAAATAGGAAGTAAAGGATAATATTACAGTTATTTCTTTCTGTAAATAAATTTCTTTTAAGATTTATCCACGAGATTTTTTTTTATATTTCTTAAGATAAAACCAAACAATTAGAAATCAATAATACCAAGCAGATATTTATTAAAATAAAATTTTAAATATCAGTATGCAAATTAGCCTTCTCGTTCAAACTGTAAACCGCTGTTTTGTTGTATATATAAATACAATTGCATGTTATTAGTACGTAGATATGGTCAACAGTATTAATAATGTAAAACAATTTTTATTAATAACTGAAGGTTTAAAAGAATGGAATCATGGAGAATTTGACGTAAATAATTAAGAGAATTGTGACTTGAGTAGGAATATAGTTTCGGTTACAGACAGAAAAACACACAATCTCCATTATAATAAGATAAGAGATATATATACATATATATATATATGTATTATTTATGTGTATATATATATCTAATATAATAAGATAAATATATAAAGGTTTTACATATCTATTTATTAGGTGACAAAGGAACAATCACAACCATATTGGTTTCATGAGATGCAATCAACAGGTGAAGATGTTTCAAATGTAAGGAAAATCGAAAAAATTACAAAAATTTCCAAAAATTCAATAGACATGGGATGCGTTTGATTGGATAAAATGATGTGTGCATGTATGCGAAGGTGAATTGAATGTATGAGAGTGTTTATGGACAGTATAAAGGTTGCGTACGCGTAGTGACTGGTCACACACATAATACGTTGATCTGTGGGTGTGTGGTATTTTAACGGTGCTTACGTGCGAGCGCTTGTGCCTGTGCATGTATGTATGTGTGTATGATTTTTTTCCTGTCGGATGTGTAGGTTATGTATGTTGTATATAGCTGGGTCGTGTTAATTGAGGAGTGCGGATGTATAATATTAACTTTAAGATTGCAAATTTTGGGTATTATGGAACGGCGGTGCTGTTTAATACGATAATAATACTGCATTTGGTACACCATTCCAGCAAAAGCTGAAACAGTGACCATCTCACACACTATATATATATATATATATATATATATATATATATATATATATAGGTCGACGGGGCGGCCTAAAGTCGGTATCAGCCAGTCAGCGATGGAGTCTATCCCCTTTTCAATAGTGCTAGACCAAGGAGATTATTTTTAGCATCTGAGGTGGAGCACCACACCTACCATCATCTCCTTACTTTACCGCACAGACACCTGTGCTACTCATACGCTGAGTTGGCGGGGACCGGTATCGAACAAGGAACCTTGTGATTTCTAGCCGAACGCTCTACCGACTGATATATATATATATATATATATATATATATATATATATATATATATATATATATATATATATATATATATATATATATATATATATATATATATATATATATATATATATATATATATATGTATATATATAGTATATATAGTATATGTATATATATATATATTTATATATATATATATTATTATATGTATATATATATATATATATGTATATATATATATATATATATATATATATATATATATATATATATATGTATATATATATATATGTATATATATATATATATATATATATATATATATATATATATATATATATATATATATATATATATATATGTATATATATATATGTATATATATATATTGTATATATATATATATATATATATATATATATATATATATATATATATATATATATATATATATATATATATATATACACGGATGTTTATCTGCAACCTTAGATTTCATGCATGTCTTTACACGTCCATCACCAGACAGGGAAAAAAAGCATGCACTTATAAGGACGGCATGGTCTGCCATAGATAGATTATCATTCACATAGGAATCCGAACACACTAACAAGATAAAGCAACAATTCTTCCAAGACGTAGATATATCAGTGCTTGGACTGCACCACTTGGACTCTAACGAAGCGCCTAGAATATAAGCAAGATGGGAGTTGCACAAGAATGCTGCGTGCGATCTTAAACGCTATGTGGAAACAACACCCTACGAGAAAGCAGCTGTACGGCCACCTGCCACTTATCACACAAACCATCCGAGTAAGACGAACAAGACATGCTGAACACTGTCGGGAAAGCGGAGATAAACGTTATCCTATGGAAACCAGCACATGGGTACGCCAGGGTTGGGCGCCCAGCAAATATCTCCATTGATTAAATCAGCGATGAATGATGGGACTGGCTAGCGAGAGGTTGTCATGGATATCCATGCTACTGGCGCAACATAATGATGGTGATGATGATATATTAGGTGGATGCTTGTGTGAGTGGTTGTGCGTGTGCAATGGGAAAGTGCGTGTTCTGCTGTGTGTGTCTGTGAGTGAGTGTGTGTGTGTGTGTGAGAGAGAGAGAGAGAGAGAGAGAAGAGAGAGAGAGAGAGGAGAGAGAGAGAGAGAGAGAGAGAGAGAGGAGTTAATTAAAAACTGATAGATACAGTCAGAAATGAACATCAACGCGCTAAATTTATACTAACAATGACGTATCAAACATTTTGGCTGTACATCGCCGTACAATAAGCATCATATATATATATATATATATATATATATATATATATATATATATATATATATATATTATATATATATAATATATATATATAAGTACACGGACCTTAGATTGTGTGCGTGGTTATTGCGTGTGCTATGGGGAAAGTTCGCTCTGCGGTGTGTGTGTGTGTGTGAAAGAGAGGAGAGTGAGAGAGAGAGAGAGAGAGAGAGAGAGAGAGAGAGAGAGAGAGAGAGAGAGAGAGGCGGGGTTAAGCTTTTATTCTTCGTTTATTGTTGTTTCTCTTGTCACCAAATTTTAACTCATACACGAATCGTGCAATTAAGACTTGTCGGAAAACCTTTCCTAATTTTACGGGCCATTAAATATGACTCCCACCGGCTCGTTTTATTCAACGTTTTTTTTAGGCTTAAACTGATGTCGAAACTTTTATAATAAAACTATATTAATTAATACTCGTGTTCCTTAATTGTACGCTCGTTATCATCTTGCAACACCCTCTGGTTAAAAATGAGACCGTCCAATTCTCTAAGATTAAATGCAAAAAGTTAAATCCAAATTATCTGGTTTTGCTTATCCACCAATTTTTTTATTTCTTATGAGTGTCATCACCTCAACTAAATAATGGACCCTTCTGTTTTTATTTTAAAGAAAGAAAAGTAAGGAAAAGGACATGTGATACAGAAGAAATACAACCAGAAATAAATAAATAAAGAAAGAAAGAAAGAAAGAAAGAGAGTAAGGGAAAGATAGAGTGAGGGAGTGAGCGCTTGGAAGCGATAACGATAGTCTGTTTCAATTGAATAAAATGAAAAGATAAAAAGAAAGAACGAAACAAAAAAGACTGAGAGAGATAGTTCAAAATTATTATACTTTTTTACACATTGAACTATTTGCAATAGCTCTTAAGTAATTGTATAAAACGTTGTAACAATTAAAAATCCTACTGGCGTATATCTACTGGTGCTATAAATAAAAGTATAAATACATCAGACAAATGATTATTTGTTTTGATTAAATTAATTTTTTATGAAATAATATATACATGTTAAAGTCCTCATTAAATTGACTCCCTTGTATTAGAAATAGTGGAGCTTTACAATACAACGACTGCACTCTGCAGAGGGGTAAGATCCGCGCCAATGGAGCAACCTGTTGGCCGTGGGTGGCGATCCGTGATGCTTAGGGTGGACCCTCATAGCGGTTCTTGACACTTCATTTTTGCCCTTATGGCCAGACGGGCGGTCGGAGAAGCCCCTACGATCATTGGCTGGTCACGTCAAGCCTAGCACCTACATATTGTCCGAACTCTATTGTCCTTATGGCAAACTAAACCCTTTTTATCATATATGTGCTAGAAAGTGGTGCTGAGGGTTTTTCTCCTGTGTATGAATATTAAATTCACTGATAGTGAAGTTCCAGTTCTGGAGCTCGGTAAATTTGGAGTACTCGTGCCTCACCATTACATCCCAAGCCAACTCTAATCGGAGGGTAGTACCTTGATAGGGTCCCATCCTATGGGTTTTAATAGAACAAAATTAATTCTTAAAAAAGTGTTTCAAAATTTAAAAAGTACCCATGAAGAATGTATAAACAAAAATATCTTCGTGATAAAATGACCAATCGATTGACATGCCACTAAATCCAACAAACACCTATCATCATTTTCATTAATATATATATACCGTATTTGACGGCATATAAGACGCACGGGCATATAAGACGGAGGGGCATATAAGATGTACGGGCATATAAGACGCACGGACATATAAGACGCACCCCCATTTCAGCCGGTCAGATTCAGGAGAAAAAAAAGATTTTAGTGTATTTAAGAATATATTGTTGAAAACAGTCTAGCTGTGCATTACAAAAGCAGAAACATAGCTGTATAAAGTAATTTGGTAGTACAGGCAAGCAATAAGCATACCACAAGAGATCTCAATAGCAGCAAATAATAATAATAATAATAATAATAATAATAATAATAATAATATCTTATCCCAGCAAGAAGACCAGATTGAAACAGATTAGCATTATCGTTCCCTTTCTATCTCTCCCTTACACATTTTCATTCTTTCTTATAATATTTTATCAGTGTAGCATGTTCTTTTCTTCACTTTCTTTCTATATAGTAAAATGGAAGGGTCCATTATTTAGCTGAAGATGACGGCACTATAAGGAATAAGAATTCGGCGGGTAAGCAACACCAGATAAACAAGATTTACATTTTGCATTTCATCTTGGACAATCTTATTTTTAACCAGAAGGTATTGCAAGATGATAACAGTCGGAAGATTAAGGAACAAGAGTAATAATAATAATAATAATAATAATAATATAATAATAATAATAATATAATAAACGAAACGCATAAAATTCTCTGGGACTTTGAAAAAAAACGGATCACCTTATCAGCAAGAAGACCAGACCTAGTGTTGATAAACAAAAAGAAAGAACTTGTCACTGGTGGATTTTGCATTTCCAGCAGATCAGGGTGAAGCTAAAGGAAAATGAAAAAATGGACAAATATCTGGACCTTGCCAAGAACTAAAAAAGTTATGGAATATGAAAGTCAAAGTGATACCAATTATAGTTGGTGCACTTGGAACGGTCCCAAAAGGATTGGAAAAGGGTTTCGAAAGTTTAGAAATCAGAGGGAGGATTGAAACCATATAGAACACAGCACTGCTGCAATCTGACAGAATACTCAGAAGAGTCCTGGAGACCTGATGAGACTTGCTGTCACTCAGACTCCAGTGAAAGACCATCAGCTAATGCTGTTGTGAAAACTCAAAAGGAGTAAACAATAATAATAATAATAATAATAATAATAACAAAACACACACACATATATATATAGGTGTGTGTGTGTGTGTGTGTGTGTGTGTGTGTAATTAGTCATCAACCTCTATATAAAAGACCCAAGTTAACATCCTCTAAGTTTGCTGGTTCCAAATTTTTTGCCACACACAAACATTATGTCCTGGACATCTCCACCAGACACGTATTTATAAAGAGCGTCTCTGCAAAGTATATTCCCACTTCACGCTTCAAGATAATTGATTCTTTACGATCGTTTTGAACATATAAAGGAGAATATTTTTCCCCAGAGAATTGAGCATTTCTCCATTTCATTGGTGATGCTAAATCTTAACGAAGCATTTTCAGACAACAACTGGATGAGGAATTCAAATTCTTCAGATTATTTTTGAAACATTTTTAGACGAAAAAGTTTGAAAGATTCAAGATTTTTGAATACCAATTAAGTTTAAAATTATGTCAGTATGTTGCGAGATTGATTAGTCTAGCTCAAAGTTTCGAAGACAAAATTTTTCATCCACATTCTAACAGTTTTCTTCAAACATTTTCACCGCTCCGAAAAAGTTGCATTGGTTCAGATTTACTCTCCTCACATCTCTTGTCTTCGAGATCGCGTGTATTTAAATTGTAGTGCAAAGGCAGTCATATTTTCCTTTTCCGCTCTTTCTGCAAGTCAGACAGGTTCGAACCCACTTGATCCAATTGCTACAAAATATAACTTAAAGATAGTTTGGTTTGATTTTACGGCAAGTCAACCCTAGATGGGTTATTTTATCTCGAAGACATTTTGTTTTATTCATTCTGGTTGGGTATAATTTCTTTTTCAAACCCATTTTTTAAATATATATGTAATACTCAATTTAAAAAATATCTATTTAACCCATACATGGTTCTTTAATAGGTCCTACCACTCCAGGTTAGGGTGGACCTCGGAGTAATGACGATAGATGGGTACTCCGTATTCTACAGAATTCCGGAATTGGAACTTCACCACTAGATGCAGTTTAATGTCATACCCAGGATACAAAGACCTTCAGTCTCCACCTACTAACAAATATATTATAAAAAGAGTTGGAGTGATGCCATAAGGGTAATAGGGTTGGGACAAGCATACAGGTGCTACGGCTTGACGTGGCCAGCCGATTGATCGGAGGAGCCTCTCCGACGGACCGTTTAGCCTAAGTAAGGATCAAATTGAAGTTGCATGTCATGTATTCCGTCCTTAAGATTAATGGGTCACCACCTACGGCCAACAGGTGGCCTCATTGGGGGGGGGGATTTTGCAGTAGATGTATTCTACAGACCCTGTTCACAGAGGGGAAAGATGGTTTTGTACAAATATATATATTTACCAACCCCTCCGCACGAGCAGGATGTGACACAGGGGCAATTTCTTAAGCGGAGTTCAACAGGTTTGAATTCAGAGTTTTCCTTCTTCTAGACCGATTGCCTAACCGTGGTTTAAAAACCCCACTGCCCTACTATTTATCCATAGCTGGAGGGAGAGTAGGATTCATACCTTTCCCAAGGGTATTGGCGCTAAGTGAAATACAATTACCACGTCCAGGATTTGAAATCGGGGCGACGAGTCCATTTCCCATGACTTTAACCATTACACCACGCGCTTCCATTTTTTGTACAAATAAGTTCATTTGTGAAATCTATATATTTATACCTGTGTTCCTTAATTGTATGACCGTTATCATTTTGCAACACCCTCAGATTAAAAATGAGACCCTCTAAATCATCCAAGATGAAATACAAAATGTAAATCCTGATTATCCGGTGTTGTTTATTCGCTGAATTCTTATTTCTTCATGGGTGTAATCCCCTCAGCTTAATAATGGACCATTCTGGGTTCTTTTATAAAGAAATAAAGGGAAGAAAAAGGAAACGCTACACAGAAAAATATATGAGAAAAAGAGAGTAGTGAAAAGGATAGAGAGAGGGGATGAGCGCACATAAGCGATAACACTAATCTGTTTCAATCACCCATTATGAAAAGATGAACAGAAGGAAAGAAAGTAAAAGTGTAGAGATAGATTTACATCAAGATTATTATACTTTTTATAAATATGAACTATATAGCAATAACTCTTAAGTAAACATATCAAACGTTGTAATATTAAATTATCATTATACTATACCATGTTTTGCTAGTTATGAATAAATGCACAAAAGACATGCTGCACAGTTAAAAATGTATGTATAATATTGATGTTTAGAACTTTTTCTATGCCTTCTGTAAATCAGGATATTTTTGAATATTTCAAATAAACAAACTTTCCTTAATCAGAAACATCGGATCATAATTTCATTAAATGTCAATATTATTTTATGAAAAGTTTATTTAACTTTCAGGTCGCAAATGTAGCCGCTATAAACAATTGCGTATTTTTATGTGACTTCTACCACTACTTTTAAAATTTAAATTATACGTTCCTAAAAGGTAAAAGAATTTTATTGTGTTTCTATAGAAGGCAGCTTCAATAAGGAAGAGCCTCTAATAAATATTAAGCCTACACTACGAGTTACTTTGTTCATTATATATATATATTATATATATATATATATATATATATATATATATCTTTGACAGGAAGGAAAACTCAACCCCGTTATTCCATAATAAACTTTATTTCGACCAAATTGGGGCCTTTGTTCGAAATAAATTTTATTATGGAATAACCGTGTTGAGTTTTTCCTTCCTTTCAAAGAATAAATATTGCTCTGTATATATCTAAAAAGTTATTAATACATTGAGCTCTTTATAGTGATTTAAAAAATTCACTTGTATTTATACATACTGGATCATACAAAATAATACAGTTGTATCTTAGTATCAGCCAATCAGCCGAGTCTATCCCCTTTTCACTAGCGCTCGACGAAGGAGATTGTTAATGTGTCTGAGGTGAAGCGCCATACCTACCATCGGCTCATTATACAAAGTGTAGTATCTGTTCCAGTTACTATGCTCTGATTCTTACCTAATCCACCCGACCTCGGCTGGGGGTCCAGTGTGCTTCGGCCACTGGACCGGTAAAGTACAATTAATAGCGTCGATCCCAGGGGGCTATCTCCCCAGGCAACATATGCCCCCTTGATTTAAAGAACGGGGCTGGGTTTATTTCCCAGTGCCTGAGGCGCCCCCTTGAGGGGCAATGCCGAAGGGATCGACACATTTTTTCTTCTTTCCCACCCATGAGCTTCAGCTTGTGGGTGGGCCCACATTAAAACGAGGCCTTGTGCCCAGCCCATACAAGTGTAGTATGAGGCAAATACCCCTACCATCGGCTCCTTACTTTACCGCACAGATCCATGTGCTACCCGAACTAGGAACATTGTGGTTTCTAGCCGAACGCTCTACCGACTGAGCTAACCCGACATGAGTAAAAATTGAGGTAAACAGGGAATAACAAAACATACAGTTACGTTCAATTAATATTTCGCCTCTGTGAATTTAAGAAGCTTCATCATAATTTTAATTGTTTTAAAAACAAACTGCTACATATATACAATGAAAAGGTGGAGAGAAAGGAGGGGGAAAGGGAGTAGAGAGGGAGGATGTGTTGAAAAGTATGAGGCAGAGAGAGAGAGAGAGAAAGAGAGAAAGAGAGTGAGAGAGAGAGAGAGAGGGAGGGAGGAGAAGTTGCCACCATGTTCTGATGGTGGGATAGGATGATCAAAGGATTTAGGGTAACTGGAACATTTAGCGATTAATAATGTGTTTATCTCGTGGAAAGTTATCGGCATCTTGGTTTTGTCTGTGTGAAATGAAACTGTTAGTTTTTGGTATTCAGGAATTTTTATGTTCTATGCGTTTCAAAATCTGTGATTTTAGTTTTCCTGTATTTTTTTTTTTTTCGTTGATCTATCCCTGTGTCTGTTTTGATGTTGGAGGATAAATTTGATTTACTATTTCTCTGAATGTTTCAGATGAGGCTTGATGATTAGTATTATCTGCGTTATTCGGACTATTGTCCTCATCTTCATTGATATCTGTACAACGTTTCGGTCGATGTGCCCTCCGGCCTTCTTCAGATACTTCTTGTCGGACTCGGGAACCTTCTTTTCAGACTCGGGAACCTTCTTTTCGGACTCGGGAAACTTCTTGTTGTAATCGGGAGCCATCAGGGAACTTTGAACCTAACCCTTCATTCTATCCTGTTCTCATTCCGCTAACCATAGCTGGGGTAGAGGCGTTAAGCTGTGTTAATTAATTATTCTATGTTACTGCCTCCCTTGACCAGGATTTGCACTGCAGTCCAGAGATAACTGTCACTTAGAACTGTCTTAACCTAACTCCTTTATCCAATTGGACAATCCAGTGTGAATTTTGTGAACTTATAAACCTAATGTCTTATTGTGGCTAGAATATCTACCTATTCATTAAGTATGAGTTTTACCTAGAGCTCATATTGTTTTTTTTTTTATCTAATCTACTCAAGCCTTTTTAATTATGTGGTAAGAAGTAATACTAGAAGAGCATCGCAGGCAAGTGGTTCGAGGAGAAATAGAAAGTCGGTATGGCTGACAATATGGATAAAAAGGGAACCATCTACCTTATGGGATGTAAGTAGGATAATAGATATGGGAAAGAACATTGGAAGAGAAGAGCCAAAGAATAGCTCATATGATAAGGCGTAGGGTGTTGGTTAAGTAGATCGAGCATAGAAAATGAACACGATATTAGACGCATGATACCTGAAGAAGGCCGGAGGAAATTCTGGCCGAAATTTGTTTGTACATTTGACAGATAAAATGAAAGGTTAGGACAATAGTGCGAATAACGCAGATAATATTAATTTTGATTTAATACGAAATCGACTATAGATTTAAAGGTGGTAGGGTAATATTGAGGGTAGTGTAATCATGGTAAATTTTGGCGATTTCGGTCCATTGAAGTGCGTATACACTTTACACAGAGAGATACTCTTCATTTCAGTAAATTCACATATGGCAAGGGTTGAATTTTAACATTTTTGAGCAAGCAATTATAAACGGCGGCCAAATTCTTGCTGGAAAAAATATGGCAATTTAAAATATTTTATGGATAGTTATGAATATATATTGTGCTATGTGTAGTGTGTTCGTTTCCTTGGAGTTATATTATAATTAATATATATATTGTGTGTGTGTGTGTGTGTGTGTATAATATATAAATATATAAATATCGTTCCGACATGGCTAGATATAGATAAGATACGAAAGAATTGAAGCCAGCAATGTAAGTTACGAGACTAAACAGCATTTCGTCTCAAATCACTCACAGTCTGGTGTTAATGGCCTTACACTAATTTACTGTCGTGTTTTTATTTATTGCTTTCCATGTTGTACTTATTTAAAATCATAAATTGTCTCTTCTCTTGTTGATATTTACGGCTTAACATATTGTTGTTCATTACATGAGATTGACTTCTTCATATGAGAACTGATATCTTGTAATTTTCTTATATCATTCGATTTTTTGTGTGATGGTCAAATATTTACATGAACTGCGAGTTGTAATTTGGTGATGTATCGACACACTACAGTCAGCGCACGACACTCACACACACATTATATAACACACTTACGGTCACTGAGTATTAGGTATATATAGAGCTTGAAAACTTTGTCAGATATATCCAATTCAAGATCCATTGGTGAATAAATTATTATGATAGTAGTTGGAGGCGTTTTGGTCGTACAGTTATGAGTCGAAGAAAATGTGATTCGCTTCACGCGGCAGTCCAATTTCCTTGGTCAAATCTGTTTTTTCATTTGCACATGAGCTGATACTGCTGGGGAAGTATGCATCCAACTACCTCGCTAATTAGTGGGTACATAGTTTGCGGGCAGAACTTGTGTGCCTCTCTTAAGCTTTGGTTAGGGCGATCCAGTTTAGGAGAACGAAACCTGGGACAGGAGAGGAGTGAAAGTTGACCTCTGTCGTCTCATCTATTTTGTATGTATGTGTCGTAGGATAAGTGTGATAGGGTAAAAGGATTGGAACCTAATGGTGGATGCTAAGTATTGTTTTTTAAATGGAGACTCAGATTACTGTGCGCTCGTTGAACAAGGAGTTGATTCTGACGTATTGTGGCGTCGAGGCTGTCGCAAGATCTGAAGGTGCTACAAAGACTCTGATCTGGAATGCTGCCAGAATGGATCGCGTCAATGTTCTGTCCAAAAAGTGTCTAACATGGGTTTGATTTCTTGACTGGCTAGGAAGCGTCTTGAAAACTAAAGGGCTGTGATACATGACATTATAACCTTAAATAAATTGTAGTGCAGAATCAAGACTTTTTGTCATCTGTGAGCGGATAATGAATAAATATAGCGTGCGAGCCAACATTATTATGTCTGTTCATATGGGCTAGCTCAGAAAGAGAAGCCCTGTGAAAAGATGTATAAACAAAGTTCTTCCATGTATATCATTGGATAGTGCGGTATAGGGCGACAATCTATTTGACGCCAATCTTATTATTCATTTCCAAAAGTATTGATTGAATTTATCGCGAGATTACGTATTTAACACATAGAATTGCGGAGTATCGTGCGTTGGGGTATCCTGAGTTGAAATATGCCTTTTCGCGGTCGTAGTTTGCTGGGGGTTAACCGCCTGCTTGTTAGTGATAATTATCAGTCTCCTGTTGGATGAGCTTTTATGAAGTTACGTCTGACTGCAACTTGCGATGGAGGGTATAGCGCAGCCCAGTGGGTCGAATGTGTGTGTTGGTCGCTGAGCAGTGACCACGCTTGGGTTTCTGCTGGGGACGGGTTTAGTCAGAGGTTTGCCCCTTGTGAGTAGCTGTGAATGTCAATTCTCTCTGTTGGATCCTTTTGGCAGGTTTTCTATATAATTTTTATAGTGCTTGTCATTGTTTGTGTTGTAACTAGACTTTGTACATAGAATTAAACAGCTGCAAAAGTAATACTTACGCCAGTAGGTGTTATCCTTAAAAATTGTTACAACCGCTTTATCAGTTACCAATTCTACGAGCGTAGATTGCTACGAGTAGTTTAAATGTGCTTCAAAGGACTGCGTATTAAATAACTTGATCATGAACTATCGGTTCTCAGTTTTTTTGTTTCGTTCTTTATTGCTTCTACTGATCTTTTCATTTAATTCAATTGAAAAGACCTATGTCGCTTCCAAGCGCTCATCTCCTCAACTGCCAAGTCCTAGCATTATTATTGATTGTCTCAATCCTCTTACTGCCTTTATGTGCATAGACCCATCTCTTTTATATATGATAGAAGGTCGTGGGCTAGTGTTTTGTTGTCCTGGGTATTGATTGTTAGACTGAATTAATGGTGAGTGTCCAATTCTGGAGTCTCTGGGGAGTGTGATGTACTCCTTTCATCAGTC
Organism: Doryteuthis pealeii; assembly: GCA_023376005.1. Classification (NCBI taxonomy): domain Eukaryota; kingdom Metazoa; phylum Mollusca; class Cephalopoda; order Myopsida; family Loliginidae; genus Doryteuthis; species Doryteuthis pealeii. The sequence goes on from CM042137.1 coordinate 146,847,308, forward strand.
CATTTTCTTCTTGTCGGCAACCTGTACCGAGTGGCTAGTAACCTTTTAGCGGATCTCATTCTATGGTGTAAACAACAAATATGAGACAAATGTTTGGCATCCAATCCAAAAAGGAATAAAACAAAGAGTCTCTAGTCATAAAATAACTCAACGTCGTTGATGCAGTAAATTGTTACACAATGTCAATATCTATATTATACATTTCCTTTTCATTCTACGGAAGATTAGACTGATGAGATGTAGCAAAAATTGTGATTTTACTTTTCTTGAGAATGTACCATGGTAGTTCATGCCGTTCAGTAAAGAATTATATTTCTCGACTTACGCATCATTCGTTAGGTCAAACGGGGGTTATGAAGATCTTCCCTGGGGGTAGTAAAGAATAAATTGCTTGGTTTGTGACATCGACACCCGAGATGTATCGTTTGATGCTCTTTCATGAAAACTCGTTGCGAAGAGTTTCTTTTGAGAGAAGGTCTCGGATCGAAGGTTAGTGAGGTAGTCTCTCGTTAAGAGTGTGTGAGGCAAACGGAAAATTGAAATATCTGGCGGATATTTAAATAATTGTAAGTGCCAAATCCGCTAATCTCTCTTCCTCGGTCCTCTCTCTCTCTTCTCTCATGGGCTGTGAGATATATATGTATTTATGGAATTATGCTATGTATCTTATCATTCTTATCTATATCCTACTTACTCTTATCCGTGCACCCTCTCTCCTACTGCATCTCTCTTTGACTCTCGTCTCCGTTTTCCGCACCCTACACCCGGCAGGTAGCACTGAGACTTTTCGCTGTGTAGTCGAGGCACGCAACTGCTGTTCAACGCTGCTAGATAGGGCCGTAGGCTGAAATTAGTGGTAACAAGAGGTAACGGCGATATTAATGTAAATAACGACACATATATGAGTGAAAAATGAGAGCTAATAGTGAAAAGAAATTAGTGGATTATGATGAATTTTAATCGATATCTACTATGAATTAGATATCAACTTTACATCCATGTGTTTAAGGATGCTACAGTTTTATGTGTGTGAAATATTGTACACACATAGAAACTGACTAGTTTATGAGTGAGTGCGAATTATTTCTTCACACACATAATTCTGTCATTTTTCAGTTTGTGCGAACTTATTTTCAACACTCGACATCAACTGACTGAAACACATGTGTAATAGTGATTATACGTAGTTGATTAATATTATGATGTTTAGAAGCGATGATACTCTTACAGGTGGATCATTTCTCTGGATCTAACGCTGCATTTGTTTAGTTCCTTCAGATTATAATTAATTATAATATCTGAATGTTGAGACATACTCAGTATATGAATGGTTTCATTTCTGAGCCATTGTGTATGAATATCTTATAACATAAGACTGCATCTCCTGTTTTAACCATTACTTTCTTTAGATCCTCTCTTCTGAGCTTTTTCTGGCATCACGGTTTTGAATATCTTTTGGGTGAATGCGAAGGGCATGTTGCACGCAAATACGGATGAGAGACTACGTTATGGAAAACTACATACATTACTGCACAAAGAAAAAATACTCACATAAAATCACCCAGAAATACTAGAACTCTTACATATAACTAGACAAATACAACACCATTCCTTAACACAAAATAATCTATCCAACTGCGTATACACATTTTCAATACAATGCCTATAACCTTTTCTCATACAATCTTCGCGCATTATCTCTTCCAGCCTCCACATTAATATGATTTCTTAAATAATGCGATACTCCACTCCATCCCTTCTAGATGTATCGGCACTTTTTATATTAAGATACGCTACTAATTTCGATTGTCTTCCATTCCAAGGGAAGATAGCGGGTAATGTACATAAAATCAAAATAATTTGTAAAGTCTAACGGTATTGTGTGAGTGGTGGGTTAGATATGTTTGTTTCTTACTTAGACTATGAGACTTGTATATATTCTACACCAATGGTTGTTACAACCTTTTTTAACCCATGGACCCCTTTTAGCCGCAAGTTTTTACTCTGGTGTGACCCTCCACAGTTGGCGCATTCGATTGTGTTAGGTATAACAATCCCGATTGTAAGTTTACATAGCGTTAAAGTCATTATTGCCTTGCCTAGGTGCAACATTTTATAGTGGTCCACGAGTCCACATGACCCGGTTGAGACGCACTGTGACTAAACACCTTTTAACCAGTTCAGTGGTCTCTGTCTTCTCGTCTTAATGGCGTCTTGGATTCGCTCCGGTTGTTCTTAGTGTCGGTCTTGTACTTGGATACGTTTTGTGTAATTATTATTACTTGGGTTAGTGAAGGTGTTCAATCTATGTGTATTATTATTTCGTATTATCTATTATTGTGTGTTGTTGTTATTGTTCCTACTTCTCCTCATCACAATCTTCTCTCTCAGTGGTCTACTCGTAGTCATCGGTCTCTCTCTTTATAGTACATTATATAGTGTACTATATGATAACAGTATTAGTAGTATTGTTTTGAGGGATATGTGCTTAATTATATATAATTCAATAATACATATATTGATTAAATCTCCTCGTTATAGTATGTTAGTTTCTCTGTGAGTGTACAAGAGAGAAAAGTTTCTGGAGTGTGTGAAGAGGAAGACTTGAACTTTTATTTTGTATGTTAATTTTACATCAGCTAGGCCACTTGACTTCTCAACATCTTGGCTTTTAATAGATTTCCAAGATCAAGTCCTTTAAATTTGAATTGCGGGTCAAACGTTGCCCGTGTTCTATAGAAATTCTATGACTAGTCATCTATATTGTAAGTGTTTGGCTATATGAAATTCCCGGACCGTACGGTCGCAAAGGTCTTTTTATTTAATTTGTTTTGGCAAAGTTCACTTACCTGCTGGGTCCGTAGTATCTCCTGAGATGCTCATTGCAGGTGGGACAACTGGTCTATGTTTTGTCTAGTGATATGACTAGTCAGCTAGATATATAAATATATAGTATTAGTTGTATATGGTGAGCTTAGGGATTTTTCTCGAGCTTTGTTTAGGCCAGTGAAGTTTAATAGGGGTATTCCGAGCCAGTAATTCATTAGCTAATTGAACTTCATATTCAAGCAATTAGGTAGCGGAGGCGTCAATTAAAACGAACTTATTGTCTCACAAAAGTTGTGTTTGTGTTGGTTGTGTCTATCGATGCAAAGGAGCATTCTAAGACAAGCCTTGTTTATATAATAGTAAATATAAATACGTGTGCATAGGGTGACGTATAGTAGGGTATAGCCAGCTCATAATATCGGTATATTAACAAAATAAAAGCATTGGCCTCTGTAGACGACATTAATGTGTTGTCAATAGATGGCAGGTATAACAAGCGGGGTGATGGATGCTTTTGTGGAGGACTTATAAAAGTTTAGGCTAAATGTGACTGAATCGTTCAGTTACTATCTGATGGCAGTTAAATAGTTCGTTACAGGTCTCATCTGACGGCATGTGCTCGTACGTCACAGAAACTTAAGTAGGAACGTTCAGTCTTGATTTTCCTCATAGTTGGTTAGCGTCAAAATTCACGTAAAATGACTATAGCTTTTAATTAATTAATAATTCTCAAATTAATCAGAAGGATTCGATTTTATTAGTTATTGGCGCTGAACGAATGATCGTAAGAACCTAAAGATTTTTTTTTCTTTTTTTAGTTTAAAGTGAAATACAAGAAAAATGTTCTTCTTTCGTGATTATGGAGAAATGATTGTGAAAAAAAATTTTCCGAGCAAAGGAAATAATAAGTACATAGAGAATAAGAAAAAACCAAAAAAAAAACTGGAAAGCTGTTCACATTTCATTTTTGGAGTTGGTCGTGAATGAGGGGGTTGTCCCAAAGAAGAACATGTTTATATGTAACCGGGGGGTGTGCCCGGCGGGTGCTACCAGAGCTTAGGGAGAGGCTTGTTCGCCTTTTACGGCGTCGCTAGTGAGTCGCAGACGCATCTGAGCCATCAAAGGACGGCATGCAGTGCGCATCAAGGAGTTATTACAGCTACAACTGGATCAGCCAACAGGACCTACGCGACAGATACTAGATTAATGGTACGTGGTCGACTGACAAAAACAAAATGGAACGTACGTCTGACTGCCTGTACTACACGTATTGAGCGACAGCGAAATCATATAACTACGACTAGTAAGCCGCAATTTCTTAAACATAATTAACTTTAAAAATGACAGCAGGAAGAGAGAGAGAGATGAGGAGTAGAGAGATGAGAAGGAGAGGAGAGAGTCAGAGAGAAGACGAAGCAGGAGAGAGAGGGTGAAAAAGCTATATACATAATTAGGGGGTAGAGTACATCACAAAGCACTATAAGCCTGTATATTAAATGGACTCAGGTCGTTTAATATCAAGCATACTGATCAATGACAAATGTATATAGTTACTCTATGATGTGTCTACAAATAGAACCTTCTCTTCAAGTGATTTTATATGGATCGGATTGCAGGTATGGTGAAACAAATGGCGCGGCATGTGGCCACTCAGCAAGCACCGGATGCGCACTAGTTACCGAAAGGACGGCTCTCTCATAATGACGTTTTACAGTACCACCGGGTTTTAAAAGCAAATTTTCCGAGAAATCCATA
>CM042137.1:146851991-146886991 GCA_023376005.1 Doryteuthis pealeii
TTTTATAATAATTGAGGTTTAAATAAAAGTAAAATCATTGAGAATGTGATGTCAATAACTAAGAGAATTGTGACTTGAGTAGGAATATAGTTTCGGTTACAGACAGAAAAACACACAATCTCCATTATAATAAGATTAAAACTTAAATATTTGTGATCAGAGAGTGCAGTTACCAGTTTTCATAATAATCAACATTTGAACTAGTTTCATTCATATACACTTTTGTTTTTTGTTTGTTTTTGTTTTTTTGTTTTTTTATATCAATTTTTCACTTGACTTATTACTTCCGCCGTACGAATAAATAAATAAGGGAATTAAAAAACCGTCAAATTATTTGCAATGGTGAAAGAACTTAAAATCTCATAAAAACTTAAGAATATTACAAACCAAATCACTTATGGGATTTCCTCTTGCATTTTTCATTAAAAAATTTCTTTAACGTTTTATTTTTTTTTTCTCGGGGGAATCGAACAATGCAAGTGCTTGGTTTGATTACTCCCACATAGTTTGACTACGATTATTGTTTTAATTGACAATTTGGGAGAAATTTTTTCTAGGCCGTCTTTAGGGGAAAATTAGCCTCTTATAATTTCTTAAACATACATATATATATTTTAAGGTCGACTGAGTCTGGTACAAGATCTAAAGAGGTAAAAAGAAATCCCAATAAAAAAAACATTGAGGAAGACTTGTTACCCTACACTGAAAATCAGCAGTTGAAATACTGATATTTAGTTGAGCACAAACAATGACATCAATAGTGAATACACAATTTTATAAATTAGGTGACCGCTTACACTCAGCGATACTACAACAACAACAACAATAATAATAATAATAATAATAATAATAATAATAATAATAATTAATACTTTTCACTCAATTGGCGGAAGCTTCTCCCAGAAGAACAGAAAGGATGTCGCAAGGGAAAAAGAGGAACCCACGACTTACTCTATATAGACCAATACATTCTTAAAGAAGTCAAAAATAAACGGAAAATATTGCAATGGCCTGGATCGATTACAGAAAAGCCTATGACATGGTCCCACATACCTGGATTTTAGAATGCCTACAAATGTATAAAATTTCCAACAACATTATAAACTTCATTAAAAAAGCCATGGAAAACTGGCGAGTTCAATTAAAAGCTGGAAAACAATCCCTGGCAGAAGTAAAAATCCAAAGAGGTATCTTCCAAGGAGACTCATTATCACCACTACTCTTTATTATTGCAATGATGCCGCTAAACCATATACTGAAAAAATGTACCGGGGATACAAATTTAGTAATTCACAAGAAAAGATCAACCACCTTATGTACATGGATGACATTAAAATTTTTGCAAAAATGAAAAAGAATTGGAGAGCCTAGTACAAACTATTAGGATATATAGCCAGGATATAGGGATGGAATTTGGAATCGAAAAATGTGCTATGCTTGTAATAAAAAGGGGTGAAAGAAAACTATTAAATGGAATACAACTACCAAATCAGGAAACTATAAAATCTCTTGATGAAAATGAAAGCTACAAATACTTAGGAATTTTGGAAGCGGACAATATCATGCAAGCAGAAATGAAAGGAAAAGTTAAAAAGGAATATCTCAGGAGAACTAGAAAACTTCTAGAAACGAAACTTAACAGCAGAAATCTGATCAAAGGAATTAATACCTGGGCTGTCCCCATTATAAGATACTCAGGACCATTCTTAAAATGGACAAAAGAAGAACTCAGACAGATAGACCAAAGGACGAGAAAATTAATGACCATGCACAAGGCTCTCCAGCCTAGAGATGATAGAGATAGATTGTATGTGTCAAGAAAGGAAGGGGGAAGAGGTCTTGCCAACATAGAGGAATGCGTAGAAACCACAATCCAACAACTTGAAGATTACACAAGGAAGAGCAAAGACAAATTACTTATGGCGACCAACAATAGTAGAAACGGCAGATGGACAAACAGAAGAACGACAAAGACTAGAAAACAAAAATGGGAAGAAAAACAATTATATGGACGCTTCAAACGACAAATAGATGAGGTTGCACATCAAAAGACTTGGACATGGTTAAGAAAGGGAAACCTCAAAAGAGAAACAGAATCACTTATAATTGCTGCACAAAATAATGCCATAAGGACAAACTACATCAAAGCGAAAATTGATAAGACCCAACAAAATAGTAAATGTAGACTTTGCGGTAATAGAGATGAGACTGTTAACCATATACTCTGCGAATGTAGCAAACTAGCACAACGAGAATACAAAACTAGACACGACTGGGTTGGGAAGGTGATCCACTGGGAATTATGCAAGAAATTAAATTTTGACCACACAACAAAATGGTATATGCATAAACCAGAATCTGTTCTTGAGAACGAAACGCACAAAATTCTCTGGGACTTTGAAATTAAAACGGATCACCTTATCCCAGCAAGAAGACCAGACCTAGTGTTGATTAACAAAAAAGAAAGAACTTGTCAACTGGTGGATTTTGCAGTGCCAGCGGATCACAGAGTGAAGTTAAAGGAAAATGAAAAAATTGACAAATATCTGGACATTGCCAGAGAACTGAAAAAGTTATGGAATATGAAAGTGAAAGTTATACCAATTGTAGTTGGTGCACTTGGAACAGTCCCAAAAGCATTAGAAAAGGGTTTGGAAAGTTTGGATATCAGAGGAAGGATTGAAACCATTCAGAACACTGCACTGCTGCAATCTGCCAGAATACTCAGAAGAGTCCTGGAGACCTGAGGAGACTTGCTGTCACTCAGACTCCAGTGAAAGACCATCAGCTAACACTGATGTGAAAACTCAAAAGGAGTAAATAATAATTATAATAATTTCTCTGGGACTTTGAGATAAAAACGGATCACCTTATCCCAGCAAGAAGACCAGACCTAGTATTGATAAACAAAAAAGAAAGAACTTATCAACTGGTGGATTTTGCAGTGCCAGCAGATCACAGGGTGAAGTTAAAGTTAAATGAAAAAATAGACAAATATCTGGACCTTGCCAGAGAACTGAAAAAGTTATGGAATATGAAAGTGAAAGTGATACCAATTGTGGTTGGTGCACTTGGAACAGTCCCAAAAGGATTGGAAAAGGGTTTGGAAAGTTTGGAAATCAGAGGAAGGATTGAAACCATTCAGAACACTGCACTGCTGCAATCTGCCAGAATACTCAGAAGAGTCCTGGAGACCTGAGGAGACTTGCTGTCACTCAGACTCCAGTGAAAGACCATCAGCTAACACTGATGTGAAAACTCAAAAGGAGTAAATATTAATTATAATAATAAAATCAGCTGGGTTATTTCTTAGTTGAGTAACATGATATCACAGAGTTACCCAGAAAAAACAGAACCCAAATTATTTATTTATTTTCCCATTAAACTAATCCTAAACCTTAACTCTAGCCCTAACCCTAAACCCTAACCCTAGTTGAACTTAAACTTTTACAAAAATAAAAAGTATAATTAACAGTTTTATTACAAAATTTGTGGGTTCTGTTTTACTGGGTCACCCTATAATATTATGTTACTCAACTAGGGTGGGGGGGGTAGGTTAGGGTTTAGAGTTAGGGTTTAGGGTTAGTTTAATGGGAAAATAAATAAATAATTTGGGTTCTGTGTTTTCTGGGTCACCCTTTAATATCATGTTACTCAACTAGGAAATAACCATCAGGTGGAATGCCTTTCCTATGCATATGTTGGCATCGCTTTCCGTAGATGAGATATTTCTGTTAATGTATGTGAACCGGTCTACTCACTGATATTTACTTGGGTTGGTTGTTAGTTGGACTTTACGGCATGCCAACCCTAGTTGGATTATTTTCTGCCGAAGACATTTTGATTTATTCATTCTTGTTGTGTATTCAATATTTTCTTTTAAACTCATTTTTTAAACACATTTCAAACTTGTTTTTTTTCTGTTCATCCCATAAATTGTACCCAAAAAAGGTAATACAACTCCAGATCAGAGTGGTCCTGGGAGCAATGACAATGAAGGTGCACTCCACACTCCCTAGAGCTCCAAAATTGTTACTTCACCATTAGTTGCAGTTTAATGTCATACTCAAGATAAATTTACTTGAGCTCTAACAACGACAGAAGGAAACTGTTGTGATGTGTAGTTTTGTACTTCTTGTTGTAGTCGTAGTAGTAATTCTCTTAGCGTATCGTAGCTCTTTCTCTTAGCTTATCGTAGCTCGTTTCTTTATGTCCTCCAAACTATCTCTATATGTCTACCACTGTAGGAGACATAAGCAAATGAGATAACACGCCATTGGCTATCTCACTACAGAAACAACCAGAAGATAAAACAATTTGATGTGCAGAGTGGCTGGATTTAACTCGCTACTGAATCTATTAATAATGGAGATTGTCTGTATTTCTGTCTGTAACAAAAACTACGTCATAGCTCTACGTCACAGCTTACGTCACAATATTCTTATGCTATATACACCCAAAATTTGAATAAGCAATTTTAAAAATTGTTTTTTACTTTTGTCCCTTTTTTACAGTAACAAAAAGTTAACTAAAAAGTTCAGAAATAAATAAATACCTAAGATTTTGTGGAAAATATTCAAAATAATTGTTTGATTATTACATGCATGCAACATTTTATTTGAGAGGGACGGGTGCTCAGTTTTCATTTCAAATTGTTTAATTTTTTTTTTTTTTTTTTTACTCCTTTAATAAATATGAGGATTTGTCTAATTTATGATACAAACCCTCTGACATTGAATTTTTAACTCCCACCCTCTCAGGCATTGTCTTTCAAAAATTAATTTTTACGACGCCTGAAGAGTATTTTCTGTTGCTAGTAATATGAATTTTTGTTAGTTTAGTGTTGCGTAAATCTATAAGATCGAATGAGTATAACAATTTTTCAAAACTAATTTTCCGTTTAAGCAAGGCCAATTTGACCCACACTCTACCAAAGGGTTAACAATAATAGAAGAAAAAGTAAAAATATAGAAATTATATTTGAAAAGTGAGGAATGGGAATATTAACTTATCGATAAACGGGGAGTGGCTCAGGCGTCTAAAACGTAATTAAATACTTATTGGACAATCACGTGAGAGTTATATTTTTCTACATTTGAGCTGCTCTTGGAAGAAGCCATTGGTGTGAATTTTTTTTTTTTTTTTTCGTGAGTAAGTGTTTACTGACATCCCACCATGCCAGTGGAACACAAGGTTATTATTGTGGGGAAACATGCAATAGCTCTTAAGAAAACACACCAAACGTTGTAATAATTAAATTATCATAAGTCAAAAAAAAAAAAATTTAAATAGTAAAGTCGTCGGGGTGGCCTAAAGTCGGTATCAGCCTATTAGCGAGGGAGTCTCAGTCAGTAGAGCATTCGGCTAGAAACCACAAGGTTCCTAGTTCGATACCGGCCCTCGCCAACACAGCGTATGAGTAGCACAGGGAGCTGTGAGGTAAAGTAAGGAGCTGATGGTAGGTTTGGCGCTCCACCTCAGATGCGAAAACAATCTCCTTGGTCTAGCTCTAGTAAAAAGGGGGGAATTATCATACTGTGGTATATTCACTGGTTCTGCTAGTTTTGAATCAAATTAACTAAATTTTCAATCACTATACTTTTTATCACACCTAGTATTTACCTACTATTCAATTTGGAGAGCAATAAGATTAGAACGTTATTTCAAACCTTTTGTTAGGGTTAGGTATGTGGGATAGGGCCGGGTTAGCTCAGGCGGTAGAGTGTTCGGCTAGAAACCACAAGGTTTGATACCGGCCCTCGCCAACTCAGCGTATGAGTAACACAGGGATCTTTGTAGTAAAGTAAGGAGATGATGGTAAGTGTGGTGCCCCACCTCAGACGCAAAAAATAATCTCGCTATTGAAAAGGGGTTAGACTCCCTCGCTGATTGGCTGATAACGACCTTTTATGTGGGATGTGATCAGGAACCTTTTGTTGTAACTCATCAACGTCTAATACTCGTGTTCCTAAATTGTACGACCGTGACCATCTTGCAACACTCTCTGACTAAAAATGATGAAAGACAAATATTTCAGATAGTTTACTTTTTCTTTGTTTCTTTCATGATTGCCCCAACCCTATTGCCCTTATGGCAACCCCCAACCCCTTTTTATCATATGGGTGCTAGAAAGCGGTGGCTGAGGGTCTACATGTCCTGGGAATGACGTTAAACTCTATCTGATGGTGAGCTTCCAGTTCTGGAGGTTTGGGGAATGTGGAGCACCCCTTCATCACCATTGCTCCCAGGTCCACTCTGACCCGGAGTGGTAGTACCTGTTAGGGTCCCATCTATGGGTTAGATAGAAAAACATTGAGTTAATAAACAAAATTGTATTATGCATTAAGAATGAATTTATTTTAAAACTTTATCGGCATTAAATGACCCACTGATGTTGATATGCCGTAAAACAAAACAAACCAAACCTTTGTTTCTTTCAAGAGTATTTTGCCTCCGCTAAATTTCTCAAATCCCTTTCAACTTTTGTACTTATCTATTGTTATTTCTTACCAGAGGGAAGGATTTATTTTTTAAGTGTGAGAGAGAGAGAGTCAAATGGGGATTATTATATTTGTTGTATACTCTTCTTTTTACTTTCTTGCTTCTATTTTTCTTCTGTTCATCTTTTCTATCTTACGTTCTTCTTCTAGCGTCTGGACTTCGTCTTGGGGACTTCGTGTCTGGTCTTCCATTGGGGATTTCTCTTTATCAGAAGCCCTGTGTCATTGGTAGTTTTTAGATAATAACACAGGACTTCGATTTACTTAGATCATATTTTATTTTGAAATCCCCACCAGACTGCCTGCGCAGATTGAGTCGGCAGCGTGCATAACACGACTTACCACCGTCGTGGTTTTGGCCGATCTGACTAAAAATCTCTTTCTAATCTAAACCGGCAGAGGGTCTTCTCCACCGATTCTCACGGTATCCACCGGAAGGATCAGGATGAAGTCAAACCTTGTCATTCAATCCTTCAATGCCGTGGGCTGCAACTTATAACAGCCATTTTGGTTTCTACACTACTGTACATAAGTATTAGGAATCTAATAATTATGTAACATATTTTTAATTTTCGAACTATTTTGCAATAGCTCTTAAGTACATATACCAAACGTTGTAATAATCATCATACTGAGAAATATCCATAGGTCCAGTTGAATTGAAACAACTAAATCTTCAGTCACTAAACTTTTTATCACACTTGGTGTTTATCTGCTATCAATCGCACCAGCAACTTATCTGATCATATATATATATATATATATATATATTATATATATATATATATATATATATTACAATGTTTTTACAGATCAATGTTCTGTGAAAACATTGTAAAATAAATAAATATTAGCTCTTGCAAACTGTGATTGAGCACTGTATTTTCTTTGTTTCATCGCAAAAAAAATTTGTTTTACATATACCTATATATATATATATATATATATATATATATATATATATATATAATTGCATATTTTACCTAAAACTCCTTTAAATTTTTATATTAATTCATAAAGTAAGAGGTTTTTAAGTTTTTCTTTCTTTAAAAGTTAAAATTGCTCTGTATATAATTAATTTATTAGTTATTATACATCGAGCTCTCTTAGGGATTTATAAAAATCCTTGTATGTATCTATAATTTTGCACCTACTTGAGCATACATTGTGGTTGTACAATGAGATTTTGATGATCCTAAATATAATCATCCCTTACCAGTCAATTTGATTATTTAACCTTATATATATATTAGACAAAACGTGATCTGTTGGGTCACCAATGTAGGTTGACTTATAAAAAGTTGTAAACAATACTCATTAAAATATCTTAGGCAAAAATGTTACAAATCTTTTGAAAGTAATGATTTTATTTTCATTATTTATTGTAATATTGTAAACACTTGCAAATAAATTCTTATTTTCATTATTTATTGTAATATTGTAAACACTTGCAAATAAATTCTTATTTTCATTATTTATTGTAATATTGTAAACACTTGCAAATAAATTCTTATTTTCATTATTTATTGTAATATTGTAAACACTTGCAATAATATTAGAAAATTATTGCAATCCTTTTGCTATGGTTAGGTAAGTGGGATAAGATTAGACATTCTTTTGATGGACCTTCTCAACGTCTAATACTCGTGATCCTAAATTGTACATCCGTTATCATCTTGCAACACCCTCTGACTAAATATGAGGTCGTCCAAGATGAAAAAATGTTAATCCTGTAAAATGTAAATAATTTTAATCTGTTTCAAAAAATGCAAAGATGAAAAGAAGGAAAATAGGGTTATTTCCTAGTTGAGTAATATGAGTGACCCAGAAAAAAAGAAGAACCCAAATTATTTATTTATTTTCCCATTAAATTAACCCTAAACCCTAACCCTAACCCTAACCCTTGTTGGACTTAAACTTTAGGAAAATTAAAATTAACAGTTTTATTACAGAATTTGTGGGTTCTGCTTTTTTCTGTGTCACCCTGTAATATTATGTTACTCAACTAGGGGGCTTAGGGTTAGGGTTAGTTTACTGGGAAAATAAATAATCTGGGTTCTGTTTTTTTCTGGGTCACTCGGTAATATCATGTTACTCAACTAGGAAATAACCGAAAATAGTTAGATTATCAAACTGTGGTATATTCATATGGTTCTAGTGGTGAACTTTTAATAGTTGATTACAAAAACGAAAACACTTTTGATACACTTCAATACTTTCTATACTTTCTTCAATACTTTCTCGCCACCAAGACATCCTTTTCAGAAAGTGGTGTCAATTGACAATGAAAAAAAGTTAATTTTTACTCTAATATCTCAAGTGTCATCTCATGATTTCTGACAAAGCGGGAAATCTGTTGCATTGTGTAGACAATTAAGCTCGTGTGACTGACAAAAAAAAGCAAAAAAAAAAAAAACGAAACAAAAATTAAAAACTAAGAAAAGAAAATAGATCTCAAATATTCGCAAGCATAACAAGGCGGTCAAAGCACACATGTCTTGCCCTAGTGATCTCTGGGATGGTATCATGTCATCGAGACAAGGCGCTCGGCAGAATACACAAAGCACACTTGAGATGTCAAATATATGTGAGCACGCCCAAAAACTCAACAGAAAAGAATGTTTTTGAAACTTCGATAGAAAACTGAGAAATTGAAATATGGAGAGCGGAAAAAAATAAAACTATTATTATTAATACTTATGTCCACGAGAGTTTTTTTCTCGCCCGCCTAAATTGGTGGTTCACTGCAGGCTGAGTGACAGCAAGTCTCCTCAGATCTCCAGGACTCTTCTGAGTATTCTATCCGATTGCAGCAATGCAGTAGTCTGTGTGTTCTCAATTCTTCCTCTGATTTCCAGGTCCTCCATTATTATTATTATTATTATTATTATTATTATTATTATTATTATTATCATTATTATTTATTCCTTTTGAGTTTTCACATCAGCATTAGCTGATGGTCTTTCACTGGAGTCTGAGTGACAGCAAGTCTCCTCAGGTCTCCAGGACTCTTTCTGAGTATTCTGGCAGATTGCAGCAGTGCAGTGTTCTGAATGGTTTCAATCCTTCCTCTGATATCCAAACTTTCCAAACCCTTTTCTAATCCTTTTGGGAACTTTTCCAAGTGCATCAACCACAATTGGTATCACTTTCACTTTCATGTTCCATAACTTTTTCAGTTCTTTGGCAAGGTCCAGATATTTGTCCCATCTTTTCATTTTCCTTTAGCTTCACCCTGTGATCTGCTGGCACTGCAAAATCCACCAGTTGACAAGTTCTTTTCTTTTTTTTATCAACACTAGGTCTGGTCTTCTTGCTGGGATAAGGTGATTCGTTTTTATTTTTCAAAGTCCCAGAGAATTTTATGCGTTTTCGTTTATTATTATTATTATTATTATTATTATTATTATTAATATTATTCTCTTGTTCCTTAATCTTCCGACTGTTATCATCTTGCAATACCTTCTGGTTAAAAATAAGATTGTCCAAGATGAAATGCAAAAATGTAAATCTTGTTTATCTGGTGTTGCTTACCCGCCGAATTCTTATTCCTTATGAGTGCCGTCATCTCAGCTAAATAATGGACCCTTCCATTTTTACTGTATAGAAAGAAAGTGAAGAAAAGAACATGCTACACTGATAAAATATTATAAGAAAGAATGAAAATGTGTAAGGGAGAGATAGAAAGGGAACGATAACGCTAATCTGTTTCAATCGATGATAATGAAAATATGAAAAGAAGGAAAGTAAGAAAGAAAAAAGCGAGAGAGAGTTAAATCAAGATTATTATATTTTTTACATATTGAACTATTTAGCAATAGCTCTTGAGTAAACATATCAAACGTTATAATAGTGGAATTGTCATACAGTGGTATATCCACAGGTCTTGCTAGTTATTATCATTATTTTTAATTTGTCTATTTATCACCCAAATTAAAATTTACACTGTACATTCTATTTAATACAAAGATGGGATTCTAATAGGTACTACCACTCCGGGTCAGAGTGGACCTGGGAGTAATGGGGTTACTCCACTTTTTACCCTAAGTAAGGACCAGAGTGGAATATCATGTCACCAGGGTCCTATTCATAAGCATCATGGGTCGTCATCCACGGCCAACAGGTTGCCTCTTCATGTGTGGGAGGGTGAGGTCATACCCCTCTACAGAGTTGCAATCGGTGTATTCTAAAGCCCTAAGGACCAGAGTGGGATATCGTGTCATGGACAGCTCAGCCACCAGGGTCCTATTCATAAGCATCATGGGTTGTCATCCACGGCCAACAGGTTGCCTCTTCATGTGTGGGAGGGTGAGGTCATACTCCTCTACAGAGTTGCAATCGGTGTATTCTAAAGCCCTAAGGACCAGAGTGGGATATCATGTCATGGACAGCTCAGCCACCAGGGTCCTATTCATAAGCATCATGGGTTGTCATCCACGGCCAACAGGTTGCCTCATTGTGTGTGGGGGGGGTGAGGTCTTACCCCTCTACAGAGGTGCAATCGGTGTATTCTAAATCCCCAGCTGACAGGTCTTTAGAAGATGAAAGGAGGAGAATAAAACGAAGATGAAAGTCAAATTGAATGAAGAAAGAGACGAGGCAGAAGAATTAGAAGAATAAAAAAATTACTGAATAAGAAGAAAAAAGGAAACAAAAAAAAGAAGGAAATTAGATTAAAATGAAGAAGTAACAAACAAATGGAAAAAAAACTGACGTAATGTGAATGTTGACAAAAATCAGAAAGAAAAAAAATTAAGTGAAAGAGACGAACGCCCAATTTTCCTCAGCTGGTTAATAGATGATATCTTCATCATTTGTAATATTTCAATCTTCTCAAGTTTCAGCCATCTTGCTGTGTTTAATTTATTCTATTCGTGCTGTAGGAAAATCTACATCTGGTGATTTCGAAGGTACGGCGGCCCAAAAGCCCCACTCTGATAAGAAAAGAACTCTCGAATTTATTGGTGAGATCCATACCATAATTTTGTTGGATTATCTTGAGGTATAAGTTGTAGGAAAAGTCACTACTTATATTTATAAACTGTCCCAAGTAGCAGGAGCTGGATTTAAAATGTTTTTTTTTATCAACCCTTCTCCCCATGGCCTCCAGTGAGACAAGGTTTGTTCAGCTTTGTATAGAGTATTGTTGATATCATGGAGATTCAGTGTCAATCTCTCTGTAACCGAAACTACGTCACTGCTTACGATAAATTACCCTCACGAATTTCTTAAGTTTATCAATGAGCATTTATTAATATATTGAATAAATATTATTAATTAACGATGTATCTATGAAAATCTGAGTTAGATCTGCCTCAAAACAGCCCATGTTATTAGTATGTTTAAAATTCTGCAAACTGTCTTATATATCACAAAGAAATAAAGGTTTACATAATATATGGTGTGGTTAATCTGCATACTGGTTTAAAAAAAACCGGGTTTAATAAATAATTACTTGGTGTTATTGATCTCTAATATCATTTTATCCTTCAACATATTAAAATTAATCCTATGAATGATCTTACATAAAAACCAATTAAAATATAATCCAAATAAGTGTAATATTTTTATATTTGTTATTTAATTTCGTTGGTCTTTCTAATCAAATATAGTTAATTACATTAAAAATTAAACACTTCCGCCCAGGGAGTGCAAATTCTTGATAGTTCAGTTAATTTATTTTGGGTAAATGGATATTAAATGTGATTACAAGATGTGCATTAATTATGATAGGGACAATTATTAATAAAATTTGTCTTTTCCTGGGAAAGCACAAATGATTATTATTATTATTATTATTATTATTATTATTATTATGAGGTCGTGCAGATAACACGGATATCCATGACTCTCTCTCACCAACCGTTCCTATTGGAGGTCCTCTGCGCACCATCCAGAATCAACAGAGCTGATCAATGAAGTCGTTGCTGATCGACCCTCACTGGGTGTATCCAGTCCATGTGTATGTGTTCACTGGAAGAACGTCACTTATGGAGTTCGTCCTCGTTTCTCCAAACGTGTTAGTATGTGTTGTTAGTCTACCTCGGTTGGTTTGTAAGAGAGGGTCGTACAGATTGGAAGCTCTAATTAGAATCTTCCCCTTTTTGCTGGAGCTGATAGATTCTTCACCAATCGTTCGTACAAATTTTCAATTTTCCTTAACATGAGGGTTAAATAGTTCAGATCTTAACTCAATATACTAACGATGTTATGTCAAACTAAATTGCTAACATCTTTGAGGATTGCTCAAGTTTTATTCGTTAATCTTGACTGTGGAGGACAATAAGGAATACTTAGTCACATAGGGCATAACTAGCGAACCTGTGGATATACCACAGTATGCTCATTTAATTTTACAACTTTGAATGTTTTACTAAGAGCTATTAGTCAATAATTCAATATGTAAAAAGTTATAATAACTGATTTAAACCTCTTTAGGAGCAGGACCTGTGATAACTACAGATATGATAATTTATTATTGACAAGTTCGATTATGTTTACTAAGAGCTATTACCAACTGTTCAATATGCAAAACGTATAATAATCTGATTTAACTCTCTCTCTCTCTCTCTCTCTCTCTCTCTCTCTCTCTGCTCTCTCTCTTCTCTCTCTCTCACACACACACACACACACACACACACATTTTACTTATTCCTCTTTTCATCTTTTATTATGTCGGTTGTCTCAATCACTCTCTTTCTCTATTTCCCTTTACTCCCTTTCTTTCCTTATATTTCTGTATCAGCATGTCCTTTTTTCTTCCCTTTTTTCTTTATTTGATAAAAACGGAATGGTTCATTATTATTGAGGATGATGGACACTCAGAGAAATAAGAATTCGGCAGATAAACAACATCAAGTAATCTGGATTTGTACATTTGCATTTCATCTTGGACGATTTGGACGTCATCATTTTTAACGAGAGGGGTGTAGCAAGTGATAGCCGTTCGTACTTTTTAAAGCGAAAACACTTTTACTCTCAAGCTCAATTATAGATTCTACCTAATTATCTTAGTCTTGCAACTAGAATTTCTTCTCTTGTTTATTGTAATGCATACGATAATTGCACATTTATCATAACTATGGCAATATAATAAATAATATTTGCGACACGGCTGTTTCGATAGTTCTACTAATACCCCTAGTTCGTAATATCATATCCTGTGTTTTAAATACCCAACTTAAAATGAGGTGATAACACTTAAACCCATAGCCCTCCTTCCTCTTTTAAACAATTTCTACCCATAAAATAAACTGAACCTCATTTTATGTCGGTACTTTTGCAATCTATAGATGTATATTATTTATTCCTTCTGCACCCTCTTAATATTCGTTGTGACAAAATACTAAAAAAAAAATAAATACCCATTTATCATTATTTGATTTTCCTCAAATAATCACTTCAATGTGCTGTATTACTTCTATATATCAAAGTATTCTTTACGGTATCGTCGAACTAAAAATACGAAATTACGCTCATAAAGCCCGAGTGATCAGAATTTATGACCTTAATAATTGGTGTTAACATATCATTGCTCGCCAACACCCGAATTCCTACTAATCACTAACCATATCTTCCATCGATAAATTTAAAAAAAACATTTACTCAGAATATACACATTTGAACCGCTTGTGTGCCCCAAATATTAAAGTTAAATTAATAATGAAAGAAATATATCTTATATTATACTTTTGTATGATTAAATAACGTGCGTGCAAGAAAAAATAAGCAATGATTTATTTTCAACGTACTGGACATAAAATGAGGGGTTTCAATTTATTTTATTGGGTAGTAGCGTTATATTTATGCGCAGCAAGACACATTACTTAAGGATATTATCGCCGTTTGGTATAAACGAAGAATCTAAAATATCGGAGCTCGGACTAGAAAATATCCAAACTGGGTTCAGCTTTTAGTCTTTTATTCTATTGATATTTTTCATTCACTCAATGACTGATCCTATTTA
Organism: Doryteuthis pealeii; assembly: GCA_023376005.1. Taxonomy (NCBI): domain Eukaryota; kingdom Metazoa; phylum Mollusca; class Cephalopoda; order Myopsida; family Loliginidae; genus Doryteuthis; species Doryteuthis pealeii. The sequence goes on from CM042137.1 coordinate 146,866,458, forward strand.
ACTAATCCGTTCCCACGGTAGATGTGACACAAGTGTGCCAGTTGGGTGTATTATAGGGATAAGAGAATCATGAGCCTACTCAGCTACTCTCAGTTATTAAGTAAACATGTGATCTGTCCGAGACTTAACTTTCTTATCATTTACAACCATGATGGCCGGGCTATACCATTGTAGATTGGTAGATCTGACGCGGCTAATTTCTTCTCTGTTTTTCCAAAATGTTGGACCACCTGTTAAATCAAGATTTAAACTGGGAAGGGTGGCAAAAAATGTCACTGGCATTCCAAGGTCCATTGGCTATTCTCCTGTCTTCTTCCTATTCAGATTTAATTTACTCCCTTACTCCTCCTCTGGCTCGTTTAGTGTATTAAGATTAACCTAATCTTTAATAACCTTTTAGTATATCTTTTTATTAGCAACAGCACACCCCTCGTACACTGAGTTCCACTGCTAAACAAAAAAATAAAATCTATATTATCTAGTGATATATATGTCATCCATCCATTATCACATTGTGCCTTGTACATTACAATCCGACTTAATACGTCCGTTATGAACCTTGTGATTCAGCCCTGTCATTGTTAAAACCTCTACATTCGATCTACAACGTTCTATAAACAACCTACGTATTGTGAGTCAATATACACGAATGTTAACACTGTGGAAGTTCTAGCCTGACCCTGTAATTTTGAGACCAAGTAATTCATAATTTGCTTAATAAACAAAAAATTCCATCCGCTTTGCCCTTCACTCCTAAACAGATACGGGAGTCTTTAAATCCGACATCTCTCAATTGTGCCTGGTATGTGCCTTGGGTGGGGACCCAGTGATTCTAAAAGAAGTCCTGTTAATCTAGTTGCGGGAAAACATTCCATGATAGTTGATACGATTTTCATATGACCCTACCCCACTCTTTGCTCTATTGCTTAAACTTAAGAACGGGGATCGAAGAGAATTTCCTATACTCGATCAATCAGTTGTTTCTATTGCCAATAATCCCTCTATGACTATTCCCCATGATCTGTTTCTCAACCGCCTGACCGTTATGCACAAACCACAAGCACCTATATCGTTAGTTTTTATCATTGTATCTGCTAGGACACGGGTGAGCGGACTTTTTTGAAGTCCCCGGGTATTCGACGCCAAAACTATTCTGACGTAGTTGGAGGGTTTCCTGTTTCTGTGGAGCTACATTACGGTTTAGATAGGTGATACTGGTAGTGTACACACCATCAACTGTCTCATTTACATCTCCTATTCTCTATCTCTCTTATCTCGTGAGGTTTGCCTACCTTACAAGGCATTTGGGATTGATCACTTTTTTATGTTGTTCCGCGCACACCCTTGTATCTCTGTAAAGATAATATAAAAATTAACACAACGTATCTCCGGCATTCATTCTTCTCTGTATACCGTTCTTGGTAATATATATCACTGCTTTATGACCTTAACTTCTGAGATACATCTTTTTGTATACTCCTCTGCCTCACATCTCCCGATAGACACATATCGTTGATATAATAACCACCACGTTCATACCCCCATCCTTCCTGATATTCCTCCTTTTATAGGTTTAGAACTATAACAAGCTTTACATTTTAGATTCTTGGTGTCACTATTATTTAAGAAGTACAATCTTTGTAGTCCTGCGTGTGAGAGAACCATACAATCGTGTCCCTTCTGTTTTTATGAATACTCTATACCTTACTGGTAATTCTATAGTGAAGATATAAAAAGAGTACTTATATTGGAACTAGCCTTATAGAAATAAAATTTTGATAGATACAAAATAACATCACGGTGTCCACATATATACAATTAATCCATATCAAACTCTCTCAAGTGTTCTTTGCGTTGCAACGTTGGAAAAATCCACCCATGATCTATTTCCGACCACAAAATACTACTGAATTGTGCTAAAAAAATAAAGGACCTTATTTAAAACTTGTTATCACAAATTTTCTTAAGATTTTAGTTTTGATTTGAAACTTAAATACCCCTTCTGCTTAATATGATGACGAAAATGCAAATTTCTCTTCATATCCGATCTCTTATCTGTTTATGAATTGAATAACTGCGAGTTATTATGCTACATAGATTATGAATTAAAAAAATCCTCGCGCATAAAATAGTCGCAAACAAGGAGTGTGACAAATAGCAACGTACATCCATCAGTAATCAAAACTCCAAACCATATAGATTTATATGCGCACTATTCTTTTCTGCTATCTTTTTCTCCTGTTCATTTTTGTAGATGTTAAACTAAACAAAGGCACTTGTTCTCTATTTACCTTATTTGAAGGCCAGGTCTGTATGAACAAAGCTGAAGATACTGCGCAGAAAATACCTCCTCCGAGGCAATGCAATGTTAGAATCCGGTTGCAAGATGATTTTGCATGGACTAATCCGTCCTCATCATGGCCCATATCTCATATGATACTGAATTGTATGCTATGTCTCATATATATGACCCTGTCTAGCAGAAAGATCATCGTGTCCATGACCGGACTAATATAATAACCTATAAATAATAGATTTGACTCTATTAAAATAATAAGGCGAGAAATTACACCTCAGACTGATACCGGCTTTAGACTGCGAAATTTTTATTACAACTTAGATAATATTTTAACCAAAACTAAAACTGCTTGTGTATAGCTATCCAATATATGATAGCGGGCAGCTTGAGATCAAGATTCCATTCCATTATCTGCCAGCAGATGCTATACGGACAGTCCGCAATCGTGTTTTTATCTTGGTTTAATTAATCCTTATCGGTATCCCTTATATCAGTAATAATCTCAAAGTAACCTAAATTTTGGCGTTGTTTGTTAGTTAGAAGGATATAAGGTGTCTGGCATATTTCGAATCTAGTGACTTCCCGATTTCTGACTTATACGTCGACACCTACATATCTCAAATGCTCTCTTATAAATACATATATGAAATATTGAACTCGTATATCGGTATTTTCCTAGTAACTCCATACATAACAAAGGGCAACCACTTCTTGACTGAAGTAATCGAGTATTATGTTTATTTTTCTCCCTAAACTAACCCTAAACCTAAATCCCTAGATCCCTATACCCATCTTCTTTTTCTTAAGTGTAGTTGATCAATATATTATAATAAAATATTTATCAGTCCCATTAGTAGTGGTTGCGCCCTTTGTTCTTTATGTTGAAGAGCGTTATGAGGAAATAATTAAAAACCCCGAATAAATAGTGTTTCAAATATTTTTACTCACATGTATTACTCCTAAATAAGGATCACTGTGGTATGTACGTGTCGACGTTTATAAGTCCAGAACGGGAAGTTCATATCAGATTCGAAATATTGCAGACACCTTAAATCCTTCTACTAACCAAACACGCCAAATTGGTTATTGATTTTTACTGATTAAGGGATAGGATTAATTAATTAAACCAAAATCAACCATTTGCGGAACTGTCCGTTATAGCATCTGCTGCTGATTAATAAAATATTGTTCACTGCCCGCTTTCTATTTATAGCTATACCAGCAGTTTAGTTTAATTTTTAGTGAATAAAATCGCAGTCTAAGCCGTTCAGCTCGGATTTTTCACGCTTATTTATGGTCCAATCTTTATATATAGTCCGGTCATGGACCGGTACTTTTGCTAGCAATATATATGATCATCATCATAAATGTCGCCAGCCGTAGAACGGATATCCATGACAATCTCTTGCCAACCCGCTTCTACCATTCATTGTCCTCGGAGGTCTTCTGCGCAATTCCAGTGTCCATACAGAGCTGGCCTTAAAAAGGTAAATGCGAACAAGGTGTAGTTTACTATCACAAAAAGAAAAAAAAATAGAGAAAGAATAGTGCGCATATAACTATGGTTTGGTTTGATTTGATGGATGTTACGGCATGACAACCCTTGTTGGGCTATTTTATGCCGAAGGATTTTCATATCTATGTAGCATAATAACCCAGTACCCAACAACATAAGAGTCAATGAAAAAATCCATTTTCGCATTTAATGCAGAGCTATTTATTTCAAATCAAACTAAAACTTAAGACAAATTTGATGATAACAGTTTAATAAGGTCTTTATTTTTTGACAACAGTAGTATTGTTGGTCGGTAGGTTGGATGGATTTTACGGCATGTCAACACTTGTTTGGTTATCTTATGCCGAAGACTTTTTGTTTTATTCATTCTCTTTTTTTTTCTTTAAACCAGTGGTTCTCAACCGGGGTCCATATGGACCCCCGGGACCATATAATATTTTTTGGGCACCAGGCAAGTAAAATGTATTTAGCTATAAAAATACAATGGGATTTTTAAACAACGAATGGCTATGGGGGGTCCACCAGAGTAAAATAGGATTAGAAGTGGGTCAATAGGTAAAAAACGGTCGAGAACCATTGATTTAAACTATAGACGGGACACTAACAGGTACAACCCCTCCGGTTCAGGGTGGACCTGGGAGTAATGGTAATGATGGAATACTTCACATTACCTAGAGCTCCAGAACTGGAACTCCACTATCAGATAGATTTTGGCGTCATACCGGGGACTTAAAATCCCTCACCGTGTTCTAGCAGATAAATGATAAAAACGATTGGGTGTTTGCCATAAGGTCAAAGGGGTTGAGACAATTAGATAGGTGCTAGGATTTGACATGACCAGCTGATTGATCGTAGGAAATCTCTCCGACTCCCCGTCTAGCATAAGGACCAAAGTGGAGTGTTGCTTATCATGGAATGGTTCCCCAACAGGATTACATCCTTAAGAATCACGGGTCGCCACCCACGGCCAACAGGCACCATTGGGGGTGTTTAACCCCTCTGTAGAGGTGCAGGGCACAGGAGGATTGTAAGAAATTATTTTGGTCTCAATTAACCAGCAAAATCACGTGTCTTCTTATATGTACAATAGCGTAGGTTGTTTATAGAACTGTAGATCGAATGTGGGACTAACAGATGACGCAATCAGGTCATATGATTTATACGGATGATTATGCGCCTGTAGGAATGAATATATATATGTGTGTGTGTGTGTGTATATATATATATATATATATATATATTAAGCCACTAACTAGCCGCTGGGAAAAGGTAATTAAACTGAATAAAAGCAGGAGTAGCAATGGCCTGTGCACATTTTGCCACCCTTCCCAGAACTGATTAGGTTTCCACTTTGGAAACAAGAAGAAATTTCCCACATCCCATTCTCTCTAGGCGTCCCATCATGGTGTAATGATAAGAAAGTTAATCTCGCAGATCCATTACTACTGAATAGTGAGATCGATCCTCGCTATAATACACCATACTGGCACACTTGTGTCACATCCTACCCGTGGCGAACGGATTAGTTAAATAGCTCAATTGAGTGAAAAATCAATTGAATAAAACTAAAGCTGAACCCAGTTGTATTTTTCTGTCCAGTCATTAGACTCGTTTACAAACGTAGTCTTATATCACTTTGGGTAATCCTTAACTATTTTCTAGTAAATTCCTACCATAAAATAAATAGAACCCTCATTTTATGTCCGTGTCTTTGCAATACATGTTTTATTTTTCTTGCACCCGTTATTTTACAATACTAAACAGATTTTATTCATTTATTTTAATATTCACTTCAATGTGTATATTCTAAAAGTTTTTATTTTGTGAGAATGGTTAGTTTTAAAGTGGGGGCTCGTTTTACAATTTAAACATGAATTGGATCCTCCTTTTATGAACGTAATTTTGTTTTTTCGTCGACGATGATTAAAATATTTTAGAATATACACATTGAAGTGAATATTAAAATAAATAAATAAAATATATTTAGTATTGTAAAATAACGAGTGCAAGAAAAATAAAACATTTATTGCAAAAACACAGACATAAAATGAGGCTTCAGTTTATTTTATGGTAGGCATTTACAAGGAAATAGTTAAGGATTACCTCATTTTGGTGGGTTTAAAAACACAATTGTATTACAACTTGTATTGTAACTCACCGTTTCCAAAATAAATCGCCTATTTGTAAAATGTTTATCTGTACAAATAAACTAGGAAATTGGAAGTTCCAGTATGGTAGAATCTATACATTAATAATCGTGTTCCTTGAAAGTACGATGGCTATCATTTTGCAACACCCTCTCGTTAAAAATGAGACCGTCCAAATCGTCCAAGATGAAATGCAAAAATGTATATCCAGATTACCTGATGTGGTTTATCCGCCGAATTCTTATTTCTCATGAGTGTCACCACCTCAACTAAATAATGAACCATTCCGTTTTTATCATAAAGAAATAAAGGGAAGAAAAAGGACATGCTATACAGAAAAATATAAGGAAAGAAAGGGAGTAGGAGAAATAGAGAAATAGAGTGGTTGAGCAACCGAACATAATGAAAAGATGAAAAGAAGGAATAAAAGTAAATGTGTGTGTGTGTGTGTGTGAGAGAGAGAGAGAGAGAGAGTTAAATCAAGATTATTATACGTTTTGCATATTGAACAGTTGTAATAGCTCTTAAGTAAACATATCGAACATTGTAATAACTAAATTATCATACTGTGGTATATTCACAGGTCCTGCCCCTAAAGAGAGTTAAATCAAAATTATTATACTTTTTACATATTGAATTATTGAGCAATAGCTCTTAAGTAAATAGATCAAACGTTGTAATAATTAAATGAGCATACTGTGGTATATCCACAGGTTCTGCTAGTTATGACTAATCATAACTAAGTATTCCTATATTGTCCCTCCAAGTCAAAATTAACGAATAAAAACTTGAGCAATGCCCTCAATGGATGTTAGCAATTTAGTTTGACATACATACGTTAGTATATTGAGTTAGATCTGAACTTGTTGCCCCACTATTTAACCTTCTGTTAGGAAAATTGAAATTTGTACGACGATTAGTGAAAATCTATCAGCTCCAGCAAAAAGGGGAAGATCTAATTTAGAGCTTCTCAATCTGTACGACCCTCTCTTACAAACCACCCGAGTAAGACGAACAACACATACTAAACACTGTTGGAGAAACGAGGACGAACTCATAAGTGACGTTCTCCAGTGGACACATACACATGGACTGGATACACCCAGTGAGGGTCGATCAGCAAGGACCTTCATTGATCAGCTCTGTTGATTCTGGACGGTGCGCAGAGGACCTTCCAATAGGAACGGTTGGTGAGAGAGAGTCATGGATATCCGTGTTATCTGCACGACCTCATACTACTACTACTAATAATAATTATAATAATAATAATAATCATTTGTGCTTTCCCAGGAAAAGACAAATTTTATTAATAATTGTCCCTATCATAATTAATGCACATCTTGTAATCACATTTAATATCCATTTACCCAAAATGAATTAACTGAACTATCAAGAATTTGCACCCCCTGGGCGGAAGTTTTTAAGTTTTAATGTAATGAAATATATTGGATTAGAAAGACCAACGAAATTAAATAACAAATATAAAAATATTACACTTATTTGGATTATATTTTAATTGGTTTTATGTAAGATCATTCATAGGATTAATTTTAATATGTTGAAGTATAAAATGATATTAGAGATCAATAACACCAAGTAATTATTTATTAAACCCGGTTTTGTTAAAACCAGTATGCAGATTAACCACACCATATATTATGTAAACCTTTATTTCTTTGTGATATATAAGACAGTTTGCAGGATTTTAAACATACTAATAACATGGGCTGTTTTGAGGCAGATCTAACTCAGATTTTCATAGAGACATCGTTAATAAATAAGATTTATTCAATGTATTTATGATTTTGACTATGAATCAAATAATTGATAAACTTAAGAAATTCGTGAGAGTAATTTATCGTAAGCAGTGACGTAGTTTCGGTAACAGACAGACTGACACCGAATCTCCATGATATCAACTGAATACCCTATTACAAAGCTGAAGAGACCTAGTCTCACTGGAGGCCATTGGGAGAAGGGTTGATAAAAAAACATTTTAAATCCAGCTCCTGCTACTTGGGACAGTTTATAAATATAAGTGGTGACTTTTCCTACAACTTATACCTCAAGATAATCCAACAAAATTATGGTATGGATCTCACCAATAAATTCGAGAGTTCTTTTCTTATCAGAGTGGGGCTTTTGGGCCGCCGTACCTTCGTAATCACCAGATGTAGATTTTCCTACAGCACGAATAAAATAAATTAAACACAGCAAGATGGCTGAAACTTGAGAAGATTGAAATATTACAAATGATGAAGATATCATCTATTAACCAGCTGAGGAAAATTGGGCGTTCGTCTCTTTCACTTAATTTTTTTTTCTTTCTGATTTTTGTCAACATTCACATTACGTCAGTTTTTTTTTTCATTTGTTTGTTACTTCTTCATTTTAATCTAATTTCCTTCTTTTTTTGTTTCCTTTTTTCTTCTTATTCAGTAATTTTTTTATTCTTCTAATTCTTCTGCCTCGTCTCTTTCTTCATTCAATTTGACTTTCATCTTCGTTTTATTCTCCTCCTTTCATCTTCTAAAGACCTGTCAGCTGGGGATTTAGAATACACCAATTGCACCTCTGTAGAGGGGTAAGACCTCACCCCCCCCACACACACACAATGAGGCAACCTGTTGGCCGTGGATGACAACCCATGATGCTTATGAATAGGACCCTGGTGGCTGAGCTGTCCATGACATGATATTCCACTCTGGTCCTTAGGGCTTTAGAATACACCGATTGCACCTCTGTAGAGGGGTATGACCTCACCCTCCCACACATGATGAGGCAGCCTGTTGGCCGTGGATGACGACCCATGATGCTTATGAATAGGACCCTGGTGGCTGAGCTGTCCATGACATGATATTCCACTCTGGTCCTTACTTAGAGTAAAACGGGGAGTAACCCCATTACCCACTGGTCCACTCTGACCCGGAGTGGTAGTACCTATTAGGGTCCCATCTATGTATTAAATAGAAGAATAAATGTACAGTGTAAATTTTAATTTGGGTGATAAATAGACAAATTAATACTACAAATAATAACTAGCAAGACCTGTGGATATACCACAGTATGACAATTCCACTATTATAACGTTTGATATGTTTACTCAAGAGCTATTGCTAAATAGTTCAATATGTAAAAAATATAATAATCTTGATTTAACTCTCTCTCGCTTTTTTCTTTCTTACTTTCCTTCTTTTCATCTTTTCATTATGATCGATTGAAACAGATTAGCGTTATCGTTCCCTTTCTCTCTCTCCCTTACACCATTTCATTCTTTCTTATAATATTTCATCAGTGTAGCATGTCCTTTTCTTCACTTTCTTTCTATATAGTAAAAATGGAAGGGTCCATTATTTAGCTGAGATGACGGCACTCATAAGGAATAAGAATTCGGCGGGTAAGCAACACCAGATAAACAAGATTTACATTTTTGCATTTCATCTTGGACAATCTTATTTTTAACCAGAAGGTATTGCAAGATGATAACAGTCGGAAGATTAAGGAACAAGAGTATAATAATAATATAATAATAATAATAATAATAATAATAATAAACCAAACGCATAAAATTCTCTGGGACTTTGAAATAAAAACGGATCACCTTATCCCAGCAAGAAGACCAGACCTAGTGTTGATAAACAAAAAAGAAAGAACTTGTCAACTGGTGGATTTTGCAGTGCCAGCAGATCACAGGGTGAAGCTAAAGGAAAAGGAAAAGATGGACAAATATCTGGACCTTGCCAGAGAACTGAAAAAGTTATGGAACATGAAAGTCAAAGTGATACCAATTGTAGTTGGTGCACTTGGAAAAGTCCCAAAAGGATTAGAAAAGGGTTTGGAAAGTTTGGATATCAGAGGAAGGATTGAAACCATTCAGAACACTGCACTGCTGCAATCTGCCAGAATACTCAGAAGAGTCCTGAAGACCTGAGGAGACTTGCTGTCCCTCAGACTCCAGTGAAAGACCATCAGCTAATGCTGATGTGAAAACTCAAAAGGAGTAAATAATAATAATAATAATAATAATAATAATAATAATAATAATAATAATAATAATAATAATAATGGAGGACCAGGAAATCAGAGGAAGAATTGAGAACACCCAGACTACTGCATTGCTGCAATCGGATAGAATACTCAGAAGAGTCCTGGAGATCTGAGGAGACTTGCTGTCACTCAGCCTGCAGTGAACCACCAATTTAGGCGGGCGAGAAAAAAACTCTCGTGGACATAAGTATTAATAATAATAGTTTTATTTTTTTCCGCTCTCCATATTTCAATTTCTCAGTTTTCTATCGAAGTTTCAAAAACATTCTTTTCTGTTGAGTTTTTGGGCGTGCTCACATATATTTGACATCTCAAGTGTGCTTTGTGTATTCTGCCGAGCGCCTTGTCTCGATGACATGATACCATCCCAGAGATCACTAGGGCAAGACATGTGTGCTTTGACCGCCTTGTTATGCTTGCGAATATTTGAGATCTATTTTCTTTTCTTAGTTTTTAATTTTTGTTTTGTTTTTTTTTGTTTTTTTTTGCTTTTTTTGTCAGTCACACGAGCTTAATTGTCTACACAATGCAACAGATTTCCCGCTTTGTCAGAAATCATGAGATGACACTTGAGATATTAGAGTAAAAATTAACTTTTTTCATTGTCAATTGACACCACTTTCTGAAAAGGATGTCTTGGTGGCGAGAAAGTATTGAAGAAAGTATAGAAAGTATTGAAGTGTATCAAAAGTGTTTTCGTTTTTGTAATCAACTATTAAAAGTTCACCACTAGAACCATATGAATATACCACAGTTTGATAATCTAACTATTTTCGGTTATTTCTTAGTTGAGTAACATGATATTACCGGGTGACCCAGAAAAAAACAGAACCCAGATTATTTATTTTTCCAGTAAACTAACCCTAACCCTAAGCCCCCTAGTTGAGTAACATAATATTACAGGGTGACACAGAAAAAAATAGACCCCACAAATTTTGTAATAAAACTGTTAATTTTAATTTTTTTTAGTTTAAGTCCAACAAGGGTTAGGGTTGGAGTTTAGGGTTAGTTTAATGGGAAAATAAATGAATAATTTGGGTTCTGTTTTTTTTCTGGGTCACTCATGTTACTCAACTAGGAAATAACCCTATTTTCGTTCTTTTCATCTTTGCATTGTTTGAAACAGAAAAAATTATTTACATTTTGCACTTTAAAGAATTAACATGTTTTCATCTTGGACGACCTCATATTTAGTCAGAGGGTGTTGCAAGATGATAACGGATGTACAATTTAGGATCACGAGTATTATACGTTGAGAAGGTCCAGCAAAAGAATGTCTGATCTTATCCCACTTACCTAACCATAGCAAAAGGTTTGCATTCATTTTTTAATAATATGGTTCTCTTAAATTGTATAGCAGGTAAACACCAAGTATGATAACAAGTTTAGTGACTGAAGATTTAGTTATTTTAATTCAAAACTAACTGGACCTATAGATATTTCTCAGTATGAGGATTATTACAACGTTTGGTATATTTACTTAAGAGCTATTGCTAAATAGTTCAATATGTAAAATATGTTACATAATTATTAGTACTTATGTACAGTAGTGTAGACACCAAAATGGCTGTTATAAGTTGCAACCCACGGCATTGAAGGATTGAATGACAAGGCTTGACTTCATCCTGATCCTTCCGGGGGGATACCGTGAGATTCAGCGGAGAAGACCCTCTCCCGGTTTAGATTAGAAAGAGATTTTTAGTCAGATCGGCCAAAACCACGACGGTGGTAAGTCGTGTTATGCACGCTGCCGACTCAATCTGCGCAGGTAGTCTGGTGGGGATTTCAAAATAAAATATGATCTAAGTAAATCGAAGTCTTATGTTATTATCTAAAAACTCCCAATGACACAGGGCTTCTGATAAAGAGAAATCCCCAATGGAAGACCAGACACGAAGTCCCCAAGACGAAGTCCAGACGCTAGAAGAAGAACGTAAGATAGAAAAGATGAACAGAAGAAAAATAGAAGTAAGAAAGTAAAAAGAAGAGTATACAACAAATATAATAATCTCCATTTGACTCTCTCTCTCTCACTTAAAAAAAAAATTATTTCCCTCTGGTAAGAAATAACAATAGATAAGTATAAAAGTTGAAAGGGATTTGAGAAATTTAGCGGAGACAAAATACTCTTGAAAGAAACAAAGGTTTGGTTTGGTTTGTTTTGTTTTACGGCATATCAACCTCAGTGGGTCATTTAATTCCGATAAAGTTGTGAAATAAATTCATTCTTAATGCATAATACAATTTTGTTTATCAACTCATGTTTTTCTATTTAACTCATAGATGGGACCCTAATAGGTACTACCACTCCGGGTCAGAGTGGACCTGGGAGCAATGGTGATGAAAGGGTGTTCCACATTCCCCAAACCTCCAAAACTGGAACCTCACCATCAGATAGAGTTTAACGTCATTCCCAGGACATGTAGACCCTCAGTCACCGCCTTCTAGCACCCATATGATAAAAAGAGGTTGGGGCTTGTCATGAGAGCAATAGGGTTGGGGCAATCATGAAAGAAACAAAGAAAAAGTAAACTATCTGAAATATTTGTATTTCATCATTTTTACCCAGGGAGTGTTGCAAGATGATAACGGTCGTACAATTTAGGAACACGAGTATTAGACGTTGATGAATTACAACAAAAGGTTCCTGATCACATCCCACATAAAAGGTCGTTATCAGCCAATCAGCGAGGGAGTCTAACCCCTTTTCAATAGCGAGATTATTTTTTGCGTCTGAGGTGGGGCACCACACTTACCATCATCTCCTTACTTTTACTGCAAAGATCCCTGTGTTACTCATACGCTGAGTTGGCGAGGGCCGGTATCAAACCTTGTGGTTTTCTAGCCGAACACTCTACCGCCTGAGCTAACCCGGCCCTATCCCACATACCTAACCCTAACAAAAGGTTTGAAATAACGTTCTAATCTTATTGCTCTCCAAATTGAATAGTAGGTAAATACTAGGTGTGATAAAAAGTATAGTGATTGAAAATTTAGTTAATTTGATTCAAAACTAGCAGAACCAGTGAATATACCACAGTATGATAATTCTCCCCTTTTTACTAGAGCTAGACCAAGGAGATTGTTTTCGCATCTGAGATGGAGCGCCAAACCTACCATCAGCTCCTTACTTTACCTCACAGCTCCCTGTGCTACTCATACGCTGTGTTGGCGAGGGCCGGTATCGAACTAGGAACCTTGTGGTTTCTAGCCGAATGCTCTACTGACTGAGACTCCCTCGCTGATAGGCTGATACCGACTTTAGGCCACCCCGACGACTTTACTATTTAAATTTTTTTTTTTTGACTTATGATAATTTAATTATTACAACGTTTGGTGTGTTTTCTTACGAGCTATTGCATGTTTCCCCACAATAATAATCCTTGTGTTCCACTGGCATGGTGTGGATGTCAGTAAACACTTACTCACGAAAAAAAAAAAAAAATTCACACCAATGGCTTCTTCCCAAGAGCAGCTCAAATGTAGAAAAATACAGCTCTCACGTGATTGTCCAATAAGTATTTAATTACGTTTTAGACGCCTGAGCCACTCCCCGTTTATCGATAAGTTAATATTCCCATTCCTCACTTTTCAAATATAATTTCTATATTTTTACTTTTTCTTCTATTATTGTTAACCCTTTGGTACAGTGTGGGTCAAATTGGCCTTGCTTAAACGGAAAATTAGTTTTGAAAAATTGTTATACTCATTCGATCTTATAGATTTACGCAACACTAAACTAACAAAAATTCATATTACTAGCAACAGAAAATACTCTTCAGGCGTCGTTAAAATTAATTTTTGAAAGACAATGCCTGAGAGGGTGGGAGTTAAAAATTCAATGTCAGAGGGTTTGTATCATAAATTAGACAAATCCTCATATTCATTAAAGGAGTAAAAAAAAAAAAAAAAAATAATTAAACAATTTGAAATGAAAACTGAGCACCCGTCCCTCTCAAATAAAATGTTGCATGCATGTAATAATCAAACAATTATTTTGAATATTTTCCACAAAATCTTAGGTATTTATTTATTTCTGAACTTTTTAGTTAACTTTTTGTTACTGTAAAAAAAAAGGGACAAGAGTAAAAAACAATTTTTAAAATTGCTTATTCAAATTTTGGGTGTATATAGCATAAGAATATTGTGACGTAAGCTGTGACGTAGAGCTATGACGTAGTTTTTGTTACAGACAGAAATACAAACAATCTCCATTATTAATAGATTCAGTAGGGAGTTAAATCCAGCCACCCTGCACATCAAATTGTTTTTTCTTCTTGTTGTTTCTGTAGTGAGATAGCCAATGGCGTGTTATCTCATTTGTCTCCTACAGCGGTAGATATATAGAGATAGTTTGGAGGACATAAAGAAACGAGCTACGATAAGCTAAGAGAAAGAGCTACGATACGCTAAGAGAATTACTACTACGACTACAACAAGAAGTACAAAACTACACATCACAACAGTTTCCTTCTATCGTTGTTAGAGCTTCGTTAAACTGCAACTAATGATGAATTTCCAGTTTTGCAGCTCTAGGGAGTGTGGAGTGCCCCTTCATTGTCATTGCTCCCAGGACCACTCTAATCTGGAGTTGTAATACCTTTTTGGGGGCCATTTATGGGCTGAATAGAAAAAAAAGAGTTTTAAAGAAAATGTTGAATACACAACAGGAATGAATAAAACAAAATGTCTTCGGCAGAAAATAATCCAACTAGGGTTGGCATGCCGTAAAGTCCAACTAACAACCAACCCAAGTAAATATCAGTTAGTAGACCGGTTCACATACATTAGCAGAAATATCTCATCTACGGAAAGCGATGCCAACATATGCATAAGAAAGGATTTCCACCTGATGGTTATTTCCTAGTAGAGTAACATGATATTAAAGGGTGACCCAGACCCCCCCCCCAAAAAAAAAACAGCACCCAAATTATTTATTTATTTTCCCATTAAACTAACCCTAAACCCTAACCCTAACCTACCCACCTAGTTGAGTAACATAATATTACAGGGTGACCCAGAAAAAACAGAACCCACAATTTTTTTATTTCTTTAAAAGTTTAAGCTCAACTAGGGTTAGGGTTTAGGGTTAGGGTTTAGGGTTAGGGCTAGAGTTGGAATTTAGGATTAGTTTAATGGGAAAATAAATAAATAATTTGGGTTCTGTTTTTTCTGGGTCACTATGTGATATCATGTTACTCAACTAGGAAATAACCGAAATAACCAGCTGATTTTATTATTATTATTATTATTATTATTATTATTATTATTATTATTGTTGTTGTTTTTTGTTGTTGTTGTTGTTGTAGTATCACTGAGGGTAAGCGGTCACCTAATTTATAAAATTGTGTATTCACTATTGATGTCATTGTTTGTGCTCAACTAAATATCAGTATTTCAACTGCTGATTTTCAGTGTAGGGTAACAAGTCTTCCTAAATGTTTTTTTTATTGGGATTTCTTTTTACCTCTTTAGATCTTGTACCAGACTCAGTCGACCTTAAAATATATGTATGTTTAAGAAATTATAAGAGGCTAATTTTCCCCTAAAGACGGCCTAGAAAAAAATTCTCCCAAATTGTCAATTAAAACAATAATCGTAGTCAAACTATGTGGGAGTAATCAAACCAAGCACTTGCATTGTTCGATTCCCCCGAGAAAAAAAAATAAAACGCTAAAGAAATTTTTTAATGAAAAATGCAAGAGGAAATCCCATAAGTGATTTGGTTTGTAATATTCTTAAGTTTTTATGAGATTTTAAGTTCTTTCACCATTGCAAATAATTTGACGGTTTTTTAATTCCCTTATTTATTTATTCGTACGGCGGAAGTAATAAGTCAAGTGAAAAATTGATATAAAAAAACAAAAAACAAAAACAAACAAAAAACAAAAGTGTATATGAATGAAACTAGTTCAAATGTTGATTATTATGAAAACTGGCAACTGCACTCTCTGATCACAAATATTTAAATTTTAATATAATTAAATATTATATTGAATTAAAAAGACTAATAAAATTAAACACGAACACAAAAAGATTGCACTTATTTTCACTTTATTCTAATTGATTTCAATATAATATTATATATATATATATATCCTCGCTGTCCGGCTGATAAGGACAATAGGCAACACCGTCAACATTTCTATTTGATATTATTTTGTTATCTACCTCGTACCCCACGTGTACGGGTTAGGCACAAGGCCCAATTAATATGGGGACCATCCACAAACCGAAGCTCATGGGTGGCGTGTGCAAAAAATGCAGGGATCCCGTCGGCATTCCCCCTCAAGGGGAGTGCCTCAGGCATTGGGTAATAAGCCAAACCTTGCCCCTTTAAATCGAGAGGGCAGGTGTTGCCTGGGAGGATGCCCACCTGGGATCACGCCGTTAATTTAAAACACAGGTCCAGTGGCCGAAGCCACCGGACCCTGCCCCAAAGGAAGTTTTTTTTTAGTGCTATTTGATATTATTTTAAGAGACCCATAGTTCAAGTGGATGTATTTATCTACCTAAGCCCTCCACAATAGCAGGATGTGACATGTCAATTTTTAAGAAAGTTAAACAGGTTTGAATTCAAGGTCTTCCTTCACAACCGGTTGCCATACCAAGATTAAAGAGCCCAGTCTGTATCATTATTTACCCATAGCTGGAGGGAGAAGAGCCTCGTCCAAGATTTAAATTCTTTTTGCTGGGCCGATTTTCTCCGATGAAATGGGCACGCAGAGACGAATTCAAATCCTGTACGAGACTATTTGCATTTCATATAGCGCTGATACCCTTGGAAAAGGTATGAATCTAATTACTCATTCCAGCAATGGCTGAATAGTAGGGCAGACTGGGTTATTCTACATTGGTTAGGTTAACTATCTTGGAGAAAGTAAACTCTGAATTGAAACCTGTTAAACTCCCCTTCAGAAATTGACCTTGTGTCATATCCTGTATGTGCGGAGGGGTTGGTAAATATATATATATCTAAGTTAGGGTAGCGAAGACATGAAGTCAACGACGCTTGATAATTGACAGTTTGTTGCGTATCCGATTTTCAAACCAAACTTGGTTTAAAAATCGGGCCGGGTTAGCCCAAATCAAGTAATTTTGATAGTTTTTCAGTCGGTAGAGCGTTCGGCTAGAAACTGCAAGGTTCCTAGTTCGATTCCGGTCCTCGCCAACTCAGCATTATGAGTAGCACAGGGATTTGTGCAGTAAAGTAAGGAGCTGATGTTAGGTGTGGCGCTCCATCTCAGACGCCAAAACAATCTTCTTGGTCCAGCGCAATTGAAAAGGGGATAGACTCTCTCGCTGATTGGCTGATACCGATATTAGGCCGCCCGACGACTTTATATATTTTAGTAATAGTGGAAAAGAATTAAGGGCCTAATCAGGACCCTACTTTATACTTAACTAAGTCAATATCATTCCTTACTTGAACTGAGATAAACATCGTTTGGACATGTTAGGGAGAGTTATCTCCCCGTAATGATTCGAACCGGACTCTCTGAAGAGGAGGGGAAAAAGACTGCAGAGCAGATCAGAACCAAGTAGGTGACACGTGTATCCTAACATCAAGCCAGAACTCTAATCCAAACCCATCCACTGTATTCCCTGTCAGTGAAAAATAAATAGAACAAATATTGATATTGTTAACATATTCTCTGTTTTATTATTATTTCTGTATATCCTACATCTCGGGATACAACAGGAAAAAAAAGGTAAAGAAGTTTTGGGGAAACTAAAAAATGACTAAGAATTAGTTAAGTATAAGGTAGGGTCCTGATGTGATCATTTAGATCGAAACCCTTAACTCTTTTTTATTATAACTAATACTAATATTGTTATTGATCTATGTTTTTGATATATTGAGCCGTTTTGGATAATTTGCTAATCCCACTGAACGGAAATCTCAAAGCGACAATTGGATACTATATATATATATATATATATATATATATATATATATATATATATATGTGTGTGTGTGTGTGTGTGTGTGTGTGTTATTTATGTGTGTAGATATAATTGTATATATGTATATGTGTGTGTATATTTATATATATATCTATAAAGAAAAAATTGAAAAAAAACAAACAAGTGTTCCGAAAATAGGATGAATTTAATTATCGATGTTTAAACATTTCAGTTTCATTAAACCTTCATCAGGATGTATCTTGGGGTGAAGAAATTGATGGATGTTTTATAGATGACAGGAGATGAAAATCTTTTTAGTTGTGTAACTGTATTTGATCAGCGTTATGATATACATATACAGTTACACAACTAAAAAGATTTTCATCTCCTGTCATCTATAAAACATCCATCAATTTCTTCACCACAAGATACATCCTGATGAAGGTTTAAAGAAACCGAAATGTTTAAACATCGATAAATAAATTCATCCTATTTTCGGAACACTTGTTTTTTTTTAAATTTTTCTTAATATTGTCGGATTTATTTTACATATTTACTCCCATATATATATATTTTTTCTATATATATTATATATATATATATATATATATATATATATATATAACAATCTTTTTGGTCTTACGCTAGTGAAAAAGGGGTAGGTTCCTTCGCTGATTGGTTGATACCGATTTTATGCCAACCCGACGACTTTACGTTTGTTTTTTAAATATGTATATAAGCACACACACATTATATATATATATATATATATATTATATATATATATATATATATATATAGTTTCTGACTCATTTAGGTCCTTATATATATATATATATATATGCATGTGCACGCACCCACATCCAACCATAGTAAGTGGCGTGACCTGTATATATATGGGTATTTAATTCTATTGATCCGTGCGTGCGTGCGTGTGTGTGTGTCTATGTGTATCTAAATGTCAATCAATGTTTGTCAGTGTGTTAATAAGTATTTCTTAGTGTTCGTTGAAATGAATCTTTTGTTTCTGGTTGAAAAAACTGCTTGTTGCTATGTAGGTGAACGGCTTTTGTTTTTTGATACATTCCCAACCCTCGCAAATACAGGAACGGACTAATGCTTAGAAACTGACACATAAACACACCAATGACCAAGAAACTATTTATTCGCTTCGTGCAACGGTTTAATTGAATGTATGTTCACATCAGTGTGTATTTGTGTTTGCGTGACAAAGTTAAAGAAATATACCAATGCATATGGTCACACACTGAAACACATGAGTATGTATGTAACTAGGTGTGTTTTTATGTATTCACACACATTCATTGGCAATTCAGTCTCGAAAGACTATGATAAAAGTTTTTGTGTGCTCCTGAGGTTGCAGCGCCTCCTGTGTCTATGAAGTCCTATGTTTGAGAAGCATTCTCGACCACAGATTTTGCATTTGTAGGTTGTCCCTGTAGATGATGATGTTCCGATGCTTTGTTGCCGTTGCTTTCTTATGGACCTCTTAGCTTCATGAAGTTGTATCAGGGTGAATTCTGACATGTACAGGCCTCTATGGAGATTCTGCCGCCACCGAGGGCGGTCTTGAGCCAAATTTTCCCAGCTGGAAGGGACAATGCCAAAGCACCTGAGATCATTTTTGCAGACATCCTTGAAACGCAGTAGGGGGCGAACAATCTGTCTTTTACCAGATGTTAGCTCTCCATACAGGATGTCTTTCGGGATTCCTCCATCATCCATCCGACGTACATGACCCAACCATCGGAGACGGTGTTGTCTCAGTAGAGAGTACAAGCTGGGGAGTTGAGATCTCTCTCTAGGACTGCTGTGTTAGTGATCCTGTCTCTCCAGGTGATGCCCAGTACACGTCTAAGGCAGCGAAGGTAGAAGGTATTTAGCCGCCGCTCTTGGTGGGAGTATAAGGTCCATGTTTCACTTCCATACATGAGAGTGCTGATAACACATGCCCTATACACTTGTACCTTTGTACGGATAGTGAGCTTGCTGTTGTCCCACACTCTTGTTGTTAGCTTCCCAAAAGTTGAGGCAGCTTTTCCGATCCGGCAACTGAGTTCAGCATCAAGTGACAGGTTGTCAGTGATGGTGGATCCAAACACATGAGTATGTATGTATCTAGGTGTGTTTTTATGTATTCACACACAAAGAACGTTGCCTTGTCGGTGAGCCTTAGAATATACAGACTGTAGACTATTCAGTATTATAAAAAACTCCAAATTATGGTGTCTTAGATATGAAAATAAATTATATACGATCAATGGGCTGGTCACGTCAAGCCCTAGCACCTATATGATTGTCCCAACCCTATTGCCTTTATGACAAGCCCCAATCCTTTTTATCATATACGTGCTAGAAGGTGGTGTCTGGAGGTTTTGGTGTCCTGGGTTTTATTCTTCAACATATTCAAATCAATCCTATGAATGATTTGTTATAGAAACCAATTAAAATACAATTAGAATAAGTAAAATCTTTCCTGTGCGTTTTTATTTTTATTTTATTTTTTGGTTTGTTTTGTTTTACGGCATATCAACCTCAGTGGGTCATTTAAGGCCGATAAAATTTTGAAATAAATCAATTCTTAATGGATAATACA
>CM042137.1:146889491-146901991 GCA_023376005.1 Doryteuthis pealeii
AAAAACAGCGTTGAAAAAAGCGACCTCTCGAATTACGCTCATTACGATTACAAGAGAAGAAACGTGAAAATAAATAGCCAAACTGGTGTTGTTTGCGGGGAATTACTAGATTGGACAATTTGGCGACATCTATTGGAGAAAAAAAAACAAGAACAGAAAAAAACAAAAAAAAAAAAAAAACAAGCACAGAAACAAATATAGCAGGAATTTTAAAAGAAAGTTAATTATACTATTTTTGACGACGATTTACACAAATATCTGAGGCATAGTTTACGGATGGTAACTTATGAATATTCGATGAATTTCATTGCAATTCAACACCTTCAATGTGTAACTGAGGTTTCGGCGGATTAGACTTCTTCAGGTTAGTTGGTTGGTTGAATTTTACTTTTTATTTATGTAATGAACAAGCTTACTTACCTCCGGCGAAACGCATCTGTTAGTGGCGTGAGCGTGGCGTCGCCCATGCAAATGACGCCGACGATATATAAGGAGCTCATTTATTTGCCAGGGCGGCAGCAATCTAGTCACGAAGAAAGAGGTGTGAGCGTGAAGTTACAGCTACGAGAAGACACAATGTCAACCCTTGGGTTAATTTATGCCGAAATCATTTTGTTATATTCATTCTTCATGGGTGCTCGATTTTTATTTTTTAAACACATTTTTGGAAACTAATTTTTTCTATTTAACCCATAGATAGGACAGTACCACTCCGGGTCAGGGTGTACCTGGAAGCAATGGTGATAAAGGGGTACTTCTCATTTCCCATAGCTCCAAAATTGGAACTTTACCATCAGATGGACTTTAATGTCATACCCAGGACCTTAGCACATATATGATAAAAACGGTTGGGGTTTGCCACAAGAGCGATAGGGTTGGGACAATCATATAGGTGCTAGGGCTTGGCGTAACCAGTCGATTGATTAGAGAGAGCCTCTCTGACCACCCGTCTATCCTAAGTAAGGGCCAATGTGGAGCCTTGCATGTCGGACTGCTCAGCCACCAGGTTACATCCTCACAGGTCGACACCCACGGCCAACAGGTGACCCCATTGGGGGTGTCTTATCCCTCTGCAGATGTACAGTTAGTATATTCTAAATCCCCAGACGACAGGCCTGGACCTCTTCAGGTATATAAGAAATACATGGATCCCCATCTTTCTGACTTTCTCTCACCAATTCTCCCAGTCTTTCTCTGATGAACATTAGGAAAACCCAATAATAAATTTGTCAATAATTGTTAAGAATATTAGCAGCACACGTAAATTATGTTGTCTAAACAAATTATGATTATAAGATACTAGCAGCGACTATCCAGCGTCGCCTGGGTAGAGGTGGATTTTTTAAAAGTTAGTCCCGCAGATCAATTATTATTGAATCGTGAGTTGAATCCTCGTGGGATGCCCCATTTAAATCCCTATGTAAAAAAATAGACTTACATTAATTCAGCTACCCTGAAAAGAAATGTTAATGTCTACTATCTAAAATATTAAATGAAAAAAAAATTCATTCTGTTAAATTTTATTTTTTAATTATCTTCTCGAATATAAATCAAATCTTTATAATTTTTGCCCAAAAACCAAACCCTGGGGTGATATTTAATGTGTATATATATTTACTTTGTCGTTAATTGTTTCATTTTCGAAGTTTCCTCCGGACATACATATATACACAACTGCTCTTTATATATGTATAGATTTAACTCCTTCAATGTGTGGTTGAAGTTTCGGTTGATTAGACTTCTTCAGGCATATAAGAAAGAGATGGAACACTATCTCTCCGATTCTGTCTGTCTTCCCCCTATGAACCTTTAGAAAGCCGTATGGTAGATTGGCCGAGCATTGTGGTAACAAAATTCGCAACATAATTAAGTTCTGTTGAATGAAAAAAACTTTGATTGTAACATCATTCTTCTTCAAGATTTAGATAGGCGAGCATTTCTCAATTCCTTTAATTTCTCGATACAAATTCAAAATAGCGCTCAAAACATAATATGAGAATCACATTTTACGTATAAATAGCATTTAGATTACGGAAATTCCCGAAGTAGCCTAACCCTAACACTATCCCTAACACTAACAAACCTTAACACTAATCCTAACCAAAAAACTAACCCTTACCCTAGTCCTAACTCTAGCGTCTCAAACCTTCCCTGTATTTCTGTGGAATGTAATGAAGTATAATGCATTTTTATACGTAATCCAATAATATCATCTCTTGCGTGCTATTCTGCGTCAGGACCAATCTTTCTATAAATCTTTTAAGAATGTATTGCCCTGTTGGTGTGGTATAGAATATGCTAACTGTATCCCAGCTTATGGGAAACACCAACTACAAGAAAAAGGGTTGTCTTGGTTATCATACTTAATTGAATCTGGTGGTGAGTCTCCACTTCTGGAGCTTTGGGGAATGTATACCACATTCATTGAAACTCTTCCATTCGTGGTGGTAGTACCTGTTTAGATACCATCTATAGGTCAAATAGATCAGAAATTTATTGTCTCAAAGAATACTTGATATCATATATATATATTTACCAACCCCTCTGCACGAGCAGGATGTGACACAAGGTCAATTTATTAAGCGGAGTTTAACAGGTTTGAATTTCAGAGTTTTCCTTTTCCTAGACTGGTTACCTAGCCAAGGTTAATGAACCCAGTCTGCCCTGCTATTTACCCATAGCTGGAGGAGAATTGGATTCATACCTTTCCCAAGGGTATTAGCGCAATGTGAAATTCAAACCATGTGCAAAAAGACTACACATAATATGTAAATATAAACCCATAATGTACGCAATTCCGTAACATTATATATATATATATATATATATATATATATATATATATATATATATATATATGCCAACCTCTCCGTACGGGTAGGATGTGACACAAGGTCAATTTTTAAGCGGAGTTTAACTGAGTTGAATTCAGAGTTTTCCTAGATTGGTTACCTAAACAAGATAAAGCGCCCAGTCTGCCCTACTATTTACACAAATTGAACTCGGGTCGACCAGTCCCTATCGCATCACGCACATCCTGGTCTAGGCGAAGCAAAAACACTTAATTTAAAACTATGAAGAGTTGTGCGAAGAATTTTTGCACAATGGTGCAGCATTCTCTTATTATCAGTTCCTCGATAAAGTGTGTCTGGCTCTACACAGTCTTCACCTCTGTAAATAAATCACTAGCGGAGTTTATTTCCTAAGATTAAGATTAGTTAAATTATCATCAAATTTTGAACGAAAATGGATCTGATGGTTTTCTACATTCTTACATGAAACATTGTTAATCATAATTAGTTTTTTTCATATTAATTTTATGATTTTTTATTACACAGAGTATAAGATATAATAATCATCGGATTTTTAGATGAAACAGTGTTGATTATCTTTCATTAATATTTCTTTCATCTTATTTCTTAACACACACACGCACACACACACACACACTCACACACATACACAAGTCACTTGTATATATATATATATATATATATATATATATATATATATATATATATATATAATATATATTTTTTGAAAATTTGCTTTTTGGAGCATTGTTAAGTAAAATATATTATTGTTTATATTTTTTGAAGGCAATTACAATGCGTATATCGTATAAAATTCGATAATTATTGTTTGCAACAGCTGTACAGTGTTCCATGTCAGGCGCGTTATTTGCCGAGTTTACAGTTTACAGTTTAAACACACACACACACACACACACACACACACACACACATATATATATATATATATATATATATATATATATATATATATATATATATTATTATTATTATTATTATAATTATAATTATTAAAAAAGTCTGCAAAATGGATTATGTTTTGAGAAACAATTAAAAAAATTTGTTTATGAAAACATAATCCATTTTGCGCACCTTCTTTTTTACAAAATATTTAATTTTTTCCCGTTTGACCCATAACAAAACTTTATATATATATATATATATATATATATATATATATATATATATATATAATGACTAAAAAGTTCATAGGTTGAAAAGTTCATATGATGATGTCATATCTTATGCTGATGACTGTTTTTTTAGCAATGGGATCCAAGCACTGCAGCACCGATGGAAGTAGTGTGTGGGCAGCATAGAAGACTTTTTTCATTTTGTGACATTGCATCAGAATATCTAGGTCAGCCTATGAATTTTTCAAGCGACCCTCATAGTTTCGGCTGATACTAATTCCCCAGGGTACATCACTCAGTAAACATCTAACGCCTTTCAATAATGAAACGAGATTGTAAACATCTAATTTACGTATAAGATATCTCTATTTTCCTAGAAAAAATATTTTCTAATTCCCAAAGCTATTGTTATTTGCCTTTTTCTCGTCCCCCTTTCTTAACAAAATTCTCCGGTCTTCAAATATCTTATTATATATATATATATATATATATACCAACCCCTCCGCACGAGCAGGATGTGACACAAGGTAAATTTCTTAAGCGGAGTTCAACAGGTTTGAATTCAGAGTTTTCCTTCTCCTTCGACCGGTTGCCTAACCAAGGTTAAAGAGCCCAGTCTGCCCTACTATTAACCCATAGCTGGAGGGAGAGTACGATTCATACCTTTCCCAAATGTATTAGCGTTATGTGAAATTCAACGTCCAGGAATTGAACTCGGAGAGACAAATATCTTATTATAATGGACGGTGTCTCTGTCTGTTTGTAACCGAAACTACACCACTGCTTACGTCACAATGTCCTCAGGAATAGCGGAAGTTTATTAATGTGAATTTAATTTATAGTCCAAATCATTAATACATAGAATACAGCCCATGTTATTAGTGCATTTAAAATCGGCGATGTGTCTCATATATCACTATAGATGCGCGTCTAATGGTTAGAGTCTTAGGAAATGGACTCGTCTACCCGAGTCCGATTCCTTGACGAAGCTGTTTGCATTTCACATAGTGCTAAAACCCTTGGGGAAGGTATGAATCCAATTCTCCCTCCAGCTATGGGCAAATAGTAGGGCAGACTGGGCTGTTTAACCATGGTTAGGTAATCAGTCTAGGAGAAGGAAAACTCTGAATTTAAACCTGTTAAACTCCGCTTAAGAAATTGACCTCGTGTCAGATCCTGCTCGAGCGGAGGGGTTGGTATATATATATATATATATATATATATATATATATATATATATATCACTAGAGAAATAAAGGTTTGCATAATATATGGTGTGGTTAATTTGCATACTGGTTTTAACAAAACCGCGATTAATAAATGATTACTTCGTGTTATTGATCTCTAATATTATTGTTTTATTCTTCAACGTATTAAAATCAATCCTATGAATGATTTGTTATAGAAACCAATTAAAATACAATTAGAATAAGTGAAATAGTTTCTGAGAGTTTTTATATAATTTCCTTAGTCTTTTTAAGATGTATATTCTATTACATTAAAACTTAAAAACTTACGTCCGGAGGGCGCATATTGTTGCTGGTTATGATAATGGAGATTGCGTGATTGTCTGTCTGTAACCAAAATTACACCACCACTGACGTCACAATTCCCTTAGTTATTATGAAAATCTGACTTAGATTTACATCAAAACAACCCAAGTTATTTGTGCGTTTAAAATTCTGCAATGTGTCTTATATATCAATAAGAAATAAATGTTTACATAATATATAATGTGGTTAATTTGCATACTGGTTTTTAACAAAACCAGATTTAATAAATAATTGCTTGGTGTTATTGTAATCTAATATTCTTATTTTATCCTCCAATGTATCAACATTAATCCCATGAATGATCTCATATACAAAGCAAGTAAAATATAATTTAAATGAATGTAATTTTTTTTTTATGTGTTCTTATTTCATTTCCTTAGACATTCTAATTTAATACATTTCATTACATTAAAATTTTAATACTTACACCCGGAGTTCACATATTCTTGCTAATTAATATTAATATTAATAATTGAGATTCGCTTACGGTTTTTGTCTGTAACAAAAACTACGTCACTGCTTACGTCACATTACCCCAAATCGTCATAACAGAATAAATACACTCACAATTTGAGCATGCAATGTAAGACAGTCCTCATTGGTTTTTTAAACAAGTTTTAATGAATACATACCTGGTATTATCTATCTATATATAGTTTGTTTTATTCTAATATATATTTAAAGTTATCAGAACTAAGTTGCTATTTCAATTTTTTAATTTTTTACTCCTTTAATAGATTTATTTTATTTTTTACACCTTTAATAAATTTGATGATTTTACTTTTACTTATGATACAAACTCTCTGATATTAAATTTTCAACTCCCATCCCCTCAGGCAATATTTATTTTACGTCGCCCAGAGGGTTTTTTATTTTGCTTGTTAATTATAATATCATTACGTATGCGTGTGGTAGGAATTACCAAAGAACAATGAGGTTAGCGCTTATCACTTTCATTAGCCAATAAAGAAACAAATTCAGGTCTGTTTTAATATTTATCATAGTGGGACCCCCTTCGAAGTTGTGGTGATTCTTAACGATATGGCAAATCTATAATGACAATCAAATTAAACATAAGAAAATATGGCTTTTCAGATAATGCATGTTGACAGGATTTTATAAGGAAGGGCTGATAGGAATTTGTCATCGTATTTTTTGTGGCCGTAACAAGATACCAATAACGTGATTAGTGGTAATACCTTAAACAACACAATTTTTCCCTACAGGTACTTTTCACGAGTAAAACGAAACAAATGAAACCAGAAACCTAGGTTGTCTGAGGTTCAGAAACGACGTGTTTTAATATTTCTAGCAATTTTAGATTATCTTTATATCTTACTTTGTATGGATAAAAAGCATAAATATATTAAACTTCTGGTCAGAAATGAATGCAATAAGAAATACTAAGAGAACTTTATATACCAGTTTGATTATTCCAACGTTTGATACGTTTACTTAAGAGCTATTGCAAAATACTTCAATATGTAAAAAGTATAATAATCTTGATTTAACTAGCTCGTAATCTTTTTTTTCCTTTTCAGCGTTTCATTATGTTCGATTGAAAAAGATTAACGTTATCGCTTCCGCTTGATCATACTCTCTCTCTAGTTTTCCCCATTTTTTTTTCATTCTTTTTTTATCTCTTTCTTTCTTTCTTTCTCTCTCTCTCTTTCTTTCCCTCCCTCGCTCTTTCTTTCTTTCTTATTATATTTTTCAGTGTAGCATGTCTTTCTTTCTTTATAATAAAAACTGGGCTGACGACACTTATACGAAATGAGAATTCGACGGATAAGCGACATCAAATAAACAGGATTTACATTTCATCTTGGACGGTGTCATTTTTAACCAGAGGGGGTTGCAAGCTGATATCGATCGTACTTTTAAGGAAGACGTGTATGAATATATAGATTAGATATTAATAATTGGTCGAAAATACTTGATATCATATAATCGTGCCCAAAAGTCTTAAGAAACTAGACAAAAAATAGAAATATGAATGTGACACAATGGTGACTGCACAAAAATACTGCGTGTGACCTAAAATAACCCACAAGAAAGCGGCAGTACGGCCACTTGTACACACCATCCAAGTAAGACAAAAAAGACATGCTGGACACTTCTGGAGAAGCAAAGACAAACTCATAAGCGACTTTCTCCAGTGCAAATAAGCACATGGACACGCCAATGCAGACCGTACAGCAAATACTTGCATTAACCAGCTCTGTACGGATTCAGGATGCTGAGTGAAGGACCTGCAGGAAGCAATGAATGATAGGAACGGTTGGCAAGAGATTGCTATGGATATCCATGCTACTGGCGCGACCTGATGATGATTAATTGCATCTCACTGGCGACTGAGTAACCCCAAGGGTGAAGGTCTGTTCATGCATGCGTAGTAGTATCCCCTCTGATTAGTTGTCAAGATAAAGGTGCGCAAACCTATCCTCAAGATACTAAAATAGCAAGTAACGTCAGAATATATCTCGTATACTTATATTTCAAGGCGAATATAAACCACTTACACACACACACACACACACACACACACACACACGCCTATATACAACTGTTCACACATACGCGTACACAAGCAAACACACACACACACACATATATATTTTTGTTATAGAGGACAATGCATTTAAGGTGCAATTGTTACCATTGGTCTCAAGGCAGCATGTTTGCCACTTATCATCAAGACAACGCCCCTGTAAAAGACAATAGCCAAGTCTTTTACTGGCGCGTTGTCTTGATGATGAGTGGCTAACTGTGTGCTTTGAAACGAATGGCAAAAATCACATCTAAAATATATTGTACTCTATAACAAATAAATACAGCTCTTACACTCGTGATCGAGCACTTTATTTTCAATTCTCTAATACCAAAGAAAACACACACACACACACACACACACACACACACATACACACACACACACACACATATATATATATATATATATATATATATATATATATATATATATATATATATATATAAATAAACACATTGTTTGTTTACTTACTCTCATACTGTCGGGTAACAAGCCAATAAAAGTGGAATATGAATAAGTTCAAAACAAAACAAAAAATCTGGCAATTACCAGCTAGTGTAGTGGTTAGAATCCCCGCCTGTCAGCTTGGCAGTCAATGTTTAGAGTCACACGCGGAGCAGTCTCCCATGTCTATAACCTTGCTGATGAGACCTAATAGGTCGAAATGTACATTCAGGGATTGACATTTTCTCGATTTGTTTAGCCTTACATTTGAACGTATATGCCCGCCTTAAATTCATTCATTATTGACTAAATAATTTTCAAAAATTAGGTATGACTTCAATTAAGCACATATCCTCCAAAAATTGTCGGCTAAAAAGCCATATCAAATAAACACATTGTTTGTTTACTTACTCTATATATATATATATATATATATATATATATATATATATATATATATATATATATATAACTTAGTCTGCTCTTATAGAATTGAGCGCTGATTCTATGCATACACTTTTCTTATTTGCTGTCCTTCATAATATTATATATTATATCATAGTGTAGTAAAATCGGCACAGTGGCGTATTGTCGGTATCAGCCGGACAGCGAGGAAGTCTATACCCTTTTCTCTAGTGCTAGACTACACTAGAAAAATTGTTTTTGCGTCTGAGGTGGAGCGCCACATCTACCATCAACCCCTCACTTTACAGCACAGATCCAAGCTGTGATACTCGAGCGCTGATATACACGAGGGTTGAATTTTCAAAAATAATTTTATTATTTAGCCTATGACATAGCTTGTGGATTTCAGTGATGATACACCGATCAAAGTATTTTTACAATTCTGTAAAGCATTATGAAAGACTAGCAGGACATACCACCGTATGATAATTTAATTTTAAAACTTTTGATATGTTTACTTAAAACTTTTACAAAATAGTTAAATATGAAATAATATTGACTTAACTCCCACTCTTTTCTCTCTTTTTCCCCTTCGCTTTGTTATTTCTGATTGAACGGGATAAGATTGATCGCTTCCAAGCGCTCAACCCCTCTCTCTATCTTTCCACAATTCTATTTCTTTCTTTCTTTCTTTCTTTCTTTTCTTTCTTTCTTTATCGCATGTCCTTTTCCTTCCATTTCTTTCTTATATAAAAACGGAATGTCCATTATTTAGCCGAGGTGTCGACACTCTAAAAAAAAAAAAAAAAAGAATAAAAAAGAATTTGGTGGATAAGTGACACCGGATAATTAGGAATTTACATTTTGGCATTTCATCTTGGACGATTTGGACGGTCTCATTTTTAGCCAGGGGTCGTTGCAAGATGATAACGGTCGGATTATTAAGGAACAAGAGTATTTATACATGTAGAAGAAGATATTTTGTTTATTTCTTACCGCCTAATTTCTTCTGTTTCTTCTATCGTATGAAATCAATCCGTTCTGGGAAGGTTTTAGCTTTGGAAATAGAATAATCCACAGAGGCAAATCCCATCTTTTATGACAGCTAGAGCGTGAGAAATGGTTCGTACTTCGCCAAGTATTCATCACGTGATCGTTGTCCATTGGGATCACGTTTTTTATGAATGTTCTTACTGATGTGAAATAATGGTATATTATTTGTGACCTTGCATAATGGAGATTCGATGTCTGTCTGTCTGTCTGTAATCGATACTACGTCACTGCTTACGACACAATACCCACAGGAATTGCCTAAGTTTATCAATGAGTGTTTGATTTATAGTCGAAATCATTAATTAATACGTAAATAAATCTTATTTATTAACGATTTGCTAATGTGGTTTGGAGCCCAAGACTCATCAAGGACACAAAACTCATTGAGGGAGTCCAGAAGAGAGCTACTAAATTAGAGAATAATTTAAAGTCCCTTTCATATGAAGAAAGACTTAGGAACATTGACCTACCAAGTCTGGTTTTCCGACGTATGAGAGGGGATATGATTGAAGCCTACAAATACACGCATGGTTTTTATTCAACGAACTCTGACCTACTAAACATTGCTCAAAATACCTATACAAGGGGACATAAATTAAAACTCCTTAAAAAATCTTGTAAAGCAAATGCAAGACAAAATTATTCTAGCTATAGAGGGTGAATACATGGAATAAACTACCTTCATCAGTAGTGAATGCCCCATCTCTAAACTCCCTCAAGGCAAAGTTGGATAATATGTGGAATGATATTAAATATTCTGTGGATTTAAAATGAATATTTATAAGGAACAGCTGACAGGTCTCTGACCTAATATACTAGTTGAAAAGATATTATTATAACGATGTCATTATTGCGTTTATTATTCTGCAATGTGTCTCATATATCACTAATAAATAAAGGTTTACATAATATATGGTGTGGTTATTTTGTATACTGGTTTTAACAAACCGGCTTTAATAAGTAATTATTTAGTATTATTGATCTCTGATATTATTGTTTTATTCTCCAACGTATTAAATCAACCCTATGGATGATTTTATATATAGATTTATTACTTACGCATGGAAGGTGTATAGTCTTGCTAGTACATATGAAATTTGATATTAGCTGATATTAACATGTCATTTTTAATGAATACTTCAGAGTGGTTTGCGATCACGTTTCTACATTTAATAAAGATAGTGTTTTCTATCTTACGACAAGCCGGATCCTCAAGATTATTTATAAAAAGTATACATTTAACTGGAACAACATTTTATCTTTTGTCTTCTCGGTCCCCTGTCCTAATTTACGCTATGCTTACCATGCCATCGTCAGGCGAATTTCGAGGTAATCCTTAACTTGTTCCTCGTAACTTCCTACCATAAAATAAACTGAACCCTCATTTTGTGTCCGTTTTTTTACAATAAATATTTTATTTTTCTTGCACCCGTTATTTTACAATACTAATATATTTTCTTTATTCTTCATTCTTTAACAAATAAAGAAAATATATTTAGCATTGTAAAATAACGGGTGCAAGAAAAATAAATTGCAAAAACACGGACATAAAATAAGGGTTCAGTTTATTTTATGGTAGGAATTTACGAGGAACAAGTTAAGGATTACCAATTTCCAGCACAATTTAGATATTTTTAGAGATGTGTTTTTTCGCTGTTTGTTTGCTGAGAGCAACAATGAATCCAGTTGGCAATTCACTACTGTTTTACCGCCCTGTCATCTGGAGCCGTAGAATAAGTCGACGGCATGCAAGACCCCCTTCAATTGGACCTCCCCCGTTGGCCCTGGTGATGATCCGTGATGCTTAAAGATGGAATCCTGGTGGATAAGAATTCCATGACATACACTGTATGCCTTGATCCAGTCACATATTATTATAACATTTTCAGATTCTCCAATAAACATTGTTTTACCTAGCGAGCAATATATACCTCCCAAACAATTTTCTTATCCTCCTTTACATAGGGTTTACATTACATGGTTGATGAAAGAAGTTCTCGGGACTCGGGTAATGTAGCCTCCTGAAAGTCGGTCTGAACAGAGATGTAACGTCTTCCTCAGTTCCATTTTCAGGAACCCTCGTCAGACTGACAGAAAGGGGACAGGTCGAGTAAGATCGGAGCGAAGGGGAGGCCCCACCAAGAGAGATAGAAATAGAAAAAAAAAATGTTTGTGGAGAGGGGAGAGCTATAAAGAGAAAAAAGCCATACCTTTCCCACCAGACACCCGTTTCCTTGTAAATCGGACAGAATCCATGGAAAAATAAACAGGCTACACCACTTGTTAGTATTTTGGGGTAAGTAAGAAAATAAGTGAAAAGATATGTATATGTGTGGAAAGAAATGACTTTACAAGAAATGATAATAAAAAAAGAAAAACACAGACTGAAAGAACGAGAAGAAGAAAGTAAGTAGACATGTTTAATTCGGTTAGTAACATTGAAATAAGAGTCTAAATTAAATCAGAACACACATTGTAATTACTCAAATAAACGCATATGGGAAAATTAATAAATGCATATACAAACACATAGACACACAGGCAA
>CM042137.1:146904491-146914491 GCA_023376005.1 Doryteuthis pealeii
ACCTTTCATCTCTTATAAAGAAAGAAAGATAGGGAAGAAAAATGACATGTTACACAGAAAAACTATAATAAGAAAGAAAAAGAGAAAATAGGAAAGATAGAGAGAGAGGATGAGCACGCGGAAATGATAACGCTTATATGTTTCAATCGAACATAATGAAAAGACCAGAAGGAAAGAAATTTTTTAAAAGTGAGAGAGAGTTACATATTGAGCTATTTCACAGTAGCTCTTAAGTAAACATATCAAACGATGTAATTAATAAATTATCAGGATCATATTACCCTTAGGCACCCCTTTTTGATCTCGATTAAGAAAGGACGTATTTTTATTTACACCGTCAATATCTGGTTGTTTGTTAGGAGTTAGGGTTAGGTGTTAGGGTTAGGGTTAGGGGTTAGTTTTATCATTTTTAAAAATCTAAAAATCGTCTGTTAAAACAACCGGATATTGACAGTGTAAATAAAAAAACATGTCCTTTCTTAATCGAGATCAAAAAGGGGTGCCTAAGGGACATATGGTCCTCAATCTTAACAACAATCTAGGTACCCGTATTCCTTAATTTTACGACCAGTTATCATCTCGCAGTACACTCTGATTAAAAATACTCAGTGATTATTTGGTAGATATGATTGGGGAACTATTAAACAGACCAATAACTGTGCAAATGATTGTAGAAATACATAATTTCGGTCAATAAATATCTATATATTTAATACACGTGTTCCTTAATTGTACGACCGTTGTCATCTCACAGTACTCTCTTGTTAAAAATGAAACCGTTCAAATCATCCAGGATGAAATGAAAAAATGTAAATCATGATTTTCTGGTGCTGCTTATCCACCAAATTCTTATTTCTTATGTGATATAAGATTATTTTTTATAACTGAGTAGAGCTGTTTTGAATTCAGAGCGTTCCTTCTGCTAAAATGGTTGACTAAGCAAGGCTTTAAAAAACTTGTCTAGCCTACTATTTACAAATAGTTGGGAGATAGAAGAGTTGAATTTGGTTTTTTTCCAATGGAGCTGAGTTTCAAGGATATCTGAAAGAATGATCTATGGTGCTTTGGCATTATCCCTTCAGCTGGGAAAATTTGGCTCCGGACCGCCCTCGGCGATGGCAGGCTTTCCGTAGCGGACTGCTCCTGTCTGAAGTCACCCTGGCTCAATACCATGAAGCTAAGAGGTCCAGAAGAAAGTAGCGGCAACAAAGCACCTGCACATCAACATCTTCTGGGACAGTCTTCACATGCAACATCTGTGGCCGAGAATGTTTTTCAAACATCGGATTTCACAGTCGCAGGAGGCGCTGTAACTTCAGGGGCACAATAAATTTATAGTCTTCCGAGACTGCAATGCCAATTACAATGGTATTAGCACGAAATAACATGCAGGATTTGAACTCGGGCCAGCGATTCCATTTCCTTGGACGATAACCGTTACGTCCAGCTTATGTAGGTAATTTGATTGTGGAACCTTGCCACAGAATTACCGTAGCACAAAAATAAATAAATAAAAAATAGAATCCAGCCTTTCATTGATAGAGTCGACTCCTTCAAAAAATGTGATTACTTAAAAAATTGCGTAAGTTTATCAATGAGTATTTATGTTATTGTCAAAGTCATTAATACATAGAATAAATCTTATTTATCAACGATGTCTCTATGAAAATCTGCGTTAGATTTCCCCTCAAAACAGCCCATGTTATTAAAGCATTTAAAATCCTTAAATGTGTCTTATATATCTCTAAGGAATAAAGATTTACATAATTATATGTTGAGGTTAATTTGCATACTGGTGTTAACAAAAGCGGATTTAATAAGTAATTACTTGGTGCTATTGATCTCTAATATTATTTTTTTAATTCTCTAGCCTATTAAAATCAATCCTATGAATGATTTTATCTAGAAACCAATTAAAATATAATTAAAATAAGTGGAATCTTTTTATATGCATTGTTATTTAATTTCGTTAGTCTTTTGATTTAATATATTTCATTGCATGAACACTTACTTATGCCTTGCTAGTTAGTTTAATTTAACATTTGTATTTGTAGTAGTGAGTCTTAAACCACTGCCTAGGTTTAAAGCTGGTTATGGGTGGAATGACCAATACTCCATATGAGAATACAATGTTTCGTAATGTAGATATAATGAATTTACATTATTACATTAAAATAAGTAAAGTCAAGGGGTGACTTAAAGTCGATATCAGCCAGACAGCGAGGTAGTCTATCCCCTTTTCACTAGCACTAGACCAAGGAGATTGTTTTGGTGTCTGAGGTGGAGTGCCACACCTACCATCAGCTCCTCTCTTTACCACACATACCCCTGTGCTACTCCTGCGCTGAGTTGTCTAGGGCTGGTATTGAACCAGAATCTCGTGATTCTTAGGCAAATGCTCTACGACTGAGCTACAGTAAAGAAAGAAAACCATGTGGAAATTCTGTCTAGCGTGATTTTTCAAGTCGATGTTAATATAAGCCCTACCCTTAAAATAAGCCCTAGTTGAGAGCCGCAGATAGACGAAAGAAATAAGCACACTTCCTAACCACATCATGCGACGCAAACACTCGTCTTCGTCAATGATCAAATGTAGATTGTTTTTCGTTTGTTTGTTTATTGATTTTAACGGCATATCAATGCGTTGACGTTATGTCACGCGTTACGTTATGTCATGTAATACATATCGTGCATTTATATTTATACTTTTTAGTAATTGGTTTTAACAATGTGTTAGCATTATTGGGGATTATGTTGTATGGTATAGATTTGTTTCATGTCTATATTCTAGGGTATAATTTTATTTCCCTCAAAAAAGAGAGAATATCCTCCATGTTGACATTTTCAAACAGATCTTTCATATTGTTTGCTTTAAAATAACGGTTTCTGATGTGAGCAAAAAACCTGCATTCCAGGAATAAGTGTTTAACTGTCAAAGGTGTTTGACATGTTCCACATTGTTTTTCGTAATTCTTGATTGTTTAGAAATTTCGTAATTTTCTAATTCGTAATGTCGTTTTTCGATATTTGACGA
Source organism: Doryteuthis pealeii (assembly GCA_023376005.1). Classification (NCBI taxonomy): domain Eukaryota; kingdom Metazoa; phylum Mollusca; class Cephalopoda; order Myopsida; family Loliginidae; genus Doryteuthis; species Doryteuthis pealeii. Next base: position 146,907,526 of record CM042137.1, read on the forward strand.
ATAAGACACCCTCCCACCACCACAAAAAAAAAATAAATAAAATAAGCTCAACTGTTAAATTTTGGAGTAAATATTAATATAAGCCCCTTTTTGTTTTCGGTGAAAATAATTATTTTACATTTTAAAGTTATTCTCTTAAAAAATGTCTTTCTTTTATTGAAACGTTCTTACCTTATCGGCATTTCTGTCGTCAAAATAGATTACAAGAACTAGCAAATATATGCACCCTCCGGATGCAAGTGTTTAAAGTTTTAATGTAATAAAATATTATATTAAATTAGAAAAGCTAATGAAACTAAGTAAGAATGCAGATAACAAATTTTGAAACAGGGGAGAGGTATAATCGAAAAATAGAACAACTGAAACTTACTCTTCCATCACCCCTGTCTTTCATTGCTAAATTTTCCTAATTTAATTATTTAGTTTTTTGCTCATATTCATTAAGATAAAACCAAACAATTGAAAATCAATAATGATAAGAACATATTTATTAAAAATCAAATTTTTAATATCAATATGCAAATTAGTATCCCCGTTCATACTATAAACCGCTATTTTGCATGTTATTGGTATGTAGATATGACAAACAGTATTATTAATGTAAAATGATTTTATTAATAATCGAGGTTTAAATAACAATAAAATCATGGGAAATGTGATGTAAATAACAAAGGGAATTGGGACTTGATTAGGGATATAGTTTCGGTTACAGACAGACAAACACACTATCACCATTATATTAAGATTTGCAATAAAAAATCGACTACTGAGACTCAATCATGTATCTTATACCTCCGATGCATTTTGTGCCCTTGTCTATGCGAATATGGTTTTATTCAACGAAGCCATTGCGATAGAGATGAGATACTGAGATACGGGTTCGAAATGAACGATTTGATTCAAAATTACCGCACTCTAATTTGAGGGCCGTAGAAAAGATCATTTTAAAGTGTTCTGACAAAATAAATAAATAAATAATGAACAAAAAAAGATGATGAAAAAAGTGAAAACTGAATGTGAATCTAGCGACAATATGTCACGTAAATCAAAATAAGCACAATAACTTAAGAGCTCAGCCCGATTCAAAGACAAGGTCATTTTTAAAAACAACAGGGAAATAATTAGTTGAGAGAAGAAGAAAAAATCATGACGATAAAGATAGACACGGCGTCAGTGCTGAGTAAATATATCAAATTACAAATTACCCTAACATATACATCATACGTATGAATTCGTGTTTGTCATTATATATATATATATATATATATATATATATATATATATGTGTGTGTGTGTGTGTGTGTGTGTGTGTGTGAAATGAAAATGGAAGTGAATCCGACGGTAGTTGAAAAGTGAAATAAAGGAAAGAAGTATAGAATGGATAAAATAAGATACTTTAATCAATTTTACTTACACCTGTTTCGGTCAGGAGTTTATCCATGTGTACATTATTCAATCTATTAATATTTTAAATAACCAAATGAAATGAAATAACTATAATAGAAAAAATGTAGAAATGTTCCACACACAAAGAAGTATCGACCTTCCTCAGAGTAAATCCTTATTTTTTAGATTGAATAATGTACACATGGATAAACTCCGGACCGAAACACGTGTAAATAAAATTGATTAAAATATCCTATTTTATCCATTCCTTTCTTTCTCTTCTCAACACACACACACACACACATATATATATATATATATATATATATATATATGTGTGTGTCTCTGTGGATGACAACTACCTCTGACCGGGAGCGAAATCCGACTGACTTTTCTTCAGCCCGATCCGTTAACATCTCGGACATTAGACAGTTGTCGTTTTAAGAAGCGATTTTTAAACTATTTAATACATACAATTTTTTTATATATTTTTTAAAGATCACCAGAGAGATCTAGTCTGTAAACAGACGATCATTTCTTTATGCTGGCGGGGAAAGTTAATTTTATATATATATATATATATATATTATATATATATATAATTAAAACAATGAAAACACTTGTCGCAGCGAAATTGCTTGTAATGTAATGTAATTAGGTGTCTTAAAGCCTGAAGGAAAAAATATATCCGAGGATAGTCGAGGGTTAAAACCAGTGTCCCTAGTAATCCGAGAGAGATATTTAAATTCCCATTACTAGCTAGAAATAAATAGTTTTCTTATTTAAAAAAAATTTCGCCAAAAATCAGACTTAATGGCGACTGATAAGGGGTTAGTCTCCTTTGATCTGGATGACCAGGTAGTGGGAGGGACCGAGATATTTAACACGTGTTTCGGAATGGTCAATAATCTTATGAAAGCTTCTGAACGAAAAGGCATAAAAGACACCTGCCTGAGGGCAGACAGCAGTTGGGGTTAGGTGCTCGGACGGTAAGTACCCGGGTTAGATTTTTGGGCTTAACGGCTGGTACTAAGTTAATAAGAGCCGGAGACAGCTAGATCAGTTAAGTCGGACTTAACGAAGAATACAAAGCAAACTTAAGCAAGATACAGGGAACGAAACTGAATGAGATTTTTCTCTCTCTCTTGGGAAAACTGTCTGGATAACAAATTGATTAAAGAAAAGAAATTCCTATGTAAAAACTTCGTCACTACGAAAAGATTTGTGAATGGAATGTTCCGAGTGAAAGAACAAAACAAAACAAATAATAAACAGTCCTGAGCCGGAATTGAGAACCAGAGGAAAGCAGTCTGTTGACATAAGTTAATTGATCGTGTCGACGACGCGTGTCCACTGATCTTCTCCTCCTCTGGCCACTGTAATTAGATATTCCATGACCACGGAGGGAGAAAGGCCCCTAACACGAACTGCTAGGATTTGTGTTGGTAAACAACCCCGGCGTATTGTGTCCCGTGTTTGAAGACTGCTTGCCTTGTAAACGTCTTCTTGGCGCAGTGGTCAGTGCATCTGCAGAAGATGTCACGTTACAATAGACTAGTCTCAGAAACCACTTCCTAAATAGAAACTTTGATTTTATGATCCAAAGTGGGTGCCACAATATATTAGCCCTGTGCCAGACTAAGTTAACCTAATAAATGCCGTCACTAACTGACGCAAACTCTATTATGATATTGCACGAGAAATGCCTAATATAATTTCATTTTGTAAGATTAGAATATCAATAACAAAAATGTATTTAAAGCCAATAGGTAACCTATGACTCATATTTAGTTAAGTGTTTTTCATCTTTGTCTCCAGTTTCATTTTATTTTATTTCTGTTTATGTATATGGAGTCGCGTAGGCTAGTGGTTAGTGTCGTGGAAAATGGACTCGTCGATTCGAGTTCAATTCTTAGACGAAGCTGTTGGCATTTCACATAGCGCTAATACCCTTGGGAAAGGTATGGATCCATATATTCTCCCTCCAGCTATGGGTTAAATAGTAGGGCAGACTGAGCTCTTCGGCCTTGGGTAGGTAATCAGTCTAGGAGAGGGATAACTCTGAATTCAAAATTCCTGAGGTCGGTCGTTGATTGGGTCAGTGGCAACCCTTGATGCACCAATTCTTTCCTATCGACTGTGCCAAAAAGTGCGGATGGTCCAACACAGGCCTTCACCACTATAAACAAATCACTGTGTGGATGTTCATTATATGAACACTCATACGTCGATCTACGGGAGAGTCCATCATATATACAGTTAACGACGAAATTATTCATAAACCCATCAATTTTGAATATTCCGATGCATTTCTCCGAATCTAATGCTCGCATGATGCCCGGAGAGAAATAATGATAAAAGCAGCATAAGGGTACAAAATGATTACAATACCAGGCTCGACTGGGTGGGATAGATGATACACTGGGAACTGTGCAAGAGATTAAAATTTGAATAAATTATCAAATGGTAATGCACCAACCGGAATCTGCCCTAGAGAATAAGACGCACAGAATTATCAGGAATTTTCATAAATAAACGGATTATTACATAATTCATGGATAGTCAATGAATTATGTACGTACGCTAATAATAATATTTTGAATAAGAATTCGTCGGATTTAAAACCTAGGGAGTTAAGTGTAGAATTTCCATAACCGTTAGGGTTATGATTGATTGATCGTGACCCCCATCTTAACCCTTCCGGAAGGCGCCATTAGAGGCGTGGAAAATTTTAGATGAGATGCGACAAGAAATTCAGAGCCAGTGGATACATAGGTCGCTTGTTCTGAGAGTCGTTCTCCACTGCGTGGTTGAATATGGGCTGGGTTGTGTTAAATAAAAAAAACAAAAAAACAAAACACAACATAAAAACAAAAAAAAAACAAAAAAACAACCAAGTCTTGTTGATTCATTTAAACAAGAATTGACCAATCCGAATAAATCAACTGAAAGAAGTAGAAACAGCCGAGAAATCAACCCGAGAAATCAGCCCGAGAAATCAGCTTTGAGAAGGATATGGTGACTGACAAAATAGAGCAGAAGTAACAAGAGCCCTCATCATCATCTATTTGTTGAGAAAATTCTGTTATAAGGTGTGTGCTAGATGCCCGCTCCTATTTATAGATTGGCGATAACCATATGATCATACACTTGGCCAATCGCAGGCAGTTCTCTGCTGCTGATATAATACTTATACCGGCTGTACTGCTCATGGTTACTCATAACTACTTTGAACCTTCGTAGACGACGGACATAGGATTAAATCACTGGACCTTTAACAATACGCAGGATAGGACTTATTCACTTACCAAAGGATTCCATAACTCGGGACTTACTTTTCAACTGGCCAAGGATGGCATTTAAAAACTTAACACTATTATCTCCTCGACTGGCTCTCTCTCTCTTTCCATTATGATATTGTATGTTATTATGATATATAACAGGATAACCTAACACTGGCCAGAAGACCAAACGTTAATTAACTAGAAGAAAAAGACCATCGAGTGGATTTTGCCGTTCCGGGAGACAACAGAATTAAAATGAAAAAAAAAAAAAAAAAGAAAAATCAAGACAGACTAATACTTGGACCTGGCCTGAGAATTAAAAGAAGCCTGTGGAACATAAAGTGAATGAGATACCAATTGTGTTGAGAAATTTTCTGTTATAAGGTGTGTGTTAAAAGACCACTTCTATTTATAGACTCGTCAAGAACCATGAGATCAACCTCTTGGCCAATCACTGGCAGTACTCTTGCTGATACAATACTTAACCAGACAGTACAGCTCATAACTACTGCGACTTTCGTGGACGACGGAGATAGGATTAAATCACTGGACCTTTAACTATACGCAGGATAGGACTTATACGCTTACCAAAGGATTCCATAACTCAGGACTTACTTACTTTAAGCCCTTTTCAACTGGCCAAGGATGGCATTTAAAAACATAACAGTTGGAGCACTTGGAACAGTCCCTTAAAGTTTAGAAAACAGGCTGGAGAAATAGAAATCAGAGGAAGAATTGAGACCATCCGGATAGCAGATTTGGTAAGATCAGCAAGAATACTCAGAAGAGTTATTGAGACCTGAAGAGACTTGTTGTCATTCAGACTCGAGTAAAAGACCACCAGCTAAAGCTGGTGTAAAAATCTAATAATAATAATAATAATAATAATAATAATAATAATAATAATAATAATAATGAAAGCCTATGACATGGTCCCACATACCTGGATTTTAGAATGGTTAAAAATGTACAAAATTTCCAACATCATAAATTTCATTGAAAAAGCCATGGAAAACTGGAGAGTTCAATTAAAAGCCGTAAAGCAATCCCTGGCAGACGTAAAAATCCAAAGAGGTATCTTCAAGGTGACTCGTTATCACCACTACTGTTTTATATCGCAATGATGCCACTCTATCATATACTTTAAAAATGTACAGGGGGATACAAATTCACTAACTCACAAGAAAAGATAAACCACCTTATGTACATGGATGACATAAAAAAAATTTGCAAAAAATGAAAAAGAATTAGAAACCCTAGTACAAACTATTAGATATATAGCCAAGATATTGGAATGGAATTTGGAATTGAAAAATGTGCTATGCTAGTAATGAAACGGGGTGAAAAAAATTAATGGATGGAATACAACTGCCAAATCAGGACCCTATAAAATCACTTGATGAAAATGAAAGTTACAAATACTTTGGAATTTTAGAAGCGGACAATATTAAGCAGAAATGAAAGAAAAAGTTAAAAAAAGAATATCTCAGGAGAACTAGAAAACTTCTAGAAACCAAACTCAACAGCAGAAATCTAATCAAAGGAATCAATACCTGGGCCGTCCCCATTATAAGATACTCGAACCATTCTTAAAATGGACAAAAGAAGAACTCAGACAGATTGACCAACGGACGAGAAAGTTAATGAACATGCACAAAGCTCGCCACCCTAGAGACGATAGAGATATATTATATGTGTCAAGAAAGGAAGGGGGAAGAGGTCTTGCCAACATAGAGGAATGCGTAGAAATCACAATCCAACAACTTGAAGATTACACAAGAAAGAGCAAAGAAAATTACTTATGGCGGCCAATAATAGTAGAAGTAACAGATGGACAAACAGAAAAACAACAAAGACTAGAAAACAAAAATGGGAAGAAAAACAATTATATGGACACTTCAAACGACAAATCGAAGAGATTACACACGAAAAGACTTGGACAGGGTTAAGAAAAGGGAACCTCAAAAGAGAAATTGAATAACTTATAATTGCTGCACAAAATAATGCCATAAGGACCAACTATATCAAAGCGAAAATTGATAAGACCCAACAAAATTGTAAATGTAGACTTTGCGGTAATAGAGATGAGACTGTAAACCATGTACTCTGCGAATGTAGCAAACTAGCACAACGGGAGTACAAAACTAGACATAACTGGGTTGGGAAGGTGATCCACTGGGAATTATGCAAAGATTTAATTTTGACCATACAACAAAATGGTATATGTATAAACCAGAATCTGTTCTTGAGAACGAAACACATAAAATTCTCTGGGACTTTGAAATAAAAACGGATC
>CM042137.1:146924491-146933120 GCA_023376005.1 Doryteuthis pealeii
CCCTCTCTTCGTTTAAGCTTTTCCGAGATAAACTTTAAGAGTTTAATTACTAAGCATGACATAGTGTAGGCCAAGGCCACGATTCTGGGACAAACTGTGATAATAGAATATTCCGTGTTAGTAATGTTCTGCGACATTAGTTTGCTAACAACTATCCCATGAAGAGTCAGCATACGTTAGTGATGAAACCTAGTTTTAATTGACACAATGCCACATACGTAGAAAAAGTTACTGGTTAACCAAACTTATAATACGAGAGAATTTATTTCACTGGCTAGTTTGTTAAGTATTTTGGCATGATAAGTATAGGATATATAGTTGGTTGGCTGGTTGGTTGATTGGTTTTAACACTTGTTGGCCAATCAGTGCCAAAGACATTTTCTTTCATTCATTCTTGGATATTCAAACATTTTTTCAACTCATTTTTTTTCAAACTCATTTTTTTCTCTATTTAACCCAGTTAGCTCAGTCGGTAGAGCGTTCGGCTAGAAACCACAAGGTTCCGGGTTCGATACCGGTCCCCGCCAACTCAGCGTATGAGTAGCACATGGATCTGTGCAGTAAAGTAAGGAGTTGATGGTAGAGTGGCGCTCCACCTCAGACGCTAAAATAATCTCCTTGGTCTAGCGCAAGCGAAAAGGGGATAGACTCCCTCGCTGATTGGCTGATACCGACTTTAGGCCGCCTCGACGACTTTACTTACCTAACAGGTACTACCAATCCATTGGATACGTGTAGATATCAACAATCAGTACATGCTTATTTATATATATATGAGTTTGAGTGTGTGTTAAAATGAATATCAACTAGCAGTACCTAGGGATATACAACAGTATGATAATTTAATTATTACACAATTTGATATGTTTACTTAAGAGCTATTGCAAATAGATCAATATGTAAAAAGTATAATAATCTTGATTAAATCTCTATCATTCTTTTCTCTTTCTTTCTTTTTATTTTTTATTACGTTCGATTGAAACAGACTAGAGTTATCATTTCGCGCGCTCTCTTTCTTTCTTATATTTTTTCTGTGTAGCATGTCGTTTTTCTTCCCTTTATTATTTATGATAAAAACGGAATGTTCTATTTTTCAGCTGAGGTGGCGACACTCATAAGAAATAAGAATTCAGGTGATAAGCATCATTAGGGTTTACATTTTTGTATTTCATCTTGGATGATTTGAACGGTCTCATTTTTAACCAGAAGGTGTTGCACGATAATAATGGTCTACTTTTAAAGGAAACTGGTATTTATATATACTGATTTATTGATTTATATCAACGGCATGTCAACCCGTATAGAGTTATTATATGCCTAGAGTTTAAATACGAATAGTTTTTAAATAGAGTGGACCTGGGATTAATGGCAATATAGATATACTCGCCACTCCTTAGATGTCCGGAACTTGAGCATCAGATTAAGTTTAGTCTCATATCCAAAACCATTTGGGGGGGGGGGAATCTTACCCCTTACAGGGGGAGATGTACAATCATTGTATTCTTGGCACCATCGACAGAATGTATAAATGTTTATGTAATGAATATGTAAATACCTTGGTACTCCCTCACTATAATCTGATTGGACAGTGTCATGTATAAATATTCGACACTGCCAGACTACACCACGACTGCTCGGAAGACGTACTGCTATTCGACGCACCAACTACTACTAAGATAATATCCCTTAACCCGGATATATCAAAATGTTTATGTATTGAAATAATATGAGAGAGAAAGAGAGAGAACGAAGAGATTTATTTATTAACGAGATCTCTATGAAAATCTGAGGTAGATTTGCTTCAAAACAGTCCCTGTTATTAGTGCTTTAAAATCCTGCAATGTGTCTTATATATAAATAAGAAGTAAAGCCAATGCACCCATGTCTATCTATCTATATATCTATCTATCTCTGTTTTTTTTTCTTATCCATCTATCTATCTACATATATTAGGTAAGCTTTTACTTCTTTATATATATAAGTTAATAGAAAGGAAATGAATCCGACGGTAGGAGTATAGATAAAAGGATATGAAAACAACACAATATGCTGTTAAAGTGAAAGGATATTATATCATATTCATAGCTAATATTGAGCAATATTTCGATTTATAAAAATCATCTTCAGAGCTTGTTTATACTCCAGACTTATCAATAGCGGAGACGAAAATAATATGAATTCAAAACGAAAACAATGATGTAGCAAAAAAGTTATGCATTTTGAATTCATATTATTTTGGTTTTCGTTTTGAATTCATATTATTTTCGTCTCCGCTATTGATAAGTCTGGAGTATAAACAAGCTCTGAAGATGAATTTTATAAATCGAAATATTGTTCAATATTAGCTATGAATATGATATAAAATCTTTTCACTTTAACAGCATATTGTGTTGTTTTCATATCCTTTTATCTATACTCTCTCTCTCTTCTCTCTCTCTCTCTCCTCTCTCTCTCTCTATATATATATATATATATATATATATATATATATATATATATATAAATTCCCAATTGTACTTGCTTGCTTGCTTGCTATATATATATATATATATATATATATATATATATATATATATATATATATATATATATATATATAAATCCTCACATAGCGGGCAAGAAAATACTATTTGTAGACACACACACACACACACACACACACACACACAAATATATATGTGTGTGTATATATATATATATAATATATATATGTGTGTGTGTGTGTGTGTGTGTGTATGTGTGTGTGTGTGTGTGTATGGGGGTGTAAGTGTGTGCGTGCTGGGTCATTGGTCGAATCCCTAGAGTCCATAAAAGCACTTGGCACCACCCAAACTCGAAGGGTAACAGTCCCTTTGCGGACGGCCTTTTTACCACAGAAAAAAATTGAACGAGAAAAATTGGTGTTAGCTTTATTAGTTTAAGTATCTCATAAAAGTTTAGATTTTTTTCCTTTTGGATCATAAATTTCTTTTTCTCAGGATTAAATATCTCAGACGTTCTTTTCACTAATGTAAGATTTTTCGGACAATATGACTTTTAGGCACCCGTTTTTGATTTCGATTCAGAAGGACATGTTTTTCATTTACACCGTCAATATCCGGTTGTTTGTTAATAGACGATTTTTAGAGTTTAAAAAAAATGATAACCCTAATCCCTAATCCTAATCTCTAACAAACAACCGGATATTGACGGTGTAAATGAAAAATATGTCCTTTCTTAATCGAGATCAAAAAGGGGTGCCTAAAGATCATATGGTTCGATTTTTCTTGGAAAAATCATGACAAAAGTCTTTGTGAAATAACTATTAATTTCAATGCAACTTAAATTCTTTTTTCAGCATTTTCTGTTTAATTGATGTCACTATCTTGATATAACTTTATATATATATATATATATATATATATATATATATATATATAAATTTTTACTTGAAGGCACTTACAACGCATGTATCGCATAAAATTCGATACTTTTTCTTATAGAAAATGAACTTGACAAGTGTAATCCCAGCAAAGGATGGCTCGATGTGTAGAATACCGTACAGACTGTTTCGACTTTATTAAGTCTCATCAGCGGTATATACTAACGATTTCCCGCCCGACAGAAATCGAAACCGGGACTTCAGCAGACACAGTGAAACACTTTTATCGCCTCGGCCAAAGTACACAGCTGACCATCCTAGCGAAATTAAGCTTGCCAAATGATACTACTCGCCTCCACCATAAATAGGTAAGGGGGCGTTATTGAGAGAATAATAACAACAAACAGACCGTATGACCTTCGTCGAAGTGAATAAGATTTTTGGATGTTTGTTTATTTAAAATTAAACAAACATCCAAAAATCTATATATATATATATATATATATATATATACTATATATATATATATATATATATATATATATATATATATATATATATATATATATATATATATATATATATATATATTATATATATATATATATATATATATATATATATATATATATATATATATATATATATATTAATAATGGAGGTTGTGTGTTTTTCTGTCTGAAACCGAAACTATATCCTGACTTAAGTCACAATTCCTTTTGTTATTTACTTCACATTCTCCATGATTTTATTTTGTTTTAAACTCAGTTATTAATAAAAATTGTTTTATGTTATTAATACGGTCTACCTGCTAATGACATGCAATTGTTTATATTGTATATACAACAACATGCAATTGTATATATTGTATATACAACAAAATAGCAGTTTACAGTGTGAACGGGAAGGCTAATTTGCATATTGATATTAAAAATGTGATTTTAATAAATATATGTTTGATATTATTAATTTCTAATTCTTTGGTTTTATCTTAAATAATATGAGCAAAAATCTCTTCAATAAATCTTAAAAGTAATCTATTAACAAGAAGAAATAATTGCAGTTTTATTCTTTACTTCCTATTTTAACTAAATAGTTAAATTAGGAAAATTCAGCAATGGAAGGCGGTAATGATAAAAGAGTAAGTTTCAGCTGTTCTATTATTCTATTATACTCCCCTCAGTTTCAAATCATTTTATCTGCATTCTTATTTAGTTTCATTAGCTTTTCTAATTGAATATAATATTTTATTACATTAAAACTTAAATACTTGCGCCCGGAGGGTGCATATATTTGCTAGTGTATATAATAGACTTGCAGGAGTCCAGGGAGAAGGAAAAAGAGCATTATACTAAATTCATAAATATTTTTTATATTTTGATATTAAAAAAATCATTCTAATAAATATGTGCTTAGTATTAGAGATTTTTAATTCTTTGCTTCTATTTTAATGAATATGAGCAAAAATCTCGGGTATAAATCTTAAAAGAAATCCATTAACAAAAAGAAATAACTGTCATTTTATTCTTTACTTCCTATTTTAACTAAATAGTTAAATTAGGAAAATTTAACAATGAAAGACAGAAGTAATGGAAGAGTAAGTTTCAGTTGTTCCATTTTTCTATTATACCCCCCTCTGTATCAAGTCTTTTTTATCTGCATTCTTTTTAGTTTCATTAGCCTTTCTAATTGAATATAATATTTTATTACATTAAAACTTAAATACTTGCGCCCGGAGGGTGCATATATTTGCTAGTATATATAATAAACTTGCAGGAGTCCAGGGAGAAGGAAAAAGAGCAATATACTAAATTCATAAATATTTTTTGTTTTTGTTTTTGTGGTTTCTAATAAAAATCAAATAGGAAAATAATGAAATAATCATTTATTGAGGTGAAATAAGTCATAAATTAAATTAAAAGAGTAAATCCAGTTGGGGGAGGGGAATGAACCCTACCCCCCCCCCAAACACCTGAAAAAAAGATCAATACAAAACCAGGAAAAAAAAATCTTTTGTTCAAAGTTGAATATTCAAAGTGAAGACATTTAAATGAAGAATATTAAAACTAATATGAAGTGATGTCATTGTCGTCTACGACGGACTTCCAAAAGAAGAAGAAAGATTTAAATTGAATCTAGTCTTTCGTGTTGCACACCTGCAGACCTGATTTCGAGGCCACATCTCAGATCCGTGCAACTGCTTACGTAATGGATTAGTATTAAATAGTTTTTTATTACTTTGTATTTTTGGGAGTTTCTCATTACATTACTTATTGTAAATAAGTTTAAGTTTTTATCTGTTTAAAATGACTTTACTCAATACTTAAAATCAAATTATTATTAATTGATTGAAATACTTGAAACTATAAAACTATGAGCAAATTATTTGTATTAAGAATATAGAGGGCCGGTTTAGCTCAGTCGGTAGAGCGTTCAGTTAGGAATCCGCAAGGTTCCTGGTTCGATACCGATCTCGTCCCAACTCAGTGTATGAGTAGCACATGGATCTGTGTGGTAAACTGAGGAGCTGATGGTAGGTGTGTCGCTCCATCTCAGACGCTAAAGTAATTTCCTTGGTCTAGCGCAAGTGAAAAGGGGATAGACTCCCTCGCTGATACTGACATTAGGCCGCCCGGACGATTTTACATTTTTTTATAATTCGATATTGTAAATAAGTATAAAGTTTTTACCGTTTTAGAATGACTGTAAACTTTACTCAGTATTTACTCATATTTAAAATCAAATTATATTTATTGATTGAAATGTTTAAAAATGATAGAACTACGAACAAATTATACGTATTAAAAATAATTACTTGAAGCTATAATTGTATAGCATTATTATTATTATTATTATATTATTATTATTAAATCAGCATAATTTCTTGCATAATAAGATTGACTTTGGCATTAAATAACCCGAAAAGGTTGACATACCGTAAAACCAACAAACCATCAAATGATATAATAAAAAATAAGACAAAAGATGAAGATGCTATTTAATACTTATACTAGCAGAGCCTGTGGATAACACAATAGTATGCTCATTTAATTATTACAATGTTTGATAGTTTACTAAGTAATATGTAAAAAGTATAATAATCTTGATTTAACCGCCCCCCTCTCTCTCCTCTCTTCTTACACACACATTTTTCTTTCTTTTCTTCTTTTCATGTTTTCATTATGTTCGATTGAAATAGATTAATGATATCGCTTGCGCGCGCTCACTCCTTTCTCTAGTTTGTTTCTTTCTTTCCTATTATGTTTTCTGTGTAGCATGTACTTTTAAACCCTTTCTTATAAGGAAAGCGGAATGGTCCATTACTTAGCTGAGGTGACAAAACTCATAGGAATAAGAATTGAGAGGATAGCAACACAGAATAATCAGGATTTATATTTTTACATTTAATCTTGGGCTATTTGGATCATCACACTTTTAACCAGAGAGTGTTGCAAGATGACAACGGTCGTTCATTAAGGAACACTTGTATTAAGATATAGATTAAAATACGCTTTAAGTTCGAAGAACTGAAACTTTATATTTAAGTTTTTATCTTTCTTTAATTGAGTGTAAAAAAATGTAATTTATAATCATTGGCACTTTATTATGATTATATTAACTCCATATGTTTCCCGCTTATTATCCACGGTTTCACCTATCCGCGGTCAACCCTAGAAATAAGCAATCCATAAGATTTTCATGTTGGTAAGTGAAAAGATGAAGTTCTCAAAAGAAATAGAAAAAAAAAAGGGGGAAAAATCGTTTATTAACTTTGCTAAGATCATCCGGGGAAAAAGAAACACTCATCCTTCACATTGGACTATATTAACTTTAGGCACCCTTTTTGATCTCGATTAAGAAAGGACATGTTTTTCATTTAACAACCGTCAATATCCGGTGTTGTTAGGGGTTAGGGTTAGGGGTTAGGGTTAAGGGTTAGGTCAGGGTTAGTTTTATAATTTAAAAAAAAAATCTAAATCGTCTTTTAAATAATTAAAACAAAAAAAATCTAGAAAATTCATCTGTTAAAACAACCGGAATATTGACGGTGTAAATGAAAACATGTCCTTTCTTAATCGAGATCAAAAAGGGGGTGCTAAAGGTCATATGTAACCTTCTTTTTCTAAATTTTGGTTTGGTTCGGTTCGGTGGATTTTAGCATGTCTGCACTTTGTTCTATTTATGGCTTGATTGGGTATTCAAATTTGTTAAAAATCTCATCTTCTAAAAAACACTTTTTTAAACTCACTTTTTTCTTCTTATTTATCCCATAGAAATGCTTAAGGATGGAACCCTGGTGGCTGAAGAGTCAATGACATGTAAAACTCACTTACTTAGGTTATACGGGCTGCCGAAAGCGCCCTTTATATCAATCGGCTGATCAACGTCAAGCCCTAGCACGCTATATGTAATTTTCCTAACCTATTGCCCTTATGGCAAAAACGCAAACCCCTTTTTAATGATATAATAGAGTAGAAGGTGGTGGCTGAGCGTCTTTAGTGTATGACGTTAGAATTTACATCTAGTGGTAAAGGTTCCAATTCTAAATAAAACTCTGGAGAAATGTGGGATACCTATTTATTACAATAATACCAGGTCCACCCTTATCTGGAGTGGTAGTAAACTGTTGGTTAAATAGATTAAACAAAAATGAGTATTAAAATTTCGGACCAAGTCTCCAATAGGCCACCCCCAGATCATCATCTTAATGAAAGGTTTCACATTCTAACTCGTCACTGGTAACTTCCGCTTCCCAATTTTTTGTAAACAAAGTATTTTAATCAGAAGTTTAATGGAGAAGTTGAACTTACGATAACATTAAATAAATAGTATAGTTGGTACACGTAATCAAATTAAAATTCAATAGCAAAATATTTCAAAAATAAATACTTTTTAATCAGAAGTTATGAGTATTTCTCATCCCTTACAATGAATTTAAAAAAATTACTTAATCAGAAGAGAAATGCAAATTATGGTTTATTTTAATAAAAATAACAAGTTTTTATTTGCAACATTTTTTTATGTTTAATTTAAATAAAAGGATGCTGTTCAGAAACAGTATCAGAAAAAATTGCAAAATTTGTTTTGTTCAGATACAATGTAAGTAAAAAAAACCAAACACATGTTCGTTTTAATTTTCAAATATTTGAAAAGTCGAATTAGCCAGTCATGAGTTAAAATATATTATATATATATATATATATTAATATATATATATATAATATATAATGTGTTTATAATTTCCCTTGCAGCATTGTGTTTATATTT
>CM042137.1:146933130-146963130 GCA_023376005.1 Doryteuthis pealeii
GAAACCAGCACATGGGTACGCCAGGGTTGGGCGCCCAGCAAATATCCATTGATCAAATCAGCGATGAATGATGGACTGGCTAGCGAGAGTTGTCATGGATATCCATGCTACTGGCGCAACATAATGATGTGATGATGATATATTAGGTGGATGCTTGTGTGAGTGGTTTATGCGTGTGCTATGGGAAAGTGTGTGTTCTGCCGGTGTGTGAGTGTAAGAGAGAGAGAGAGAGAGAGAGAGAGAGAGAGAGAGAGAGAGAGAGAGAGAGAGAGAGAGAGAGAGAGAGAGAGGGGGGGGTTTAAGTAAAAACTGATAGATACAGTCAGAAATGAACATCAACGCGCTAAATTTATACTAACAATGACGTGTCAAACATTTTGGCTGTACATCGCCGTACAATAAGCATCATTATATATACATACATATATATATATACACACATACATACATACATATATACATACATATATATAATACTTACATATATATACACACGGATGTTTATCTGCAACCTTAGATTTGTGTGCGTGATTGTGCGTGTGCTATGGGAAGTTCGCGTTCTGGCGGTGTGTGTGTGTGTGCGTGAGAGAGAGAGAGAGAGAGAGAAGAGAGAGAGAGAGAGAGAGAGAGAGAGAGAGGGGGGGTTAAGCTTTTATTTCTTCGTTTAATTGTCGTTTCTCTGTCACCAAATTTTAAACTCATACACGAATCGTGCAATTAAGACTTGTCGGAAAACCTTTCCTAATTTTACGGGCCATTAATATGACTCCCACCGGCTCGTTTTATTCAACGTTTTTTTTTAGGCTTAAACTGATGTCGAAACTTTTATAATAAAACTATATTAATTAATACTCGTGTTCCTTAATTGTACGCTCGTTATCATCTTGCAACACCCTCTGGTTAAAAATGAGACCGTCCAAATTCTCTAAGATTAAATGCAAAAAGTTAAATCCTAATTATCTGGTGTTGCTTATCCACCAATTTCTTATGAGTGTAATCACCTCAACTAAATAATGGACCCTTCTGTTTTTATTTTAAAGAAAGAAAAGTAAGGAAAAGGACATGTGATACAGAAGAAATACAACCAGAAATAAATAAATAAATAAATAAATAAAGAGACTAAGGGAAAGATAGAGTGAGGGAGTGAGCGCTTGGAAGCGATAACGATAGTCTGTTTCAATTGAATAAAATGAAAAGATAAAAAGAAAGAACGAAACAAAAAAGACTGAGAGAGATAGTTCAAGATTATTATACTTTTTTACACATTGAACTAATAGCAATAGCTCTTAAGTAATCGTATCAAACGTTGTAACAATTAAAAAATCATACTGGCGTATATCTACTGGTGCTATGAATAAAAGTATAAATACATCAGACAAATGATATTTTGTTTTGAATTAAATTCATTTTTATGAAATAATATATACATGTTAAGAGGTCCTCATTAAATTGACTCCCTTGTATTAGAAATAGTGGAGCTTTACAATAAAACGACTGCACCTCTGCAGAGGGGTAAGATCCCGCCAATGGAGCAACCTGTTGGCCGTGGGTGGCGATCCGTGATGCTCAAGGGTGGAACCCTCATAGCGGTTCTTGACACTTCATTTTTGCCCTTAGGCCAGACGGGCGGTCGGAGAAGCCCCCCACGATCAATTAGCTGGTCACGTCAAGCCCTAGCACCTACATAATTGTCCGAACTCTATTGTCCTTATGGCAAACTAAACCCTTTTTATCATATATGTGCTAGAAAGTGGTGCTGAGGGTTTTCTCCTGTGTATGATATTAAATTCACTGATAGTGAAGTTCCAGTTCTGGAGCTCGGTAAATTTGGAGTACTCGTGCCTCACCATTACATCCAAGCCAACTCTAATCCGGAGGGGTAGTACTTGATAGGGTCCCATCTATGTGTTAAATAGAACAAAATTAATTCTAAAAAAAGTGTTTCAAAATTTTTAAAAAAATACCCATGAAGAATGTATCAAACAAAAAATATCTTCGTGATAAAATTACCCAATCGATTGACATGCACTAAAATCCAACTAACAAACCTATCATCATTTTCATTAAATAATATATACCGTATTTGACGGCATATAAGACGCACGGGCATATAAGACGGAGGGGCATATAAGACGCACTGACATATAATACGCACCCCCATTTCAGCCGGTCAGATTCAGGAGAAAAAAAAGATTTTAGTGTATTTAAGAATATATTGTTGAAAACAGTCTAGCTGTGCATTACAAAAGCAGAAACATAGCGGTATAAAAGTAATTTGGTAGTACGGGCAAGCAATAAGCATACACAAGAGATCTCAATAGCAGGAAATAATATTAATAATAATCATAATAATAATAATAATAATAATAATAATAATAACGCTTCAAACGACAAATAGAAGAGGTTGCACATGAAAAGACTTGGACATGGTTAAGAAAGGGAAACCTCAAAAGAGAAACTGAATCACTTATAATTGCTGCACAAAATAATGCCATAAGGACAAACTACATCAAAGCGAAAATTGATAAGACCCAACAAATAGTAAATGTAGACTTTGCGGTAATAGAGATGAGACTGTTAATCATATACTCTGCGAATGTAGCGAACTAGCACAACGAGAATACAAAGCTAGACATGACTGGGTTGGGAAGGTGATCCACTGGGAATTATGCAAAAAATTAAATTTTGACCACACAACAAAATGGTATATGCATAAACCAGAATCTGTTCTTGAGAACGAAACGCACAAAATTCTCTGGGACTTTGAAATAAAAACGGATCACCTTATCCCAGCAAGAAGACCAGACCTAGTGTTGATAAATAAAAAAGAAAGAACTTGTCAACTGGTGGATTTTGCAGTGCCAGCAGATCACAGGGTGAACTTAAAGGAAAATGAAAATAGACAAATATCTGGACCTTGCTAGAGAACTGAAAAAAGTTATGGAATATGAAAGTGAAAGTGATACCAATTGTTGGTTGTTGCACTTGGAACAGTCCCAAAGGGATTGGAAAAGGGTTTGGAAAGTTTGGATATCAGAGGAAGGATTGAAACCATTCAGAACACTGCACTGCTGCAATCTGCCAGAATACTCAGAAGAGTCCTGGAGACCTGAGGAGACTTGCTGTCACTCAGACTCCAGTGAAAGACCATCAGCTAACACTGATGTGAAAATTCAAAAGGAGTAAATAATAATATCTTATCCCAGCAAGAAGACCAGATCTAGTGTTGATTAACAAAATAGAAAGAACTTGTCAACTGGTGGATTTTGCAGTTCCAGCAGATCGCAGGGTGAAGCTAAAGGAAAATGAAAAAATGGACAGATATCTGGACCTTACCAGAGAACTAAAAAAGTTATGGAATATGAAAGTCAAAGTGATACCAATTATAGTTGGTGCACTTGGAACGATCCCAAAAGGATTGTAAAAGGGTTTAGAAAGTTTGGAAATCAGAGGGAGGATTGAAACCATTCAGAACACTGCACTACTGCAATCTGCCAGAATTCTCAGAAGAGTCCTGGGGACCTGAGGAGACTTGCTGTCACTCAGACTCCAATGAAAGACCATCAGCTAATGCTGTTGTGAAAACTCAAAAGGAGTAAACAATAATAATAATAATAATAATAACAAAACACACACACACATATATATATAGGTGTGTGTGTGTGTGTGTGTGTGTGTGTGTGTGTAATTAGTCATCAACCTCTATATAAAAGACCCAAGTTAACATCCTCTAAGTTTGCTGGTTCCAAATTTTTTTGCCACACACAAACATTATGTCTGGACATCTCCACAAAGACACGTATTTATAAAGAGCGTCTCTGCAAAGTATATTCCCACTTCACGCTTCAAAGATAATTGATTCTTTACGATCGTTTTGAACATATAAAGGAGAATATTTTTTCCCCAGAGAATTGAGCATTTCTCCATTTCATTGGTGATGCTAAATCTTAACGAAACATTTTCAGACAACAACTGGATGAGGAATTCAAATTCTTCAGATTATTTTTTTGAAACATTTTTAGACGAAAAAGCTTGAAAGATTCAAGATTTTTGAATACCAATTAAGTTTAAAATTATGTCAGTATGTTGCGAGATTGATTAGTCTAGCTCAAAGTTTCGAAGACAAAAATGTTCACCCGCAACAATATTCTAACAGTTTTCTTCAAACATTTTCACAGCCCCGAAAAAATTGCATTGGTTCAGATTTACTCTCCTCACATCTCTTGTCTTCGAGATCGCGTGTATTTAAATTGTAGTGCAAAGGTAGTCATATTTTCCTTTTCCACTCTTTCTGCAAGTCAGACAGGTTCGAACCCACTTGATCCAAGAGTCTCCCCTCTTGCTACAGAATATAACTTAAAGATAGTTTGATTGCTTGATTTGATTTTACGGCAAGTCAACACTAGATGGGTTATTTTATCTCGAAGACATTTTGTTTTATTCATTCTGGTTGGGTATAATTTCTTTTTCAAACCCAGTTTTTAAACACATATGTAATACTCATTTTTTAATCTATTTAACCCATACATGGTACTTTAACAAGTCCTACCACTCCACCTCGTAATAATGGCGATAAGTGGGTACCCCATATTCTACAGAGTTCCGGAATTGGAACTTCACCGCTAGATCCAGTTTAATGTCATACCAATGATACTAAGACCTTCAGTCTCCACTTACTAGAAAATATATTATAAAAAGAGTTGGAGGGTTGCCATAAGGGTAATAGGGTTGGGACAAGCATACAGGTGCTAGGGCTTGACGTGGCCAGCCGATTGATCAGAGGGGCCTCTCTGACGGACCGTCTAGCCTAAGTAAGGGTCAAATTGAAGTTGCATGTCATGTATTCCGTCTGTAAGATTAATGGGTCACCACCTACGGCCAACAGGTGGCCTCATGGGGGGGGATGTTGTGTTACATAGCCCTTCTTCGCTACTCTGGATCGTATACATTGCTAGTATACTGCTCAATGAAATCACAAAGCATGCTGTATGTGTTAGTAGTGGAGTATAAAGATTCACACGTAGACATATGTAGTAGTAAGACTTTGAACGTTTATTTATTTTCCCCTCGTGGTGCGGTGAGTGGCGGGCATTAACAATGGGAACTACTGCTGCTACTGTGGTGGAAGGTGGTGGAAGGTGGTGGGCGTGCCTCACTGCTCGCTGGCAGCGATCGACCGTGTCAACGGTCACTCCGTCCGCTCTGTTCGCCGTCTCTCTGGGGTCTGACTCTCTAACTGCTACTGCTGACCCCTTAAGTAAAGGCAGCCGCCCACACATCCTTTTGTTCCTTTGACCGGAAGTTCTTTCTTCCACTTCAAGTCTCTTTGTTCAAATTCTTCTTTGTCCAATTTCTTTTTTGTCCAGGTTTCGAATTTCCCGCGCAAAATAAATGCGGCGATCCTAAAACATAAGATTTACAGTAGGTGTATTCTACAGACCCTGTTGACAGAGGGGAAAGATGGTTTTGTACAAATATATATATTTACCAACCCATTCGCACGAGCAGGATGTGACACAAGGTCAATTTCTTAAGCGGAGTTCAACAGGTTTGATGTCAGAGTTTTCCTTCTAGACCGGTTGCCTAACCAAGGTTTAAAAACCCCACTGCCCAACTATTTATCCATAGTTGGAGGGAGAGTAGGATTCATACCTTTCCCAATGGTATTAGCGCTAAGTGAAATGCAATTACCACGTCCAGGATTTGAAATCGGGGCGACGAGTCCATTTCCCATGACTTTAACCATTACACCACGCGCTCCGATTTTTTGTACAAAAAAGTCCATTTGTGAAATCTATATATTTATACTTGTATTCCTTAATTGTATGACCGTTATCGTTTTGCAACACCCTCAAGTTAAAAAATGAGACCCTCCAAATCATCCAAGATGAAATACAAAATGTAAATCCTGATTATCCGGTGTTGTTTATTCGCTGAATTCTTATTTCTTCATGGGTGTAATCCCCTCAGCTTAATAATGGACCATTCTGGGTTCTTTTATAAAGAAATAAAGGGAAGCAAAAGGAAACGCTACACAGAAAAAATATAAGAAAAAAGAGAGTAGTGAAAAGATAGAGAGAGGGGATGAGCGCACATAAGCGATAACACTAATCTGTTTCAATCACCCATTATGAAAAGATGAACAGAAGGAAAGAAAGTAAAAGTGTGAGATAGATTTACATCAAGATTATTATACTTTTTATATATTGAACTATATAGCAATAACTCTTAAGTAAACATATCAAACGTAATAATTAAATTATCATTAGACTATGCCAGGTCCTGCTAGTTATGAATAAATGCACAAAAGACATGTTGCACAGTTAAAAAATGTATGCTAATTGATGTTTAGAACTCTTTCTATGCCTTTCTGTACATCAGGATATTTTGAATATTTCAAATAAACAAACTTTCCTTAATCAGAAACATCGGATCATAATTTCATTAAATGTCAATATTATTTTATGAAAAGTTTATTTAACTTTCAGGTCGCAAATGTAGCCGCTAATAAACAATTGCGTATTTTTATGTGACGTCTACCCACTACTCTTTTAAAATTTAAATTGTACGTTTCCTAAAAAGGTTAAAAAAAAAATTTCATTGTGTTTCTATAGAAGGCAGCTTCAATAAAGGAAGAGCCTCTAATAAATATTAAGCCTACACTACGAGTACTTTGTTCATTATATATATATATATATATATATATATATATATATATATATATATATATATATATATATATATATATCTTTGACAGGAAGGAAAAACTCAACACCGTTATTCCATAATAAATTTATTTCGACCAAATTTGGGGCCTTTGGTCGAAATAAATTTATTATGGAATAACCGTGTTGAGTTTTTCCTTCCTTTCAAAGATAAATATTGCTCTGTATATAATCTAAAAAGTTTATTATACATTGAGCTCTTTATAGTGATTTAAAAATTCACTGTATTTATACATACTGGATCATACAATAATAATACAGTGTGTCTTAGAAATCACATATAGAATCATCCCTGACTACCAAGTTTTGGATACCTCTCCTCTCATTATATATATACATATATATATATATATATATATTATATATATATAAATATATAAAGTTAAACCTAATGAGTCAGATATACCTACTAACAGTTTCGCTTAGTGCACTTCAGGGCAAAGATCCTGAAGAGCACTAAGCAAAACTGTTAGTAGGTATATCTGACTCATTAGGTTTAACTTTATTATTTGCTCTACTTAGGTATTGAGCACTCTTTACTTTTTAGCATTAGCGTATATCCTGGCGGTTCATATAAATATATATTTTTTCACACATATATATATTATATATATATATATATATATATATATATATATATGTGTGTGTGTGTGTGTGTGTGTGTGTGGTGTGGTGTGTTGTATAAATATTTTTTCTTTTGGCCAATTATTATAGTATCAACCGATTATTTTCGGTTGGTATGACTATCTTGGTCTTTTTTTTTGCAATTTCTTTTCCCCAAGTGATGTTTGGTAATATATTTTTACAATCAAACAATTTGCCGGGTTTTTTCTTACCGCAAGGATTTATCACCAAGTTTGGTATATATATATATTTACCAACTCCCCCGCACGAGCAGGATACGACACAAGGTCAAGTTTTGGTATATCATATATATATATATAATATATATTATATATATATATATATATATATATTCTGACAGTTTCTCAGCAACGCAATCTTAAGATCTCTCGATGATCACATAGGCTAGAAAGTGTCTCCATGTCCACACTATCTTAACTCAAATATAAAAGCTCTATCAATGATATTAAGCACTATCTGCTTGGGAATA
The DNA here is from genome assembly GCA_023376005.1 of Doryteuthis pealeii. Taxonomy (NCBI): domain Eukaryota; kingdom Metazoa; phylum Mollusca; class Cephalopoda; order Myopsida; family Loliginidae; genus Doryteuthis; species Doryteuthis pealeii. The sequence continues at coordinate 146,940,970 of CM042137.1, forward strand.
TTTCATCTATATTATCTGCAATATATATATAGAAGTAAAAAAAGTCATCGGGGTGGCCCAAAGTCGGTAGCAGCCAATCAGCGAGGGGGTCTATTCCCTTTTCACTAGCGCTCGACGAAGGAGATAGTTAATGTGTCTGAGGTGAAGCGCCATACCTACCATCGGCTCCTTATACAAATTGTAGTATCTGTTCCAGTTACTATGCTCTGATTCTTACCGGCCTCGGCTGGGGGTCCAGTGTGCTTCGGTCACTGGACCGATAAAGTACAATTAATAGCGTCGATCTCAGGGGGCTATCCACCCAGGCAACACCTGCCCCCTTGATTTAAAGGGGCAGGACTGGGTTTATTGCCAAGCGCCTGAAGCGCCCCCTTGAGGGGGAATGCCGAAGGGATCGACACATTTTTTGTTCTTTCCCACCCATGAGCTTTGGCTTGTGGGTGGGCCCACGTTAAAATGAGACCTTGTGCCCAACCCATACAAGTGTGGTATGAGGCAAATACCCCTACCATCGGCTCCTTACCTTACCGCACAGATCCCTGTGCTACCCGAACTAGGAACCTTGTGGTTTCTAGCCGAATGCTCTACCGACTGAGCTAACCCGACATGAGTAAAAATTGAGGTAAACAGGGAATAACAAAACATACAATTACGTTCAATTAATATTTCGCCTCTGTGAATTTAAGAAGCTTCATCATAATTTTAATTGTTTTAAAAACAAACTGCTACATATATACAATGAAAAGGTGGAGAGAAAGGAGGGGGAAAGGGAGTAGAGAGGGAGGATGTGTTGAAAAGTATGAGGCAGAGTAAGGAGAGAGAGAGAGAGAGAGAGAGAGAGAGAGAGAGAGAGAGAGAGAGAGAGTGAGGGAGGAGAAGTTGTCACCAAGTTCTGGTGGTGGGATAGGATGATCAAAGGATTTAGGGTAACTGGAACATTTAGCGATTAATAATGTGTTTATCTCGTGGAAAGTTATAGGCATCTTGGTTTTGTCTGTGTGAAATGAGACTATGTTCATTTTTGGTGTTCAGGAATTTTTATGTTCTATGCGTTTCAAAATTTCTGTGATTTTATGTTTTCCTGTATTTTTTTTTTTTTTTCGTTATCTATCCCTTGTCTGTTTTGATGTTGGAGGATAAATTTGATTTACTATTTCTCTGAATGTTTCAGATGAGGCTTGATGATTAGTATTATCTGCGTTATTCGGACTATTGTCCTCATCTTCATTGATATCTGTACAAAGTTTCGGTCGATGTGCCCTCCGGCCTTCTTCGGGTAATTCTTGTCGGACTCGGGAAACTTCTCGAACTTGGAAACCTTCTTTCGGACTCGGGAACCTTCTTTTCGGACTCGGGAAACTTCTTTTCGGACTTGAGAATCTTCTTGTCGTAATCGGGAGCCATCAGGGAACTTTGAACCTAACCCTTCATCCAATCCTGTTCTCATTCCGCCAACCATAACTGGGGTAGAGGCGTTAAGCTGTGTTAATTATTATTCTATGTTACTGCCTCCCTTGATCAGGATTGAACCTGCAGTCCAGAGATAACTGTCACTTAGAACTGTGTTAACCTAACTCCTTTATCCACTAGGCCATGTGTCCAATTGGACAATCCAGTGGGAATTTTGTGAACTTACAAACCTAATGTCTTATTTTGGCTAGAATATCTACCTATTCACTTATGTATGAGTTTTTACCTGGACTCATATTGTTTTTTTTTGTCTAATCTACTCAAGCCTTTTTAATTATGGGTAAGAAAGTAAGACTAGAAGAGCATCGTAAGGCAGTGGTTCGAGGAGAAATAGAAAAGTCCGGTATGGCTGAACATAAAAAGGGGAAACCATCTGCCCTTATGGGATGAAGTTAGAATAATAGATAGGGAAGAACATTGGAAGAGAAGACGCCTCAAAGAATCAGCTCATATGATAGGCTGTAGTGGGGTTAAGTAGACCGAGCATAGAAATGAACACAATATGAGAACCATAATACCTGAAGAAGGCCGGAGGAAACATCGACCGAAACGTTGTACATTTACAGATAACAATGAAGGCGAGGACAATAGTCCGAATAACGCAGATAATATTAAATTTGATTTAATACGAAAATCGATGATATTTAAAGGTTATGGGAATTTGAAGGTTAGTGTAAAATCATAAATTTGGCGATTGTGCGCCACTGAATGCGTTACATTTTACAAGAGAATATTCTTCATTTCAGTAAATTCACATATGCAAAAGTTGAATTTTAACATTTTTGACAAGCATTATAAACGCGGCCAATTCTTGTGGGAAAAATATGGCAATTTAAAATATTATGATAATAAAAATGTGCTATGTGTGTGTGCTAGTAATATTTATATATATATATATATATATATATATATATATATATGTGTGTGTGTGTGTGTTTAAATATATATATATATATATATATATATATATATAATATATATATGCATTATATATATCGTTCCACATGTGCTTAGATATAGAAAGAACGAAAGAATTGAACCAGCAATGTAAGTTACGAAGATCTAAACAGCCATTTCGTCTCAAATCACCACATCTGGTGTTAATGGCCTTACACTAATTTTACTGTCGTTTTTATTTATTTGCTTTCCATGTTGTACATTTAAAATCATAAAATTGTTTTCTCTTTTGATATTTAAGCTAAAACAATTTTGTTCATAGAGATGACATTTCTTCAATGAGAACTGATATCTTTAATTCCTAATATCAACGATTTTATCTGTGACTTGGCAAAATTTAAGAAACTGAAGCAGTTGTAGTGATGTACACACACACACACACACACACACACACACACACATATATATATATATATATATTAGAAAACTTGTAGATATATCCCAATTTAGAGATCCATTGTGAAATAATATATATAAAGAGTGAAGGCGTTTGGCGTAACAGTTAGAGTCGAAGAAAATGGATTCGCCCACGCGCATCCAATTCCTGGTCAAAGCTGTTTTCATTTCACATAACTGATACCCTTGGGAAAGGTATGCATCCAACTACCCTCCCTCCAATTATGGGTAGATAGTTGGGCAGACTAGGCTCTTTAACTTTGGTTAGGCAACCAGTTTAGGAGAAAGAAAACTCTGAATTCAAACTCAGCTTAAGAAATTGACCTTGTGTCACATCCTATTCGTGTAGAGGCGTAGGTAAATGTGTATAGGTAAAGGATGGCCTAAGTGGTGGATTAAGTTTTTTTTATTTTTTAAATGGAACTCAATACTCTGCGCTCAGTTGAACTAAGTTGATACGTATTGTGGCGTCGAGCTGTCGAAAGTCTGAAGGTGCTACAAAGACTCTGATCTTGGAATCTCCAGGAATGGACGCGTCATGTTCTTCAAAAATTCTACAGAGTTTATTCTTTGATGGCTAGAAGCGTCTTGAAAATAAAGGGCTGTTGATAATGACATTATGAACCTTAAATTATACTTTAGTGCAGGGATCACCAAACTTTTTTTCACTGTGAGCCGGATAATTGAAAAAATAACGAGCGCGAGCCACATTATTATTGCTTTCAATACTTGCTAGCCAAAACGAAAGCTCTGAGAAAAAGATGCAAAACAAAATGTATCTTTCCATGTTATATTTATGGATGAGTGGCGGAAAATGAACAAAACAAATTTAACCAACATATTTATTTTCAAAAAGTTATTGAAGAACGCAAACAAACAAATTCAAGTATCGTCGGTGGGCCGGATAAAATGCCTTCGCGGGTCGTAGTTTGGTGACCCCTGCTTTAGTGTAATACAGCCCTGTGGATGGAGCTTTAGAATACCCTGACTGCAACCCTGTAAAGGGATTAACCCACCCTCAATGGGAACACCAGTTGGCTGTAGGTGACGACCCCTGATGCTGAAGTACGTTACCCTGATAGCTGAGCTCTCAATGACATGGAACATGCAACTTTGACCCTTACTTAAACTGGACAGGCGGTCGGAAAAGCCCTCTTCGATCAATCGGCCAGTCACGCTAAGCCCTAGCACTTATATGATTGTCCCAACCCTATTGCCCTTATGACAAGACCCAATCCCTTTTATATGTGACAGAAGGCGGTGGCTAAGTGTTTTGTTGTCCTGGGTATGATGTTAAACTGCATCTAATGGTGAGGTTCCAATTCTGGAGCTCTGGGGAGTGTGGAGTACTTCTTCGTCAGCATTCATCTCAGGTCCACCCTGACCTTGAGTGGTAGTACCTGTTAGGGTCCCGTCTATTAAACAGACAAAATGAGACAAAAATGTTGCATACCTATCAAGAAGGAATAAAACAAAAAAATCTTCAGCATAAAATAACTCAACATGCGTTGACATGCCGTAAAATGTAACAAGTCAAATCTAATATACAATCTTCATCACAATGAGAGAGGAGCAAAAATTAGATTTACATTTTCTTGAAGAATGTACCATGTCATTCATTCCTCACTAAAGAATTATATTCCTCGACTAACGCATCATTCGTTAGGGTCAAACGGGGGTTATTGAGAGATTCTTCCCCTGGGGGTAGTAAAGAATAAATTGCTTGGTTTGTGACATCGACACCCGAGATGTATCGTTGATGCTTTTCAGAAAATCGTTGCGAAGAAAGTTCTTTGAGAGAAGGCTCGGATCAAGGTTAGAGGTCAGCCCGTTAAATGTGTGAGGCAAAACGGGAAAGAAGTTGAATATTTGCGGAATTAAATTAACTCTTTTAAGTGCCACATCTCCTACCTCTCTCTCTCTCTCTCTCTCTCTCTCTCTCTCTATATATATATATATATATATATATATATATATATATATATATATATATATGTGTGTGTGTGTGTGTGTGTGTGTGTGTGAAAATGGAAAAGGAATTGAATCCGACAATATGAGGAAAAATGAGTAAAGAAAAGAAATGTAGATGGATAAATGAATTTAATCGATATCACATTAATCGATATCACTTACACATGTGTTTCGGTCAGTTTATGTGTGTGAAAATATTTTCACACACATAAACTGACAGTTTATCTGTGCGAAATATTTTCACACACATAAACTGTCAGTTTATATGTGCGAAATATTTTCACACACATAAACTGACCGAAACACATGTGTAAGTGATATCGATTAAATTCATTTTATCCATCTACATTTCTTTTCTTTACTCATTTTTCCTCATATATATATATATATATATAATATATATACATGTAGAATTAAAGAAAAGACTCATCTCCTGTTTAACAATTTTATTTTTGATCTTTTCGAGTTTTCTGGTCAACTTTTTAATATTTGGGTGGAATTCGTGCATGGCTGCACTCTAATTACCGAAATACTCTAATGGAAAATACACACATTCTGCACAAAGAAAAAAATAAACAAAAACTCCAAATACTAGAAGCTCTATACATAAAACAATACAAACCATCCTTAAACAAAATTAATTTCCAATGCAGTACACACATTTTAAAATGCCTATAACACCTTTCTCATCAATTCTTCTCCTTCCAGCCTCCACATTAATATGATTTTAAAAAACTGGAACACATCACCCTTGATGATGGCACTTTTTATATTAAGATACCACTAATTATGTCTTTCCATTCCCAAAATATCAAAAATAATTTAAAGCTACGGTATTTTGATGGTGGGTTAGATAGTTTTATTCTTATTAATCTTATTAACTTGTTATATACTAAACCAATGGTTCTCAACCTTTTTTTAACCCATGGACCCCTTTTAACCCAATTTTACTCTGGTGGACCCTCCCATAGCCATTCGATGTTTAAAAATCCCATTGTAATTTTATAGTTAAATACATTTTGCTTACCTAGGTGCCAAACATTTTTATATGGTCCCCGGAGGTCCACATGGACCCCGGTTGAGAACCACTGTACTAAACCTTTTAACCGAGTTCAGTTCTCTTGTCTTCTCGTCTTCTGGGCCGTCTTGGAATTCCTCCGGTTGTTCTTGTGTCGTCTTACTTGGATTGTTTGTATTATTATTGTTAGTATTATTATTGTTATTATTATTATTGTTGTTGTTGTTTTTCTCTTCTCTCTCTCTCTCTCTTTATATATATATGTATATATATATATTTTTTGAGGATATGTGCTTAATTATATATATATATATATATATATATATATATATATATATATATTGATTAACTCCTCGTTATATATGTTAGTTTCTCTGTGAGTATATAGAGAAATATTGGAGTATGTGAGAGGAAGATTGAACTTTATTTGTATGTTAATATTCATCAGCTGCCCTTACTTCACAACATATTGGCTTTTAATAGATTTCCAAGAATCAAGTCCTTTTAAATTTGAATTCGGTCAAACGTTCCCTTTCTTAGAAATCTTACAACATTATTTTAAAGTTTTCTTGAAATTCTCCGACCGTACTCATCTTTTTAATTTTAATTTGTTTTGCAAACTCACTTTACCCTGGTCCCTAGTATCTCCTGAGTGCTCATTGGGTGAGCCAACGGGTCACGTTTTGTCTAGTATATATATATATATATATATATATATATTGATTTGTTGGTTGGTTTTGAAGGCTGTCACAATGCGACTGTAAAGAAAAAATAATAAATGATGTTTTTGTTAACCTGTCATTTTATTTTCTCAATATTTCGGGAAGAGATTCCCATCCTCAGAAGAATACTGGAACTGAAGTTGTCTTAGCGGCTGCTACATTCGTTCTGCCTTGGGTCTTCCAAATTCTTGTGTGTGTATGTGTATGGTTGGGGTGCTTGTTTATGTGTGTGTTTGTGTGTGTAAGTGTGTGTGTGTGCGTGCTTTGTGTGTAAATGTAAGCGTATGTGTGTGTGCGTGGTGCTTATGTCTGTGTGTCATATATATATATATATAAAAGATTGCCTTCTGTACACTGTACATTGCTGTTGCAATAAATACAGGTCTAACAGTGAGATGCTTTTGTGAGGACTTAAAAGTTAGTAAACATCTTTGAGTGATTAATATCTACGTTCATCTGGCGGCCATTGCTCGTACTACAAACTTAAGTAGACGTTAAGTCTTGATTTTCCATAGTTGGTAGCGTCAAATGCGTAAATGACTCTACTTTTAATTAATTAATAATTCAAATAATCGAAGGATTCGATTTTAATTAGTTATGGCGCTGAACGAATATCGTAGAACCAGAAGATTTTTTTTTTTTTTTTTGTTTAGTGAAATACAGAAAAATTTCTTCTTTCGTGATTAATGGAAAATATTGTGAAAAAAATTTCCGAGCAAAGGAAAATAAATAAAATACATAAAATAAATAAAAAAAAAAAACTTTAAAAAACCTGGAAAGCTGTTCATTTCATTTTTGGAGGTTGATCAGTGAATGAGGGGGTTGTCCCAGAGAAAGAACATGTTTATATGTAACCGGGGGGTGTGCCCGGCGGGTGCTCAGAGCTAGGAGAGGCTTGTTCGCCTTTTACGGCGTCACGCTAGTGAGTCGCAGACCGGCATCTGAGCACATCAAAGGGACGGCATGCAGTGCCCATCAAGAGTTATTACACTAAATGGATCACCAAACAGGAACACGCACATATAACTAGATTAATGGACGTTCGTGAAAAAAAAATGGATACGTACGTCTACGCCTATACGTATTGACACACCAAACATATAACTACGAATAACTGCAAGTTCTTAAACACATTAACTTAAGAATGACAGCAGGAGAGAGATAGAGAGAGAGAGAGAGAGAGAGAGAGAGAGAGAGAGAGAGAGAGAGAGAGAATAAAAACTTATATACATATTAGGGGTAGATACACACCAAAAGCACTTATAAAGTCCTTATTTAAATGCAGTTTTAAACAAATACTGACATGACAAATGTATATAGTTATCTATATTTTTAACTAAGAACTTCTTATTCAATGATTTTATATGGTCAAGTGCAGGTATGTGAAACATATGGCCGCATGTGGCCCTCAGCAAGCACAGGTGCGACTAGTACAAAGACGGCGCTCTCATATGACGCTTTTACAGTACCCCGGGTTTTAAAAGAAATTTTCCAAAAATTCCTGGGTGAAAACGGTCGTTTATTTTCATTGGGGCAATGTTTCGTTAAGAAAGAGTCTGTTATTGGCATATTGACTTTTTACCCTTCCTTTGAATTGCGGAACTAACTCAGTCAATGAAAGTGAGTGAGTCTGTTCTCTTGCCTTCTCCGGTTTTCAATCAACACATGGCTATAACTGAAAAGTAACAGTGACACTTGTACGTTTTATAATTAGAACTCTGTTAATCATATTCTTTTTTCATTTTTTTTTTAACAAAAATGTTTTTTAGGTAAGTATTCAATGACTTTAAGTTGCTAAAGATATTAATGATAACAATCATCACTTTGTTCATTTAGATAACATGTACGGCCCTTGTGAAATACATATGTAATCCATACGGCTCTAGGGACTACTATATATATATATATATATATATATATATATATATATATTGTTGGAATTCTTTGTATATAAGGCATGAGGCAAATGGTCACCTCTACTTATAGACTCGCCGACTACCATGTAACCAGCCTTCTTATCCAATCACTGGCAGTGCTGCTGCTGCTGTTGGTGTATTTATACTAGCCGATTCTAATCTTAGCTCATTAACACTTCGATCATCTAGAACGTCTGACCTAAAGGACACTATCCCACAAGGACTTATTGATTTACTTACTTGTTCTTTTACAACTGGAACCAATGATGGCGGCCAGTTACTCAACACAACCCCCCCACACACACACATATATATATATATATATATATATATATATATTATATATATATATATATAACCTGGTCAAGTGAATTTGCAATGTAAGATTTGTGAGCATCCCATTATCATATTTTTTCACAGTTTTAGCCAGGGAATTTATAACAATTGTGAATTTTCTCTTGTGATATATCAGTCTTGTTTAAATTCAAATATCTAAGCTGCCCTGTCGGATGGGACTGTAGAATACACCGACTGAACCTCTGCAGAGGGGTAAGACCCCTCAATAGTGCCAACACTTGTCAGTGGGTGGACACCCGCGATGCTCCCGAATTGGAATTTCATCAGATAGATTTAAAAATAATTTCCAGAATATTAAGACCATCAGCCACCGCCTTCGTGTACATATATGATGAAAGGGATGGGGGATTGCTTTAAGGGACATAGTGTTGAGACAATCATATAGGGGTTAGGGCTTGACGTGACCAGCCGATTGATTGAAGGGTGCCTCTCCAATCACCCGTTTAGCCTAAGTAATGGTCAAATTGGAGTGTTTCATGTCATGGATTATTAAGCTATCAGGATTCCAGCCTGAAGCATCACGGGTTGCCACCCACGACCAACAAGTAGTCCCACTGGGAGATGGCGTTTTGCCCCTCTGTTGAGCAAGATCATACAAATTTAATTGGTTAGCATACTTGGGGGTTGTTAGATTTTTGGCGAGATAGTTTATTGGTTATTTAAACGTCCATATGCAAGTTTAAACATTTCACTAAAATAAGACTTTTAAAAAATATAAATTACACAGTGTTGAAAATAGCACTGAGCGTGTCGTCAGCATAAGTGTAATACTGATATATATATATATATATTATATATATATATATATGTGTGTGTGTGTGTGTGTGTGTGTGTGTGTGTGTGTGTGTGTGCGTATTAGTGTGTGTGTGTGTGTGTGTGTGTGTGTGAGTGTATGTATGTATGTATATATATATGTGTATGTATATGTACATATATGTGTATGTATATATATATATGTATATATGTGTATATGTGTATATATATATATATATGTATATTATACATGTGTGTGTATATGTATATATATGTATATATATGTATATATATATATGTATGCACATATATATGTATATATTTATATAATTTTATAAAAATGTAAACAAAAGTTTCATTGACGGATGTTTTTTTCATTTTTATAAAATTACATACTGTTGGATTCACTTCATTTTTCCTTTTATATATATATAAATATGTATGTGTGAGTGTGTGTGTGTGTGAGTGTGTGTGTGTGTGTTTATATGTGTGTTTGTATCTGTGTGTAAATTCTAAGTGATATTTAATCTAGCCAAAGGCAGCATTTATTGGTCACGACCAATAAATATAAGAGAAAATGAAACCTGATAAAAAGACAACGGTCAGAGAGCAAATAAAAAGTATCTTTAAAATACGTTAACATTCCCGAGGATATTAACCACTTGTATCTCAGTTAACAGATTGAACTGGTAGCTTAAATTATGAGGTGCAATTTATTCATATATTCAATCATATATTCAGTTATATGATCATATATATATATATATTTGGAAAATAAAAATAAAAATATATTCATATATTCAGCTATATTTCTATTATTATGCTAAAGCTGAGTCAATCAATGATTGTTTGCTAAAGGCTTTTTTCCTATTTAGTTTAATGAAACGAAATACACCCAAAATATTCCTTAGTTTTGGGATTAATCTATGTTTGAGAAAAATTCCATTTTATGTGGTTCTATTTAGTCGTAATTTATAATTAATTCAAAAATGCACTTATTTCACATTCTGCCTGGCACATTCACCCTCACTATATAACTTGCTTAACTAACCCTTATATATGTTAGTTTTCTCTGTGAGTGGAGAGAGAGAGAGAGAGAGAGAGAGAGAGAGAGAGAGAGAGAGAGAGAGAGAGAGAGAGATTGGAGGGTGTGTATATTAACTGCCCATTTCATTTGTATTTTATTTTTCAGCAGCTAACGGCTGGCTTATGTAAGATAGGTCAGTTTTTGACTCAATTGTAAATTTTAGCAAAATGATTTTAATGATGTTTTTAAATTCTCCGGTTGTATTCATTTTTAAAGTTTAATTCGTTTTGCAAACTAACTTTTTCCCCAATCACAATTATCTACCCAGAGCTCAATTGGGGACCCACCGCGTCACTTTTCTTTGTAGTTCAATTATATATTCAAATTATGAGGTTCAATTTCACTTGTCTCAGCCACAATAAATTGAAAAAAAAATTAACTCGACTATTTAGAAACCTTGCCATTAGTTTTATGTTGTATTATTTATATTTTTCAGACTGTTTTGTCATCTTTGTTGTATGTTTCGGTCGATGTACCCTCCGGCCTTCTTCAGCTGTTTCTTGTAGAACTCGTGAATCTTCTCTTTAAACTCGGGAACCTTCAGGTCGTAATCAGGAGCCTTCACGGAACTTTGAACCGAACTTTTTTCAATCCATCGGGTTAGACATTCCGTTAACCATGACTGGTTACAAGTGTTAAGTTATGTTAAGTATTCTATATTATTATTCGCCCTTAGTGCACATTGGCCAAAACATTTTGTATATAACAATATATACGAGGAAAACAGTCCGAAAATATCCAAATAATACAAATTATCAAGCCCCATCTCAAACATTCAGACAAATAGTTTTATGTTGCCCGAAGTTCGATATTGAAAATGTTAATTCGTGTTCTTCTAAAATCTTTCTATCTGACGTATTTTCATATCATATTTTCTACTTACATGAAAAATAGTTTCTTTACACAGATAACACATCGAATCGTCTTAAGAATTCGCTCTAACTATTTTCTTCCTATTTACAACTATAATATATTCAACTAAAAGGACATATGGATATACCACAATATGATGATAGTTTAATTATTCCAACATTTCAGATATTTACTTAAGAGCTATTAAGAGCTATTGCTAAATACTTCAATATTAATTATTAATAATTTTACTTTATATATAATAAAAAAAAAACAATAATAAATAAAATAAAAATTATTTTCTAAAAATCCGTTGCAGGCCTACCGTCAACGGGTTAATACTTATCCTGTTTGAAAAAGAGAATTTGTCTATTGTTGATTTTGAAATATGTATTCTTTTTTCAAAAACTGTTACAATAAGATATACATGACTGTCGCTGACCGAGAAACGCGTGGGCGGATGTGCTTATTTTTTTAAACTACCGCATAACTTTTTTGCTACATCAATGTTTTCGTTTTGAATTCATATTATTTTCGTCTCTGCTATTGTTAAATCTGGAGAAAGACAAGTTCTGAAGATGATTTTTATAAATCGAAATATTGTTCAATATTAGCTATGAATATGATATAAAATAGTTTCACATATTTTGTTGTTTTCATATCCTTTTATCTATACTCATACTTCAATATGTAAAACGTATAATAATCTTTATTTAACTCTCTCTCTCTCTCTCTCTCTCTCTCTCTCTCTTCTCTCTCTCTCTCTCTCTCTCTCTCTCTATTTCTTCTTTCTTTCTTTCTTTTCCTCTTTTCACTATGTTCGATTGAAACGGATTTGAGTTACCGCTTCCGTGCGCTCACCACTCTCTCTATATATTTTTTTTCGACTATATTTCTAATTATATTTTTCTGTGTACTATATCCTTTTTCTTCCCTTTCTTTATGATAAAAACGGAATGGTCCATTATTTAGCTGATGTGACGACACCTATAAGAAATAAAAAAATTGACAGATAAGCAATACCAGCTAATTAGGATTTACATGTTTGCATTACATCTTGGGCGATTTGAAAGCAAAATAAAGTTATACGTCCTTTTTTTCAGAAATTCTATTTTGTAGGAATATATCTATGACTATCTGTATGTGTAACAGCATTCGCCCTAGGTTAGTTGAGCCGGCTCCACCCAGCGAATTCACCGTATCACGAATGAAGGTAGACATGCGCGGTGATCCAATGCAATTGGAGATATGAGCTTCAGTCATTCGCGGTTCCATCAACGGACTCCATAAAGGCCTGGTACCAGGATCAATCCGGCATCGTGCTTGAGTGTTTTGAGTCAGGTTTTCAGTTGACTAACTTGGCGTTTCTGCCAGCCCTGAGGAGGTACTGGGTCGATGGATTCACGGATGATGTCATCGGGTCAGCGAAGAGCATGACGGAGCCAGCGAAGACGTCTCACAAGAAGATATGTAGGAATATGAAAAGAGAACATAGCGTCATTTGACTTCATTGAGACATCGTGAATACAATATAATCGGAGTAATAGACATCGTCGGTGAGAAATTGATTTTTGAAAAGAAATGAACGATCGTTCTTTTTTTTCCTTTTCCTTTTTTAGTAAGAGTTTGGCATAACAAGATGGATCAATGATTATCTTCAATTTCTTAGGACGTAACTGATAAACATAACTGTAAACCATATACAGCTGTCTCACTTACTCACTAACAAACTCACCCATACACGGCCACCCGTGATGCTTAAGGATAGAGCCCAGGTGGATGAGCAGTTCATAACATGCAATACTCCACTAGACGGGCAGTCGGAGAGGCCCCCTCCGATCAATCGGCTGGTCACGTCAAGCCCTAGCACCTATATGATTTTCCCAACCTATTGCCCTTATGGCAAGCCCCAACCCCTTTTTTATCATATGGGTGCTAGAAGGCGGTGGCTGCGGGTCTACATGTCCTGGGAATGACGTTAAAATCTATCTGATGGTGAGGTTCCAGTTTTGGAGGTTTGGGGAATGTGGAGCACCCCTTCATCACCATTGCTCCCTAGTCCACTCTGACCCCGAGTGGTAGTACCTGTTAGGGTCCCATCTATGGGTTAAATAGAAAAATGTATTTATAAAAAAATTGTATTATCCATTAAGAATTGATTTATTTCAAAACTTTATCGGCATTAAATGACCCACTGAGGTTGATATGCGGTAAAACAAACCAAACCAAACCAAACCAAACAAAACACAACATTGCATGTTTGTGTGATGTGGAATGTTCTTTTTGTTTGTACGTGTGCGGATTTTTGTTTGTGCGTATGTGTATGATGTCATGCGCGTGCGCGTGGAAATGCATGAACGTTGTAAAGATATGATTGTGTCCACGCGCGTGTGTGTGCGTATGAATATGCGTATTTGTGTTTGGTATTCTTGGTTACGTATGTTTTGTGCAATTAATATAATGTACTTTTAATTATGCTGTTAATAATAATGACTGTTATGTATTGCATTGATGATGCCATGTGAACGTTATATTTGTATGATATTATTGAACAATGTAGACAGGTAGAGGGAAAGATACTTACAGTTTGGCGGATCTGTTGCAGTATTTACTATTTTTTTGTAAATAGAATAATTGGATAGAAGACGTGTGTATGGGTTATGTATATGGATCGAAGTGTGATAGTAGGTGTTTATTTTCATGTCGGCATTTCGATAGAATTTCCAATTTTTGTTTAGTAGGGTGTGTTGTAATGGATGAGTGATAAAATAAAGTTTTTCTTGGGGGCTAAGAAGGCATCTTTTTGATGTTTTGCTGTAAGCGGGTGCAACTTTCAGAATCTCCCAGCTCACGTCTGGCGAAATGAGCTGGCAAACAAAAATACGCACACGTACAAACAAAAAGCGCATTCGACATCACGTAAACATGCAACACGAGAATACAGTTAAAAAACGCACACATCTAACCATTTAACGATTTCTGTCATTACCTGATGAATGCTTAAGCAGGAAACCATTAGTTGTAATATCGTTCCCAAATAAATGAATAAAAGCTAATTGTCACTTCATTCAACTATCAACGCTCTATCGCAGATATTGAGCACTCTTCTAATAACACTATACGTTGGATTACTACTACCTTTTCTAGTATACTAGTGCCAACCATACACATATATATATATATATATATATATATATATGGTGAGGAAATTAATCCGACAATATGAGAAAAAAATATTTAAAAAATATTCACACATTCATATTCACACATTTCACTATACACTTAACATCTTTCATTTTGTCCCTCACATAAACATTACTTAACAGTGTCCTGAAGATGGTACAATATACCGAAATGCTTAAGTATTGACACATAAAATTGTTTTCCCCTAATCATAACATCCTGTGTTTGTTATATTTTTAAAATATTTTCTTCTCATTATATATACTAGCAAATATATGCACCCTCCGGACGCAAGTATTCAAGTTTTAATGTAATAAAATATTATATTAAATTAGAAAGGCTAATAAAACTAAATAAGAATACAGATAAAAGATTTGAAACAGAGGGAGTATAATAAAAGATTTGAAACAGAGGGAGTATAATAAAAAATGGAACAACTGAAACTTACTCTTCCATCACTCTCGTCTTCCATTGTTATTTTCTAATTTAAGTATTTAGTTTATAGAGGAAGTAAAGAATAAAATGACAGTTATTTTATCTTGTTAATGGATTTCATTTAAGATTCATTGAAGAGATTTTTTCTTATATTCATTAAAATAAAACCAAACAGTTAGAAATCAATAATACTAAGCACATATTTATTAAATTCGATTTTTTAATATTAATATGCAAATTAGCCTTCCCGTTCACACTGTAAACCGCTATTTTGTTGTATATAGTAATAGAATTGCATGTTATCAGTATGTAGACATAGTTAACAGTACTAATAATGTAAGACAATTTTATTAATAATTGAGCTTTAGATAAAAATAAAACCATGGAGAATATGATGTCAATAACTAAGAGAATTGTGACTTGAGTAGGAAAATAGTTTCGGTTACAGACAGAAAAACACACAATCTCCATTATAATAAGATATATATATATATATATATATATATATATATATATATATAAAATGTTGTTCTGGTTCCAACGGGAGAAAATTCAATATTTTATAAAAAAAAAGGAAGGTCCGCAAAATGTATTTTGTTCTCAGAAAAATTTTTTAAATTCTTTTTGTTAAAGAATTAAAAAGATTTTTCTCAGAACAAAATACATTTTGCGGACATTCCTTTTTTTTTTTATAAAATATATATATATATATATATATATATATATTATATATATATATATATATATATATATATATATACGCATGCATAAAGTTATTTGCTGTCTGTCTGTCTCTCTTTATATAGAGACAGAGAGACAGAAAGAGAAATAGACAGTTAAACAGACTGACAGACATACAAATGCCGGATAGATAAATACATACGCGCGTGCGCGCGCGTGTGTGTGTGTGTGTGTGTGTGTGTGTCTTTCTTTATAAGTGCGTCTGTGATAGACGTTCGAGTAAAAGCGACTCGTAGACCGATGTCAACAATGCCAGTCGCCCGGTTGTTCGTTACTGCCAAGCGTTTTATCAGTTGATGCGGATCGTGTAACGCGACTGACATGAAATCAACGAGATGTTTGTTTATTGTTTAGGGTTAAATGAGACTTTCCAAGGGATTTGCCGCACCGCCCCAACCCCACCGTACCCTACGGCATTCACCTAGGGAATCTTACGTCATCATGTCAGTGTGGAAAGAGGTACAAGAAAGCTGTCAGATCAGTTGAAATTCAGCTGAGCAAAACAAAGAAGAAAAAAATGAACCACCCCGAAAGTTCTCCCCACACACAGAGCACAAATAAATTAAAACAGAAAATGTAACATAAACAAAATGAATTGAATGTTTTTACCTTAAAACAAAAAAAACTGACAATGAATATATTATTTTGAATTAAACTCTTCTTAAATTCGCTCCTGATTTTCAACGATTCTTCCTGGATTTCTTATTTGTTTTTATTTTCTGTTTAGTAATTCCTTTTTCCTTGTTTTGAAAGCTTTCATTTAATCAATAAATCTTTCTCAATTCAGGAATATCTATCTATCTATCTATATATTATATATATATATATATATATATATATTTCATTCTGTTCATATCTATCTATCACATTATGTTTATATCTATCAATCTATCTCATTATGTTTATATCTATCAATCTATCTATCAATCTCATCTATCTATATCTATCTCAGTCTGTTTATATCTATCTATCAATCTATCTATCTATCTCAGTCTGTTTATATCTATCTATCAATCTATCTATCTCAGTCTGTTTATATCTATCTATCAATCTATTTATCTCAGTCTGTTTATATCTATCTATCAATCAATTTATCTCAGTCTGTTTATATCTATCTATCAATCTATTTATCTCAGTCTGTTTATATCTATCTATCAATCTATCTATCTCAGTCTGTTTATATCTATCTATCAATCTATCTATCTCAGTATGTTTATATCTATTTATCTATCTATCTATCTATCTATCTATCTCAGTTTGTTTATATCTATCCATCACAGTCTGTTCATATCTATCTATCTATCTCAGTCTGTTTATATCTATCCATCACAGTCTGTTCATATCTATCTCTCTATCTTATTATGTTTATATCTATCAATCCCTCTATCTCAGTCTGTTTATATCTATCAATCTCTCTATCCCAGTTTGTTTATATCTATTATCTGTCTCGGTCTGTCTCGGTCTGTTCTATCTATCTATCTATCTATCTATCTCGGTCTGTTCATATCTATCTATCTATCTATTATCTATCTCGGTCTGTTCATATCTATCTATCTATCTATCTATCTCGGTCTGTTCATATCTATCTATCTATCTATCTATTATCTCGGTCTGTTCTATCTATCTATCTATCTATCTATCTATCTCGTCTATCTATCTATCTATCTATCTATCTCATATCTATCTATCTATCTATCTATCTATCTATCTCGGTCTGTTCATATCTATCTATCTATCTATCTATCTATCTATTCTCGGTCTGTCTATCTATCTCAGTCTGTCTGTTCTTATCTATCTCACTCTGTTCTTATCTATCTATCTATCTATCTCACTTTGTTCTTATCTATCTCTATCTCACTCTGTCTTATCTATCTATCATCTATCTATCTCACTCTGTTCTTATCTATCTATCTATCTCACTCTGTTCTTATCTATCTATCTCTCACTCTGTTCTTATCTATCTATCTATTTCACTCTGTTCTTATCTATCTATCTATCTATCTATCTCACTCTGTTCTTATCGATCTATCTATCTATCTCACTCTGTTCTTATCGATCTATCTATCTGTCTATCTAAATATCTATATCTATCTATCTGTCTATCTAAATATCTATATCTATCTACCTATCTCATAGTTTTCATCTCTATCTATCTATCTTACACTGTTCATATCTATCTATCAACGCGTAGGATGTGACACAGGGTTGCATGCATGGGTCATCCAGCGAGTATCGAACCCGCTATTCAGTAGTAAGGGATCAGCGAGACCAGGTTGAAAACCATTACACCATGATGGGTCGCCCAACTATGACTTGATTTATAACTGAATATGTGTATATACTCATATATGTGATATATGCACTCAGATATAAATTAAAATGTTGACATATATAGAGAGACATATGTAGGTTATATTTAAGTAGGATATAATGCATGTGTAATAAAACAAAGTGTGTGTGTAATGTGTGTCTTTAATGTGTATGTATGTAAGTGTATGTATAAATAATGTGTGTGAATGTGTGTATATGTTTGCGTGTGAGCTTGTTGACATACATATAGAGACATATATAGGTTATACTTAAGTAGGATACAATGTATGTGCAGGTGTAATGTGTGTCTGTAATATGTATGTATGTAAGTGTATGTATAGATAATGTATGTCTATATGTATGTGCGTTTATGTGTTTGTGTGTGTTAGCTTGTT
The DNA here is from genome assembly GCA_023376005.1 of Doryteuthis pealeii. Taxonomy (NCBI): domain Eukaryota; kingdom Metazoa; phylum Mollusca; class Cephalopoda; order Myopsida; family Loliginidae; genus Doryteuthis; species Doryteuthis pealeii. Next base: position 146,959,533 of record CM042137.1, read on the forward strand.
GACATACATACATATGTAAGTACGATATAATTTATGTGTAATATGACAATGTGCGTGGGTAATGTGTGTCTGTAATGTGTGTGTAAGTGTATATATATATAACGTGTGCGTGGTGTAAGTGTATGTATAGATAACGTGTGCGTGTGTGTGTGAAAGTATGTATAGATAACGTGTGTGTGAGTGTGTGTGTAAGTGTATGATGTGTGTGTGTGAGTGTGTGTGAAAGTGTGTGTATAGATAACTGTGTATGTGTGTGTGTGAAAGTGTGTGTATAGATTGTGTGAAAGTGTGTGTATGTGTGTGTGTGTGTGTGTAAGTGTATGTATAAATAACGTGTGGTGTGAAAGTGTATGTATAAATAACGTGTGTGTGTAAGTGTATGTATAGATAACGTGTGTGTGTGTGAAGTGTATGTATAGATAACGTGTGTGTGTGTGAAAGTGTATGTATAGATAACGTATGTGTGTGTTTGTGTGTGTGTGTAAGTGTCGCAAGATAACGTGTGTGTGTGTGTGTGTGTATGAAAGTGTATGTATAGATAACGTGTATGTGTGGTGTGTGTGTGAAAGTGTATGTATAATGTGAGTGAATGTGTGAAAGTGTATGTATAGATAACGTGTATTTGTGTGTGTGAGTGTGTGTGTAAGTGTATGTATAGATAGGTGTGTGTGTGTGTGTGAAAGTGTATGTATAGATAACGTGTGTGTGTGTGTGTGAAAGTGTATGTATAGATAACGTGTGTGTGTGTGTGTGTGTGTGTGAAGTGTATGTATAGATAACATGTGTGTGTGTGTGTGTGAAAGTGTATGTATAGATAACGTGTGTGTGTGTGTGGGGGGGGAAAGTGTGTGTATAGATAACGTGTGTGTGTGGTGTGTGAAAGTGTATGTATAGATAACATGTGTATGTGTGTGTGTGTGTGTGTGTGTGAAATTGTATGTATAGATAACATGTGTATGTGTGTGTGTGTGTGTGTGTGAAAGTGTATGTATAGATAACTTGTGTGTGTATATATATAGATGACGCGTGTGTGTGTGTGTGTGTGTATATAGATAACGTGTGTGTGTGTGTGTGTGTGTGTGAGAGAGAGAGATTTGCGTGTGGTTGTGTGTAAAACCGTCACATCCATCATTCAGTAACGTCACATTTTTTCGGCATCTTCGCTTTTTTTGTCTTCATCATTTCCCGCCGAAGAAAAAAAAAAAAAAGGGTTCGTTCAAATGTTTTGACGGTTTTACTCGTCTCTGTTGGTTTTAAATGGACGAATCATTGTCACCAAAGACGATCGATCATTTTCGCTTCCCATGAAGAATAAACCTTCTGGATTCAAAAGAAAAAGGAGAAAGAAAGAAAAAAAGACGAATTTGATATCTTCATTAACTGCTTGTCTGATTTTTCTCTCTTTCTCTATCTATTTTCTAAACACCTTCTTCTTCCTTTACGCTTGCTCCTATTTCGAGTCGTCTTTATGTTCTCGCTATTAATCTTCCATCTTATTTATAAGACTCTGAAATCTCTTTGTACACACTTTGTTCTTTCCTTTAGTTCTGATTCTGGTCTCCATTTAAATTCAAAAATATATGAAGATTCACGAGAACAATGCGTCAGAAATGGATGGATAACGGATGTATTTCCTATCGAAGTCGGATGCCGTGGATTTATTACCAACTCACCCTTGGCATTTTTGACCAAACTTGGACTTTCTCCACCAGACAAGAGGAAATACATACAAAAATCTAGGATAAAGCTCTAACCGAATCAGCGTGGATATGGCAATCCTACAATGTGACATCAAACCGACAAAGTCTGGTGGTATCGTGAGATACTATTGGGGCGCTCTGGGTAGTGGTAATGATGCTTCGGTCCCGAAACATGCCTGACCCAGTCATCATCTGATGAAGGCTTTAGTTGGTTGCAATGCTACTGTGTAAATAGCATTCATTGTATGAAGATTATTATGCTTTAAGTTCCCCTGTTGGTAAATCCAACGGTAGAAAAGAGAGACGTTTCAGTATATACTCTTGTAGCAGAAAGCCTGTTGTTGGTTTGGATGATTGATTGGTTGGGTTTTACGGCATTTTAAAATGTTTTTTTTTTAATTCATTCTCATGGGTGCTCATTTTTTAAACACATTTTGGAACAATTTTAAAAATGTTTAACCTATAGATGGAACCCTAACAGATACTACCACCCCGGGTCAGAATGGACCTGGGAGTGATGGTGATGAAGGGGTACTCCACATTCCTCAGAGCTCCAGAACTGGAACTTCAGCATCAGATAGAGTTTACCTTCCTATCCAGGACTTCTAGCACATATACAAAAAGTTGGGTGTTACCATAAGGGCCATAGGATTGGGACAATCATATAGGTACTAGGGATTGACGTGACCAGCCGATTGATCGAAGGGGGACTTCAACCGCCCGTAGAGCCAAAGTAAGCGCCAAAGTGGAGTGTTGTAGACTTCTTATCCGTCGGTATCCATTCTTTAAGTATCACGGGTCGCTACCACAGCCAACAGGTGACCCGACCGGTTGGGTCGTACCCCTCTGTGTAGGTATAGTAGGTGTATTCTAGAGCATAAGTCGATAGGACTTGGAGTTTAGTTCCCCTGTTGGTAAATCCAATGAGAGAAACGAGTGTAGTATCAGTAGATACTCCATGTAGCAAAAAGTCTGTAGTATTCCTTGAAGGAAAAGAGTGGAATTACAGTAGATAATATTTGTATCAGAAAGTCTATTTTGTTCCTTGTTATCCTCCTCTGTAGATTTTTTATTTAAGAAAGTTTAATTTGCATGTTATGCCTGTCCTTCGCATATTCAATTTTTGTAAAAATAATTATTCACTAATAAGTTATAATATTTTTAAAATAGGGTAGGGAGTTACTTTACAATCACTGTCTATAAATGCTGAAAATGGAAGCGCGTGGTGTAAGGGTTAAAGTCATGGGAAATGGACTCGTCGCCGCGAATTCAAATCCTGGATGTGGTAATTGCATTTCACTTAGCGCTAATACCCTTGGGAAAGGTATGAATCTTACTCCCCCTCCAGCTATGGATAAATAGTAGGGCAGGCTGGGCTCTTTAACCTTGGTTAGGCAACCGGTCTAGGAGAAGGAAAGCTCTGAATTCAAAACTGTTGAACTCCGCTTAAGAAATTGACCTTGTGTCACATCCTGCTCATGCGGAGGAGTTGGTATATATATATAAATGCTGAAAAATATGGATTGTACCTTTATAGCATTTTCAATTTTAATTGAAGACGGGATAAATACTCTGGCATAAACAGGGATATGCTATGATTTCATAAATATCTCATACTTAATATTCTTTTTATATCTTCATCAATATTTAGTTTCATATTTGTATTAACATAATTATGTATATATTCGGAACAGATGAAAGTTACTCTAAACTTATCTTGAGTGCAGGGGGCGATGCCTTTATCCTTAGAAACGCGCACGGATTAGAAATTGCACTCTGACCCTACGTAGAACTATTGATTCATGTGTAAATAATCCAAAGAAATTATGCTAGTACATATATAATTGTTGCTACAACTGAGGAATGAAGGAGTTGTTCCCCTTGACATGAATTATAAC
>CM042137.1:146968130-146973130 GCA_023376005.1 Doryteuthis pealeii
GTTTTAACCGAAGGGAAAATTTTCTTTTATTCATAATTTTTTTTATTTATTTGTTTGATCTTGATTTTTTTTTTACCATCGTTAAAACACGTATGAAAAAAAAAAAAGGAAACAGGTTTGCAGTAGAAGTTTAAAATAATACAAATTGCTTTGTGATTTTTCAAGAATACACAGGGTTCATGCCTTCAGGTTGTTCTGGAATCGAAAGGTCAATTAAGGGATGTAGCTTTTTAATTGCCGCTTCTCTTGTGTTGAGAGAGAGAGAGAGAGAGAGAGAGAGAGAGAGAGAGAGAGAGAGAGAGAAGAGAGAGAGAGAGAGAGAGAGAGAGAGAGAGAGAGGGGGGGGGAATGAAGAGAGATCAATTGATTTATAATAAAGCTTTCAACAAGCTACATTATGACCTCGTTATGATTCTCACTGGGTGCCTCATTTTTCTGGTTTTGTGTCAAACGAACCAAACTGGTATAATTATATAGATTAAACAAAATATTTATAGATAAAACACAAATTTAAAAACAAAAATAATACTTGGCAAAAAAATATCAAGAACGCAATCATCATCATCCTCATCGGGTCATGCTAGTATCACGGATATCATAGACAATCTCTCACCAACCGTCCCTATCATTCCTAGCTCTTGCGATATCCTCTGCACAGCACCCAGTATTTGCTCAGTCCATGAAGGTCTTTTCTTGACGGCCCACACTGTCGCGTCAATGTGTTGGTTTCCATGGGAGAACCTTATTTATAAGTTCATAAGATTATTATCTATGCACTTCGTTAGGATCCAAGTGGTACAGCCATACAGTAGCACTGAAAACTATGAATTGGAATAATTGTTACTTTAACTTTTCAGTGAGATCAGATTTTCATATATCTGATTCTGTCTGTGGCAGACATTGCCTTCCCTATACGTGCATATGTAGGAAGTGCGTGGTGTAATGGTTAAAGTCATCGGAAATGGACACGTCACCCCGAGTTCAAATCCTGGACGTGGTAATTGCATTTCACTTAGCGCTAATACCCTTGGGAAAGGTATTAATCCTACTCTCCCTCCAACTATGGGTAAATAGTAGGGCAGACCGGGCTCTTTAACCTTGGTTAGGCAACCGGTCTAGGAGAAGGAAAACTCTTAATTCAAACCTGTTAAACTCCGCTTAAGAAATTGACTTTGTGTCGCATCCTGCGAGTGCGGAGGGGTTGGTAAATATATATACGTGCATTAACATCGCTTTCTGTGGATGAGATAATACTACCTTGTTACGTGACTTGCTGCCCTGAGTATTATGACAAATTTTAATGAGGTAAAATTTAATAAAAACAATAACAATGTTATGAATATACTGGAAACATTAATTAAAAGTTTGGATTATTTGGATCATTCGGACTATTGTCCCCATCTTTATTGATATCTATGCAACGTTTCGGGCGGTCTTCTTCAGGCGTTTCTTGTCGACTTCAACAACCCTCTCTTCAATCTCGGTAGCCTTCATGTCGTAATCGTGAGCCTTCGCGGAACTTGGAACAGAAACGTTTATTCAACCGGTCGAAAGAAGAAATAAGAAATAAGAAATTTATTAATCAATAGTAGTACAAATTATTTAAAAAAATATAAGTAAAAGAAAAACTTTATTGGCTTAAACCACTATTGAAGGGAGGCCATGCCTAATAGCGTGAAGCTAATCCCATGGACATGACCACCCTTGGACGCTCACAGGAAACAATACATGAAACACACAACGTAAACATATACATATATATCATGAGACAAATTAGCCGTGTGAGAATCTAAATGCAAATCTGTTGTTTATAAGAGGCAATAAAATGATTTTTCAAAAGTGTTTTAAGGACAAAATAATTAACTGAAACAAGCTTCATCTTTTCTTTATCAAAAAATAACGACTGAACAGTATTCCAAGAATTAATTGCATTAAAACGAATCGAATTATGCCCAAAACTAACAGTGTTGATGATAGGGAAATTAAGCAAACCAGATTGGTCAGCACGAGTGACATGAGCATGGGTGAAGTCAACTGCAAAAGCATTCTGAACAGAAACAGGCATTTTATTGTGGAATAGTTTATGTAAGAACAAAATATTTTCACAAGGGCCCTTAAGTTTTCATTTTCCCCCTTTCTCTTTCGGAAATTGCTGATCAATAAAAGTATGTCATTATTTTTTAAATCATATATATATATATATATTATATATATATATATATATATATATATATATATATTCTTGCTAAATACCAACGTCGTATCTTTATGTACTGTTCACAGTCAAAATTGTTTTATTACCAACTGATGCAAACTAATAAAAAAGGGGGGGGGAAATGTGATCCTGGCTTCTGTGAACGACATAATGGCGCGTGTCTATTACTTTCTATTCCGAAAAGACATCTAAGCCGAGACGACCAACAAAAACAAACAAAAACCAAATAGACGAAATGAAAAACGGACAACACATTTCGTTTTTCGTAAATGAACAAAAAATCAAAAAAAAAAAAAAAAGATCTACTCTTTCGTCGTTTTCATTTTTTTGTGTATGTTTTCTTTAATGTTTTTATTTTAATTTATTTTTTCGTTAATTTGGAATCAGATTATAAATGGCTGTTGGCCTTGTATGAATCTATTTTTTTTTTCTTCTGTTTATTTGCCGTTCCAAGATTTTCCTGATAAGACCAAAAGACAAATTTACTTAATTTTCACGTGGCATGTATACGTATTGTAAATCTACACAATAGAGAAATGCACATATACACATATACATAAGATGATTACTAGATATTTCGTGCTAATATAGTCGGTATTTCATTACTGTACATAAATATCTAAATGGCTGAAGTAGTTGTGGATTTTCTATTGATGAAACTGATTAGGAGTCAAACATGGCTTAAAATCAGAAAAAAATGATTTTAAAGTCGAGAATACGGTTACTTTCATTCGTAAAATGGGCGTAAAATAATTTTCCAGTCCCCGTACCTCACAGTTTTAGTACCCAATTATGTTTTCCTATTTGTCTGTCTGTCTCTGTCTATACACACACACACACACACACACACACACACACACACATATATATATATATATATATATATATATATATATATATATATATATATATAAAACTTCTACTGTCACAATTTAACTGCAGCAGATATACACCAGCTACTATCCATTATAGTAGACAATATTTACTTCACGTATAATGGACATACATACAAACAGATGTCAGGATTACCCATGGGATCCAGTATCTCAGCCATACTGGCGATTTCGTACATGGATAAATTAGAACAACGGGCACTAACCATCTGCCTATCATGCATTTTCTTCACCAGGTATATTGACAATATACTTATGTTGACAACATCCAAAGAAGAAGCCAATGACATAGCCGAGAAATTCCATAGTATAGATAACCACATTCAATTCCAAATAGAACATCCAGATAACACTAGTTCCTTAGCACTCCAAGACTTTAGAATAAAAATATCACCTGCAGGCAAAATTTACACTAGCTTCTATAAAAAAAAACCACTGAGGATCTCTTTGTACACTTCAAGTCAGCACTTCCACTCAGTTCCAAGAGAAGTTACATTACAAATGAAATTAATAGAATACACAATAGATGTAGTGAAGAGACAGACAAAATCACACATACACTACAATTTATGAACACCCTAAAAAACAATGGCTACCCAACTTCATTCATACGCCATTTAAATAATAGAAAAACACGGACACTACACACGCACACTAACACCTGTTTCCTGGAACTACCACATTTCAGCGAAACAATTAAAAAAAAAAACACGCAAGGCTATTCATAAAGAGGGACTAGATATCCAACTAGCACACTCTGGACCCTCACTACGCCAGCATCTAACAAAAAACATAAGAATGATATTACAACATGCACACTAGCCAACTGCCCAATAAAAGACTCTAACATATGTCACAAAACCTATACAGTTTACCGTTTAACTTGCTCCAAATGCCTTAATTTCTATACAGGAAGTACAATTAGACCCCTCCACATTAGAATCAAAGAACATATCCACACACGTGCATCCTCATTCCATAAACATTTAATCAAATGCAAAAATAAAGACAATAATTTTTCCGTTAAGATAGAGACAGTAATACGCAACATTGTTAATCTCAGAATTAGAGAAAGTTTATTAATAGCCAAATTAGGTCCTAGTATAAACAATAGATTAGAGCTAAACACTGAATACATAATTAATTAAAATACACGTTCTCATAGTATATAGTACATAGTATGTACATTTCATTATACATATATCAAATGAATAATACATGAATATATAAATAGATGAAAATAATAAAATTGAAATTGAATGAACGGCTAAATGACTATCACTGTTTTCCGCGTGGCGTTTTAAAAAAAGAACAATACGAGACGCGTGTTTATACCATAAAAAAAATAACGATATAAAAAAAAAAACGCGTCCATTTCTGGAATTCGTCTCTGAAGATAAAGTTCTACTTTGAAATCGATAAGACAAAAATAACAACTTTTTGTTTTTATTTTATATGTGCATTGTAATTGCTTTCAAATTATATATATATATATATATATATATATATATATATATTGGTTAAATAGTAGGGCAGACTGGGTCCTTCAGCCTTGGGTAGGTAAGCAGCCTAGGAGAGGGATAACTCTGAATTCAAAATTCCTGAGGTCGGTCGTTGATTGGGTTTGTGGCAACCCTTGATTCTTTCCTATCGACTATGCCAAAAAGTGTGGATGGTCCAACACAAGCCTTCACCACTATAAACAAATCACTGTGTGGGTATTCATTGTGTGTGAACCCTCATGCGTCGAAAATCGACGAGAGAGTCCATAATAATATATACATATGTAAAATGGAAAAGGTGACTTACCGGTGAATATGGTCACGATGGTTAGATGATGCAAAATTCAGGGAGGTACGTCAGCCATATAACAAACACAAAGTACTCAATAT
>CM042137.1:146978130-147020630 GCA_023376005.1 Doryteuthis pealeii
TAATCTACGGATTCCATCCAAATGTAAAAAAGTTGGCATGAAAGCTTTAAGAGATCGTTAATAAAATTGTTAAACAGGTGACGTGCCTTTTGTTTAATTCTACATGTACATATATATACATATACAAATGTGTGTGCGTATGTGTGTTTGAGTGTGTTTGTGTGTGTGTTGTGTTTGTGAGAGCTGATAAATTTTATTAAAATTAATGTTTGTAATTCTTCACAATTCTTGTTATTTCTTCGAGTCTTTTTAGCCACCCTTCGTTCTTTTATTTAATTTATTCCACTTATTCTATAAATAACCTAAAAATACAAAGTCCCTTCTGGAAAACTTTCATTTCACTTACTTTTTGCTACTTAATTTTAATTTGAACTTCTCTTTCAATTCTTTGGCCTTTTTGGAGTTTTTTTTTTCTTTTCTCAAAACCCAAAACCGCCAAAAAGTCAAAACTAAAGAATAAAAAAACAAACTGAAAGACAAAAGACAACTCCACCGTCGAGTATCGCTTTTCACTCTGTCAGCTTTCGATTGTACTTAAGCGAAAAATAGAAAAGAAAAAGTTGAATCTTTTTATTTTATCTTTTTTTTTTAATTCTATTTTTTTCTTCTATTTTTTAATTCGTTCTTCGCTAAAGGGCGTTTTATTGTGCCAGGAGAATTTCAGCTTGCGTTGATTTATACAGGAAAAATATCTGGTCATTCCTGGTGAATAAATTATTCTCTCTTTCTTTGTCTCTTTCTTTTTCTCTTTCTTTCTCTCTTTCTCTCTGTGAGAAACTTCGAGAAATATATTTATACAGGAAAAATATCTGATAATTCATTTTGGACTCTCTCTCTCTCTCTCTCTCTCTCTCTCTCTACCACTCTCTCTCTCTCTCGACCACTCTCTCTATCGACCACTTTCTATATTTCCCTTTCTATTTCTGTTCTGTTCTGTCCATCTCTCTCTCTCTCTCTCTCTCTCTCTCTCTCTCCTCTCTCTCTCTCTCTCTCTCTCTCTCTCGGCCACTTTCTATATTTCCTTTCTATTTCTGTTCTGCTCTCTCTCTCTATTCTCCATCTCTCTCCCCCCCTCTCTCTCTCTCTCTCTCTCTCGGCCACTTTCTATATTTCCCTTTCTATTTCTGTTCTGTCCATCTCTCTCTCTCTCTCTCCCCCCCCTCTCTCTCTCTCTCTCTCTCTCTCGGCCACTTTCTATATTCCCTTTCTATTTCTGTTCTGTCCATCTCTCTCTCTCTCTCTCTCTCTCTCTCTCTCTCTCTCTCTCTCTCTCTCTCTCTCTCTCTCTCTCCTCTCTCTCGCACACACACAAAATCCACCGAAATTTACCCAATCTAATCTATTGCCATTGAATACATGCATCGAACACATTTGTGCCAAGATAGATATTTATTAAACCATACTATTCAGCTTGCGTTGATTTAGACACAAAAAATCTGTTCATTTCTTGTGAATAATGTGTTTCATATCTCTTCCAGTTCAATTCATTTTCTCCCCCCCCCCTCTCTCTCTTCCAGAAACTTCGAGAAACCAGCAGAAATCTAATCAAGAGAAGAAATACCTAGACCGTCCTCTTTTTAAGATAGTTTGGACCATTCTTAAAATAGACAAGAGAGGAACTCCGACAGGTAGACCAAAAGACAAGAGAATTAATGACTATGTATGAATCATTACACCCGAGATATGATAGACAGGTTATATGTTCTTCCTCTTGCTCTCTCCCCACCCCCCTCTCTCTCTCTCTCGCCCAAAGAAACCAAACCTTTCTACAGAAATATCATCAAGTGAATAAATATTCAGATACTCTGAGCCATTCTTAAAATGGACAATAGAGGAATTCCACAAAGACCAAAAGACAAGAAAATTTATAACTGCACAAGGCATTACACCCGAGGGATGATAAAATCAGACTCCCTCTCGCTCTCTCAAAATTTAGCCAAACCTATCTCCTGATATTGAATACATGTATCGCTAGCATTTGTGGCTGGGGAGATATTTATCAAACCATAATATTGTAGCTTCCAATCAGGATTGAACACCCTAATCGTCAACATCTAATTACTAACTATCGCATGAGTAGAGTGTGGGTTTCATTGTTAGTGGGTGCCAACCTAAGCTAAGTAAATGACTACTCATTAACCATCACTCTGGTAAATATTTTATTAATATTCATTTAACACACTAGCTCACCTGGGCGTAAGTATTTAAGTTTTAATCTAACAGAATATTATATTAAATTAGAAAGACGAACGAAACTAAATAAGAACGAATATAAAAATATTACACTTATTTTAATGTTATTTTCATTGATTTCTATATAGAATTATATATAGGATTGTTCTTAATTTTTCGGCGTATAAACCAGACTTTAATAAAGATATCGTTAATAAATATGATGCTAATTAAGATTAAATAATGATTATTTCATAATCGGTGAGGATATAATTCAAATAATTAAATAAATCGTGATGTCATTATAATAAGATATTTATCAGCAGTTGCTGTAGACTAATGTATATTCTTGTGAAGAATGAAAGAGTTCGAACTCTGGCTTGGCAGTTGCCTTGGCACACAAGTTTTGTAGTTCACGCTAAAATAAATATGAGTAGAAAAGAAGCTTGTGAAGAATTCTTATTTCTTTTGTCTATCTGCCGCCCTCAAATAGAGCTTATTTTAAGCGGAATGCTTATATGAAAACCAACCTGTAAAATCACACTAGTCTTATAGAAATACACAGAAGATGATACAATACATGGATAGGATTGATCTATTACTTTCAGGTGCACTATTAACCGGAGTGGGGTACCTGTCAAGGTCCCATCTGTTTTAATATTATTCTTATTAGATTGGACCATGTTCTAAAAAAACTCTTAAACAGTTACACAAATAAATATAGATATGAACGTATTGGGTTGGGGCATAATTATTGCGTTCTTTATTCAACAAATTTTATTTATCGGCGAAAATTCGGACACATTGTTGTTATTGGAAAGTTTGTGTGGGACCCACCCAGCGCATTTTCATACTTTACCGAGCTTTTTGAGACGACCGATGCTCAAATGGTTCACATTGAAGTCTTTAGATAATATTCTCGTTGTCAGACTTTCGTCATCTACATACACATACATTGCAGAAATAAGATGGAAATTAATCCGACACTATGTGGAGAAAAGTAGACAACACGGGATGTTGTAGAAAATGGATGTTTATTGTAGGTAGTGATGTCGACGTTGTAACGTTTCGGTCTGTTAGACCTTCTTCAGGACGTAGTATTGAGTTCTTGCTTCAATGGGGAACATTTTCATACGGGTGAATTAGGAGGTCGTGAATAAGGGGAGGGGTGGTTAGGTGTTGGTGTTAGAAGAGGTTGGTAGTAGGAGATTTTCCTTTTTCTCTCAGAAGGGCGTGTAGCAGTGGTTTCTGATAATGATGCCACTGGTGTTAGGCGTTGTGGGTAGGTGGGTCTTTGAAGATGTAGTGATTCATGTACGTATGGTGAATGGCATAACGATTGGTTGTGAGTGTATATATATATATATATATAATATATATATATATATATATATACATACATACTGCCAAATGTACAGGTTAGTATCGTCCAATTTAAACTCCGTGAAATATCCTTCAACTTGGTTTTTGTTGATTGTTCATCAAAAAGTTTGAGAATCGCGAAATGACTCTGATGTATTCCAACTTTTCTCAATGTAGTAGAGCATAATATGACGAATGGGATATGATTTTTAATACGAATTTTGAAAAGAGAGGATCATCTTTATTAAAGAAATTAAACAAACTGCCAATTGTTATTGTTTTGTTGAATGAAATTTGTTGTAAAAAAGCCACAATAATTCTGCATTAATCCAATATAACGAACGTGGTCTAAATCACACCTAGATTGGTTGAAATGCTATCAAAATTAATCAGGATATCAATCAAACGAATGAAATTAATGGTTGACGAGACTAAATTTCCTTTTCTCATTCAGAATTTTTTTTTGTTAAGTCTCTGACACAATAGAATTATCTGCGTTATTCGGACTATTGTCCTCATCTTCATTGTTATCTGTACAATGTTTCGGCCGATGTGCCCTCCGACCTTCTTGTCGAACTCGGGAACCTTCTCGGACTCGGGAACCTTCTTGTCGTAATCGGGAGCCATCATGGGGCTTTCAACCTAACCCTTTATTCAGTCCACGAGGGGGACCTGTTCTCATTCGGCTAACCATAGCTGAGATAGAGGCGTTAAGCTGTGCTAATTATTATTCTGTTACTGCTGGCCTCCATTCCAGAGATAACTGTCACTTAGAACTGTATTAACCTAACTCCTTTATCCACTAGGCCATGTGTCCAATTTGACAATCCAGTGTGAATTATGGGAACTTATAAACCTAATGTCTTGTTTTGGCTAGAATATCTATCTATTCACTTCTCTGACAGAAGGTTACAATATTTCGGCTGCAAATAAGAATTAAAATCACTTGGTTTGAAAAAAACCTTTTTAGGTTAGATTCTTAATCATAACCGTGAATTATTAGTTAACAAACCATATATATATTTACCAATCTATCCGCACGTGCAGGATGCGACCAAAGGTCTGTTTCTTAAGCGGAGTTTAACAGGTTTGAATTCAGAGTTTTCCTTCTCCTAGACTGGTCACCTAACCAAGGTTAAAGAGCCCAGTCTGCCCAACTATTTACACATAGCTGGAGGGAAAGTAGTTAGTGCTAATACCCTTGGGAAAGGTATGCATCTATGTGAAATGCAAACAGCCTCCTCCAGGATTTGAACTCGACAAGTCCATTTACTACAACTCTAACCATTACACCACGCCCCTTCAAGGGAACAATTGAGTCGCACCAACCCAAGTAGAGAAAATAGTTATATTAATCCTAATGACTGTTGCTCCATGTTTTTTAGTCAGATTCTTGTCCTGATGAGCTAGTGAGCGAAACTGTTAGTTGTACCCTGAACAATTAGAATTATATATATATATATATATATATATATAATATATATATATATATAAGAGAGAGAGAGAGAGAGAGAAGAGAGAGAGAGAGAGAGAGAGAGAGATATGTTTGTGTGTTGATGATATAGGTTCTATATTTAAGTAAACAGTGCTCAATATCATTGATAGAGCATGTATATTCAAGTTAAAGTAGCGGGAATATGCTACCTTAACTTCAATATACATATGTATATATATATATATATATATATATATATATATAGCGGCCTTTACATACAGATGTGTGTATTAAAACACTTAAAATCCCCTCCGCATTCTGTAGGTGACGATAGCCGAGCTGAATTGATCTGGTTTCTATCCCAGCCGTAGGCAGCTTACAAATGTCTAGCCACACTGAAGAGACTTGATAAGTCGAAACACGTGTCTGTGGATGTATTTCTAATATAAAATAGGATAATAATAACAATAGGATAAAAAAAACACAACGCTGTGTTTCACATTTCAATAATCAGTTGAGCCAGTAGTTGAACCCGGAAGTTGAGCGGCCAATAACATTGGTAAAGTTTGATTCCCTTTGATCAACAGATGTTGCTGGGAAAATGTAGAAATGCCTTTGAAGTTCGTTCAACTCTTTGTTTATTTATGCATTGGACCTATCAACATTTTTGTAATACTCTTCTCGACTAGCTTTCTAATCAGTAAATACTCCAATGCACAACAACTCAACATGCACTTATATATATATATATATATATATATATATATATATGGGAGAATATGTGCTATATATATATATATATATATATATATATATATATAAGGGTTTTTATAGTATGTTTGAAGCATTGTGTGTATCTGTAATATAAAGATTTTGTAGGCAATTGACAATGCAATATGTGTTGTATATATAATATATATATTATATATATATTATTTACTGCACGAGCAGGATGTGACACAAGGTCAATTTCATAAGCGGAGTTCAACGGGTTTAATTCAGAGTTTCCTTCTCCTAGACGTGTTGCCTAACCAAGGTTAAAGAGCCCAGTCTGCCCTACTATTTATCCATAGCTGGAGGGGGAGTAGGATTCATACCTTTCCGGAGGGTATTAGTGCTAAGTGAAATGCAATTACCACATCCAGGATTTGAACTCGGGGCGACGAGTCCATTTCCCATGACTTTACCATTACACCATGTGCCACCCCATATATATATATATATATATATAATATATATATATATATATATATGTGTGTGTGTGTGTGTGTGTGTGTGTGTGTGTGTGTGTGTGTAAGGACTGACTTGCCGGTAAAAATATTGGGTTGTTTTAATATTTGGTTGGTATAAGTGTTACTTGGATAAGTCAGCATTATAACAAATACAAAGTGCTCAATACGTAAGTAGAACGGATTTATTATGATATTGTGTACAGAAATAACCTACTCGAGGTTCACCATAAGGATCTTCAGGGTTAAATCCACTGAATTAATCAATATATTTATTAATTACAGCTAACTGCGAAACATGTTCGAATGAGGGCAGTATTTGTGTAACCTGTCAAGTATCAACATGACACTTCCTGGTTACTTCGGCATAGGGACTAGAATATGACTATAGGATAGATAAATGTAAGGGATCACACACACACACACACACACACACACACACACACATATATATATATATATTTACCAATCCTTCCACTCGACCAGGATGTGATACAGTGTAATTTTCTCAAGCGGAGTTTAATAGATTTGTAATCAGAGTGTTCCTTCTCCTAGACAGATTACCAAGGCAAGGTTAAAGAACCCAGTCTGCCCTACTATCTACCCATAGTTGAATAATATATAATTGAAATAAGTGTTTTAGATGCATTCTTATTTAATTTCATTAGTCTTTCTATTTTAATATATTTCATTGCATTAAAATCTAAACAGTTACGCCCGGAGGGAGCATATATTTGCTAATATATGTGATACTAGATTGCACCTCAGATTCTAATATCTGTTTACTTTTTTTAAAGACATAGATAAAAAGAAACATGTCTTTGGGGATTTCAAACACACAGTATCACTTATGAATTCCACTATAAAGAAGATGCTGTTTAGTCTGACATTTTGAGACAATAGTCGAGTGAACTAATATAACATATACGTGTATGATTTTTGGAGTCACGTGGTGCAATAGTTAGACTCGCAGGAAATGGACTTGGCGACTCGAGTTCTAATCCGGGACGAGGCTATTCCATTTCGCATTGAGGTAATACCCTTGGGAAAGTTATGGATCCAACTACTCTCCATCCATTTATGGGTAAATAGTATGCCAGGCTGGGCTCTTTGACCTTGGTTTGGTAATCAGTAGAAGAGAAAGAAAAACGTGTGTCACGTTACCGTTTTAACTAGGGGTCCAAATGCATATTCAAAATCCCAAATAAACCTGTTCTCTGAAACCACGATACAGCACATGTAATACTACCTTAACATCTACTTTTTCTGTAATCTCTTCTTCAAATACATGGACCCGATACTATGTTTCGCTCGAAGATAAGAATACAACTGAGGAAGAAGAACATACTAAACTCTAATCTCTGCAAGAAAGTCTGATATGGGAGGTCTGATCTAAAGCAGAAAGGCCCGAGAGCGACTTAATGGTATAGTTCCAGGTTTGAAACTCTGGGGAGAATGGAGTACCCCTTCATCACCTTTACTCTCAAGTCCACTCTGTGGTAGTACCTGTTATCTTCCCATCTTTGGGTTAAATAGAAAAAAATTAGTTAAAAAATTGTTATAAAAAATTTAGTTTAGATTTTTAAAATTCAAACCCATTAAGAATGAAAAAATAAAAGCAAGGCGTCTTCAATATAAAATAATCCAACAAGGGTTGATATGCCATAAAAACCAACCAACCAACCAGTCAGAACACATATATGCGACACTTTAATTCTGGGTGGAAGTGTTGATCCTTATGTAAATGATCCAGTTATTTTTGACTGGAACTATGCAAGATTTCGGTAAGTAAGCTTACTATATGCGCCAAAGCATGATGGCTTAAAACACTAAGTTTTGATGAAAAACAAATATTAGCGCACAAGAAAAAATGAACTCACACACACACACACAAACACACACGACTACGCACAACTAAAACACAGAATCACATAAACACATACATACACCTGTTTATTAAGAAAGGGATTCTAATTGATGCACTGGCACACACACACACACACACACACACACACATATATATATATATATATATATATATATATATATAAAGAATTTTAAGAAGTTCGTGGGAAAATGTAAGTTAAGGTGTTGATAAAAGCGGAAATCCTAAGGAAATGGGGATGAATTTAAAAATAAGAACAAGTGGCCCAAACTCATTAAGCATATGGTCACCGATGGAATAATAATAATAATAATAATAATAATAATAATAATAATAATAATAATCTATTGATCATGGAGATTCGCTTCCAGTTTTTGTCTGTGACAAAAATTACGTCACTGCTTACGTAACATTACCCAAAATCGTCATAACATAGAATAAATACACTCAAAATTTGAACATGCAACATTAGACAGTCCTCAATGTTTTTTTAAAACAAGTTTTAATAAATACATGACTGGTATTATATATCTATATATAGTTTGTTTTATTTTAATACATATTTAAAGTTTACATTTCATATTGTTATATTTTTTAATCCTTTAATGAATTTGATGATTTTACTTACTTAGGGTACAAACTCGCTGACATTGAATTTTTTACTCCCACCCATCAGGCAATATGTTTCAAAAATCTATTTTTACATCACCCGGAGGGTGTTTTTTTATTTTGTACTTGTAATAATATAATATAATAATAATAATAATAATAATAATAATAATAATGGCTCCAAGTTCACTAGATTACAAGAAAAAAATACACTACCTTATGTACATTATTCTAAGAATGGGTATTTTTGTTAATTTCCATAATAGGAATGATTATTATATTTACCATCATTACCATTTTTTTTCTCAAATTGCCCTGTTTATTGACTTTTGAAATCAATGCTGCTTGTGAATATAGGATGATTACATATCGGGATTATATCATAATCTGGCCCAAGACCCTTTCACAGAAGGATATTTCAATTGTGTCAAGATTCATAAATAAAAACCAATGAAAGTCAATATCCATCATTTGAAATTTAACTGATGACTATGCTCAATACTAAACTCAATCACAAAGTAAAATATATGTAAAGAGATTAATACTACTAGTGTTGCAGATTGACTGTTTGTTTTGCGCGGGAAGTCGAAAAGACAAAGGAAAATTGAACCGAGAAGACAATAGATGGGCGAGACAGAAATCTTAGTATAACAAAAGAGGTGTGACAAAGGACTCATCTGGACAAACGCTAACTTGAACAAAGGGAAAGGACTTCCGGTCAAGGAACAAAGGAATGTGTGGGCGGTCGTCGGTACTTAAGCAGACCCGGACAGACCCCACGAAAGGAGACCCGAAGCGACGGCGAAGAAAGCACAAGGTGTCTGACCGTCGACACGGTCGAGCGGGCAGTGATGCTCGCCCACCACCTTCCACCACATAAGTAGTCGTAGTGTCATTTTCCGTGCCCGCCACTCACCTACCACACACCGAAGAAAATAAAGAAGAGTCATCTTTTGT
Organism: Doryteuthis pealeii; assembly: GCA_023376005.1. NCBI lineage: Eukaryota > Metazoa > Mollusca > Cephalopoda > Myopsida > Loliginidae > Doryteuthis > Doryteuthis pealeii. Next base: position 146,987,780 of record CM042137.1, read on the forward strand.
ATACACGTATCTGTTGTTATTGAAGTTCAAATGCTGACTACTAGATACATCGTCTAGGGGTCAGGAACGATGTCCGCTGTATACCCGCAACGTATACGAGTCAGAGTAGCGTGAGTTTGAAGAAGCCAGTATGCAACACTAGCAATACTTACCCGTATTACGCAAGGGGTTTAAGATACTTAATAATGTTTATACTGGATTATATTAGAAAAGTTCTTAAGATTCTTGTGGCCATTTTGATCCCTTTTGAGTGGAATCCTATGATCCTTGTGTTAAGCAGAATCCTTATGTCCTTCAGTATTTAAACATAATCCTTGTGTTCCTTAGTGTTAAGCAGAATTTATAAACTCTTCCAAATTGCGTTGACTGAATCAAACATGTATTTGCCTTACTAGTTAAAGGTATTGATAGACTGTCGCTCAATTGCTCGTTGAATGTATAGACGAACGGACAAGGATTATACAATTCTTTAAGACGGACCAACTGGCAAGGATTATACAATTTTTTATCACGGATCGGCCCACAAAGATTAAAACTGATACTACATTTTTCTACTTCAAGAAATGATCAAACTTTGTGCCACAAGGGATCTCCACTGTAAAACTGCTCTCACCTACAACCTAAAATGACCACACGAATCGTATCACTCTTCTTTAGAATTATTACATAGCATTCATTATCAGTTCGGATAAGAAATCCCAACCTGCAAACATAAACATGTTTAGCTTATAAACGTGGGACTTTTAATTGTTTTTGACACTTTATTTTAACATAATACTAATAATTCTAAAACTGTCATTCTTAAAGTTTTTATTGGTTTTCTTAGAAAGATAATATCTCAACTTATAAACCAAAACAGAAAGGAAAACAAATTTCCATTAATTAATATAGAATTGGAGGTTTTTTTTTAAGTCAAGGTTAAGTTTTATCAGCAAATCTAGCAAGAATAAAGTAAGCGTTAGATGAATATGCTTTACTGTATTTTCTTTTGTTTTATTTTTATTTTTATTTTCGTCTGGGTAAGCTTATTGCACTGCATAAACTGTGGGTAATTTGGTAGAAATATGGATTTATGTATGTTTCTTTGTCAAAAATGTAGAATTCACACAGAATTTTCACTTTCGGCTGGGGTTGAGAATAAACCGACTGCACCTCTGCAGAGGGGTAAAACTCCCTCCCAATGGGTCCACCCTTTGGCTGTGGGTTGCGATCAGTGATGCTTAAGGATGGGACACTGGTGGTTGAGCAGTCAATGAAATTTAACTCTCCACTTTGGCCGTTACTTAGGCTAGACGGTCGGTCGGAAAGACCCCCTCTCGTCAAGCCATAGAACCTATATGATTGTCCCAACCTTATTGCTCTCATGGCAAGCCCCAAAGCTTTTTATTATTGTTATGACCTGTTTAGGGACAATAAACAAATACTCAACACGGAGATAGAAATAAATAACAGATGTATTCAACACACATCAAGTACAAAATGAGGAGGTTTTCATTGTTACCAGCGTACACGAAGACAAACACTTGCTACTTCCACTTGAGCAGCTTTGCTCTGCTAAATATACCTTTTGGGTTAGTCCATTGTTCTGGTCATAGGGGAGTTACCTACAACACCCCTCCCCCAGCCTAAACTCCGAAGGAGTATCAATATTTTTGTAGTGAGAGAGGAGACCTACCTCGTGCAACACGGTGTGACAGAGAGAGTGGCGGGCGTGAAGACTTGCCGTATTCTCGAAGGAAGTGGGCTAGGCTTTGCCTGACGTGTATGACTGACCTAGAGTCGAACGCGCGTCCTTCAGAATGTGAGAGCTGTGGACGAGCAGTGAAATAGGAAAGTGACCCGGATGTAGGTGGTCGCGCCGTAAAGATTGACGCGTACTTGCAGTGCTGACGAGTGTCGCACGTGCTGCACGGACAATTCTTAGTGAGGAGCCCGGATGTGGTGAGAATAAAGTATATTTTAAGGACTTACCATCCCAGACCAGAGAACAACTGCAGTAGTCGAGACGAGCGGGATAGAGAAATAATTTTGGATATTGTTGGTGAGACGAGCGTGATACAGTTGGGAGTGTTTAGCCTGTCAATTGGAAGAACATTGCGTCAGACTTGACTGTGACCCCCTCCCCCACTGTTTTGAATTTTTTTCTTTTTTGGGTTAATATTGATTAATTCAGTCCTGTCTCTTTATCTATGAGACTGAAGTTTTTCGGGGGCAGGTTGCGGAGATGGTACATCAAAAGTATCAAAATGTACGTCCATGGTCTCCTCTCGTTCTGGTGGATCACTATTAATATCGTCTGACCATCGCTTCATCTGGTGGTTCAGATGTCTCGAGAATTTGCTCTGCTAAATATACCCTTTGGGTAAGTTCATTGTTCTGGTCATAGGTGAGTCACCTACAACAATAATATATGTGCTAGAAGGCAATATCTGAGGATCTTATTGCCCTGAGTATGACGTTAAAACTCACCAACAGAGCTCTAAAACTGGAACCTCAACATTAGATAATGTTGAGGTTCCTGTTCTGGAGCTCTAGGTAATGTGGAGTACCACCGTTGTACCCTGGTCCTTTCTGGCCCGGAGTGTTATTACTTGTTAGGGTCCCATCTATGAGTTAATTAGAAAAACATAGTTTAAAAAATCTGTGTAAAAAATTGAGTACCCATCATGAATTAATAAAACAAAAACGTCTTCGGCATAAAATAACCCAATGGGTTGATATGCCGTAACATCCAACCGACAAACCAAATAAATTATCGTTTACAAATATTCAAACAAATATTTAGACAATAATATTTCTGGTTCTGAGATTGTAATATAGAAAAAAATCGCGAAGGTATATATATATATAACAGTAATGTATAAAAAGTGAAGTTGGCGTCGTGATCTATTGTCGGTATCAACCAGATAGCGAGGGAGTCTATCTTCTTTCCACTAGCGCTAGACCAACTCCTTTTTTTCTGAGAAGAAGTTCTATACCTACCATCAGCTCCCCATGTTTACCCTCAGATCAGATTACTGAATCTATGCTACTTATACGCTGAGTAGACGGGAACCGGTATCGAAACCGGAACCTTGCGATTACAAAAGATGGGTGCTCTACTGACTGAGCTAAACTGACTCCTTAATATTAATGTATAAAAGGTTTTATAGATCATATCATAAAGTTAAATTGATAAGTGAATGTTACATTTGAGAAAAAATATTTCAGTTACATATTTTTGGTAAAATTTTATAACAATGATATAAATAATGAAGTTATATCCTATAAGTCCAACATAAACAAAGGGAAACCACTCTTGACTGATAAATCATTTATTTATTTATTGATCTACTAGGAAAAAAGAAGACGGGTTTAGATTTAGGGTTAGGGTTTAGAGTTAGGGTTAGGGTTAGGGTTAGGGTTAGGATTTAAGGTTAGTTTAATGGGAAAATAAATAAATAAATTATCAGTCAAGAGTGGTTCCCCTTTGTTTATGTTGGAGTTATAGGAAATAACCAATAATGAATATAATGTTATGTAATGCATTATCGGGTAGAGTCTAGTAATGGGATTGAACCCGATGTTAAACACATGCGGTGGTGGCTAGTGAACTGGACGCAATAGGAAATCTAGCAATTTAGAATCACAGAGGCTGATTGATTGACTGAGGAAAATCACAAGAGCAGAAAGATGCTGGTTGGTGAGTTGGGTTTTATGGCATGTCAATCCCTGTTGGGTTATTTTATGCCGAGAACGTTTTGTTTTATTAATTTTTCTTGGGTGTCCATTTTTGTAAAGCTAAATTTTTTAAACACATTTTTTCATACTCATACTTTTGATCTATTCAACCATAGATGTGACCCTATCGGGTACTGTCACTCGGGGACAGTAATGTCGATAAATGGTTAATCCACAATCCCCAGAGTTCCAGAATTCGAATTTCATGATTAGTATTGAAGTTAGTCAGTCAGTCTACTATTGGTTTGAACAACAGCAACTAGCCAAGCACAACTGAACCAGTGTCAAGACAACTGGTACTTATGGGAATTCAGAATAGTCCACTCATGCATTTGGGTGATTCCATTCCTTGAGTCCTGATTGGCTGCTTGGTTTGTATGATGTTCTGAGGCTTCATAAATTACATGCCATTTTGCAGTAGTCCTCGCAGCAAACCAGGTTCGTATTAAGTTACGAATTCTTGCTGCCTTGTCTTACCAATTCGACGGTAATTAGAACTAGTATGATTATTCTACAATTAGATGCAGTTTGTCTTTGTTTGTTTGTTTATTGATTTTAACGGCATATAAACCCGTCTGGGGTTATGTCATGCCTAACGGTTAGGAAGTGATACATATCGTGTAATTATATTTATACTTTTTAGTAATTGGTTTTAACAATATGTTAGCATTATTGGGGATTATGTTGTATGGTATTGATTTGTTTCATGTCTATATTCTATAGTATAATTTTGTTTTCCTCAAAGAAGAGAGAATATCCTCCATGTTGACATTTTCAAACAGATCTTTCATATTGTTTGCTTTAAAATAACGTTTTCTGATGTGAGCAAAAAAACTGCATTCCATGAAAAAGTGTTAACTGTCAAAGGTGTTTGACATGTTCCACATTGTGGTTGTTGTTCTTGTTTGAGTATATATGCAGTTTTTCATACCCAGGAGAGGGCAGAAAGAAGAGAAATGTGTCTGGCTTTTAACTTTAGTTAGGATTTTATCACCAAACAGGTGTGTTTCGAAAGGTTTTAAGTGATTAGAAAGGAACTAAAAAAGATGCAATGTTTTTTAACCTCCTATAAACGACGGTTTGAAACCCTCTAAAATGGCCGGCCTATTTACTGATAGCTGGAGGGAAAGCAGGTGAATGCATACATTTTCCAAGGGTATTAGCGCTATATGAAATGTATACAGCCTCGTCTGTGATTTGAACTCGGGTCGACGAGTCCATTTCCTACAACTCTTACCCTTACACCACCCGCTCTACCCATGTGAGCATGATACAGCCAACGGGCTTCGGTCCTGGTCGTTGATACAATTAGCAGCGTTAATCATTGGGGGCTATACCCCCAGGCAACAACTGTCCCCTTGATTTAAAGGGGCAGGGCTGGGTTTATTGCCCAGTGCCTGAAACACCTCGGGATTCATTTTTGCATCCGCCACCCATGAGTCACGGCTTGTGGGTGGTCCCACATTAATAGGGCCTTGTGCCTTACCCGTACACGTGGTAAATATTATGTGTGTATGTGTGTGAGTGTCGCAGTAAGTATTTCCCTGCTTTTTATAAATGTGTGTGTATCTTTTCGTGTTTGATTTAATTGTATATCATTTTGCCTCCTTTTTTATTTCTTATCTTTCAGCCACACCAACTGATTTTCCCCCCTCTGTTAATGATCGTCTACATGAAGAACGTTTGACCCGGCTGCAAAAATAAAACTTCTTTCTTTCTTTCTTTCTTATTTAACTTATCTTTTTTCTTCCGTCTCACTATCGCCAAGAAAACAAAAATCAAAATATTCGGAAATAATTAGAAATCACACAGGAAAGATTTATATCCCTGCAATTCAAGATTTACTTTCGACTTTCTGCAAAAGTTTCAATTTAGGGTGTCAATTTCAGAAGAAGAAAAATTCTTACATTAAAAACAACTAGCAAGAATAAGCGGCCTCCGACAGACGTACGTATTTTAGTTTTAACTAGCAAAATAAAAAAAATCCTTTTGGGACCGTTACAAGTGCCCAACTACAATTGGTATCACTTTGACTTTCATATTCCATAACTTTTTCAGTTCTGGCAAGGTCCAGGTATTTGTCCATTTGTTCATTTTCCTTCAGCTTCACCCTGTGATCTGCTGGCACTGGAAAATCCACCAGTTGACAAGTTCTTTCTTTTTTGTTTATCAACACTAGGTCTGGTCTTCTTGCTGGGATAAGGTGATCCGTTTTTATTTCAAAGTCACAGAGAATTTTATGCGTTTCGTTCTCAAGAACAGATTCTGGTTTATTATTATTATTATTATTATTATTATTAGCAAAATACCCCCCCCCGGCGATGTAAAAATACATTTTTGAAAGATATTGCTTGAGTAGGTGGAAGTTAAAAATTAAATGTCTGAAAGTTTGAACCATAAATCATGAAAATCAAATTTATTAACGGAGTAAAAAAATAAATAAAACAATTTGAAATCGAAACTAAGTTCTATTAACTTTGAATATCTATTAAAATAAAACAAACTATATATAAATATATGATACTGGGGATGTATCTATTAAAACTTGTTTTAAAAAACAATGAGGACTGTCTAATGTTGCATGCTCAAATTTTGAGTGTATTTATTCTATGTTATGACGATTTCGGGTATAGTGACGTAAGCAGTGACGTATTTTTTGTCACAGACCAAAACCGGAAGCGAATCTCCATTATTGATAGATATAATGAAATATATTAAATTAGAAAGACTAACGAAATTAAATAAGAACTTATATAAAAAATATTATTTTAATTATATTTTAATAGGTTTTCTATATAAAAATCATACATAGAATTGATTTTCATACGTTGGAGAATAAAATAGTATTACAGATCAATAACACAAAGTAATTATTTATCAAACCCGGTTTTATTAAAACCAGTATACAAATTAACCACACAATACAATATGTAACTTTTATTTCTTAGTGATATATAAGACACATGGCAGTATTTTAAATGCACTAATAACATGGACTGTTTTGAGGCAAATCTAACTCAGATTTTCACAGAGACATCATTAATAAATAAGATTTATAATATTCTATGTATTAATGATTTTTACTATAAACTATATACTAATTGATAAATTCCGCCATTCCTGAGGGTTTTGTGACTGTAAGTAGCGACGTAGTTTCGGTTACAGACAGACTGTGTATATTGTACAAACGGAAATAGGAATTTCCGGTTGAATTAAACAAAGAAAAGACAAAAGAAAAATGACAAAGGACTTTTTTCCCGGTAAAAGCGAACAAAGAAATGAAAAAACGGAAGAGAGGGTTTCCGGTCAAGGAAGCAGTGAGAAGATAAAGAAATATATTACAAATGTCCGTTATCAGATCAAAAGTTTAAGATGCGGAGGCGTATCTATCAATATAAAGGCCAGAAGATTCGAGCGGACACACAGAGACGCCAGCCAGCAGCCAAAAAGGACACTTCACGTCTCCCGTCAGCAAACACCCCTCGGGCACTCATTGTGAACACTGCGCTCTTCGCCAGCCACCGGCATTTTTATTGTGAAGCTTTACGCCTTTACCACCCACACACCAAAGAAAATAAAGAAGGGTCCTATCTTTGTATATACGTATCTGTTGTTTATTGAAGTCCAGTAGTCGGTAGTAGCTGACTACTACATACTCGCTACGTGACCATATATATCCGCAACGTATACAGATACACGATTTTTGTATACACGAGATACACGAGTTTGAGGAAGCCGCTATATAACAGAATTTGATGTCAGTACGTAACAAGACATCGAATCTCTATTATAATAAGATTTAACTCATTTTCCTTCAAAACGCAGCTGACGGTTTGCAAATTTTCTGTTTGATACAGTGGCTGTTCATATAAAAAAAGTGGGGGGTTGATAACATTTCAGTGGTCATCAGGCCGAAATGAGATAGGGAATCTTAAAGTTTGGTTTGCGTCAAAATTCTTCAAAGATGTTTAAAGCATCTAAGACATTTTCACGTTTCCATTAATCAGAAACTTCAGGATTATAATTTGGTTGGTTGGATTTTACAACATGTCAACTCTTGTTGGGTTATTTTATCTCGAAGTCGTTTTGTTTTATACATTAATGCTGATATTTAATTTTTTAAAGCATAATTTTTCTAAACATATTTTTAATCTTATTATAATGGAGATTGTGTGTTTTTCTGTCTGTAACCGAAACTATATTCCTACTCAAGTCACAATTCTCTTAGTTATTGACATCACATTCTCCATGATTTTATTTTTATCTAAACCTCAATTATTAATAAAATTGTCTGACATTATTAATACTGTTAACTATGTCTACATACTGACAACATGCAATTATATTTATATATACAACAAAATAGCGGTTTACAGTGTGAACGGGAAGGCTAATTTGCATATTAATATTAAAAAATCGAATTTAATAAATATGTGCTTAGTATTATTGATTTCTAACAGTTTGGTTTTATTTTAATGAATATAAGCAAACATCTCTTCAATGAATCTTAAATGAAATCCATTAACGAAATAGAATAACTGTCATTTTATTCTTTACTTCCTCTTTTAACTAAATACTTAAATTAGAAAAAATAACAATGAAAGACGAGAGCGATGGAAGAGTAAGTTTCAGTTGTTCCATTTTTTATTATACTCCCTCTGTTTCAAATCTTTTATTATACTCCCTCTGTTTCAAATCTTTTTATCTGTATTCTTATTTAGTTTCTAATTCAATACAATATTTTATTACATTAAAACTTAAATACTTGCACCCGGAGGGTGCATATATTTGCTAGTACTACTAATAATTTTTAATGATAAAAAAGAATTGGGGATTCATTTAAAAAAATGGCTGTGGTCTGATGATATCTTAGTGGTCAGCAGGCCGAAGTTTGCTTCAAAACTCTTCAAAGATATTTTTATCTTTTCAGAATTATAATTTCTTCAGTTGCGATATTCAGAGGAAAGGATTGCTATCATTTTGAACTTAAAACATTCAATACCTTTAACTATAAGCATATAAATTCATATACAGAATACACCATAAACACGCAAATAAATAAATAAATATATATATATATATATATATATATATATATATATATATATATATATACGTGGAAAATGGACTCGTCGATTAGAGTTCAATTCCTAAACGAAGCTGTTGGCATTTCACATAGCGCTAATACCCTTGGGAAAGGTATAAATACATATATTCTCCCTCGAGCTATGGATTAAATAGTAGGGCAGACTGGGCCCTTCAGCCTTGGGTAGGTAACAAGTCTAGGAGAGGGATAACTCTGAATTCAAAATTCCTGAGGTCGGTTGTTGATTGGGTTTGTGGCAACCCTTGATGCACCAATTCTTTCCTATCGACTGTGCCAAAAAGTGTGGATGGTCCAACACAAGCCTTCACCACTATAAACAAATCACTGTGTGAATGTTCATTGTATGAACACTTATACGTTGATCGACGGGAGAGTCCATATATATATATATAATTCATAGTATTGATTTTAATACATTGGAGAATCAAACAATAATATTAGAGATCAATAACACCGAGTGATTATTTATTAAACAGCGTTTTGTTAAAACCGGTATGCAAATTATCCACACCATATGCTATGTAATCATTTATTACTTAATGAGATATAACACATCGCCGGATTTTAAATGCATCAATAATATGGGCTGTTTTGAGGCAAATCTATCTCAGCTACACCTTAATAGAGACATCGTTAATAGATAACATACTAATTAAGATTAAATAATGATTAAATAAATAAGGGAATTGTGACGTCAGTGGTGGTGTAGTTTCGGTTACACACATACAGACGCACAATCTCCCGTATAATAAGAGATAACGAAATATAAAGCCAGATGCTGCATTAATTATTAAAAAAAAAACAACAACGAAATAGCCCTAAACGGATCTCAACTGTATTTTGAAGCATATCTTGTCCGCATATAAACGTTTGCTGGAAATATATATCTGCTTAAAAAGTCAATCTTCTGAAATGCAATGAAGCCTGGGCGAAAAAAATATCACTTCTTCTCCACTCTGAGAGAGGATGGAAAAAATGTTACGCGCTAAAAACATACGGTTGAACAAATCTAAGATTTTTTTTTCGGGGGGAAGACTCCAATATATTTAAACTCTTTAGTTTTTAGCGCTTCATTTGAGAAAGCCACTTAGAATATTAAAAAACGTTCATCCTCACGATATTTTTTTAAGAAAAATATCAGCTATGCAGCCAACTGGACACTTTACCGTGGAAAATTCGAGTCCCTGCGACAACCCCAATGTGTTACTGCTGTTGTTAATAATAGTGTTAATAATGATGATAATAATAATAACAAAGCAAAAATTGATAGGACCTAACAAATAGTAAATGTAGATTATGCAGTAATAGAGATGACACTGTAAACCATATACTCTGCGAATGTAGCAAACTAGCACAAAGGGAATACAAAACTAGACACGACTGGTTGGGAAGGTGATCCACTGGGAATTATGCAAAAAATTAAATTTTGACCATACAACAAAATGGTATATGCATAAACCAGAATCTGTTCTTGAGAACGAAACGCATAAAATTCTCTGGGACTTTGAAATAAAAACAGATCAGCTTATCCTAGCAAGAAGACTAGGCCTAGTGTTGATTAACAAAAAAAGAAAGAACTTGTCTACTGGTGGATTTTGTAGTTCCAGCAGATCTCAGGACAAATACCTGGACCTTGCCAGAGAACTGAAAAAGTTATGGAATATGAAAGTCAAAGTGATACCAATTGCAGTTGGTGCACTTGGAACGGTCCCAAAAGGATTGGAAAAAGGATTGGAAAATCTTGACATCCGCGGGAAGATTGAGACCATATAGAATACTCAGAAGAGTCCTGGAGGGACAAGTGATCAACTGAAAATTGTGCAAGGGAGGGAAGTTTGCTCACAAACCAGAATATATCGTAGAAAATAAAACGCATGAAATTTTGTATTCTGAAATACAAACGGACCATCCACCCTCGAAAAGAATAGATCTAGGGTTAATTAACAAGAAAAAATTTTTTTCCAGTGAAATTTGCGGTTTGTGAAATATAGTGAAGATGAAAAAAAAAGCTAAAAGATAGGGAAATACTTGAATCTTGACAGAAAACGGCAAAAGCTGTGCAACATGAAGATCATGGTGATACCAATAGTAGCTGGTGCACTTGGAACGGCAACAGGGGAATGGGGAGAATAAAGATCAGGGGAAGAATAGAAAACATCCAGACCACAGCAGTGTTAAAATCATCTTGAATACATAGAACGGTTTTGGTGACCTGAAAAGACTTGTGGTCATTTTGACGTTAGGGAAATGAGTCAGTTAGTAATGACACGAAAACAATAATGAATACTATAATTCGGAAGCTAGAGAGTCCTGCCAGCAGGGTTTTAGAATACACCGACTGCACCTCTGTAGAGAGGTAAGACCTACACTCCAATGGAGTTACCAGTTGGCCGGGTAGTGACCCGTTATTAAGAACGAAAACCCTGGTGGCTGAGCAGACCATGACATGCAACACTCCACTTTGGTCATTATTAAGGCTAGACGACCAATCACCTGTGAGATCGTGCCAATCCTATTGTCCTTATGGCACCCCCAACCCTCTATCATAAATGTGCTTGTTATTGTTAACAATTTCTGTTTTTATTATCATTTCTGTTATTCCTACATCTCGGATAAAACACTATTTATTAAAGATTTTCACAATAATTTACTCATTGATGAACTTACGCAATTTGTGAGGGTATTGTAACGTAAGAAGTGACGTATTTTCGTTTACACACAGAAAGACACCGAATCTCCATTTTAAGATATATTTTTGTGCGTGTGCGTGTGTATTGTGTATATTACTCCAGAAAAAGTAATAAACAAAATTCCTTTCCATGTCTTGAATATATTAATGTCCTGGGTATGACATTAAACTATCTGATGGTGAAGTTCCAATTCTGGAACTCTGGGGAATGTGGAATACACCTTAATCATCCCTATGATCAGGTACAATCCGGTCTGGAGTGGTAGCACCTGTTAGGGTCCCATCTATGGATTAAATAGAAGAAAAATGAGTTTTAAAAAATTGATTAGAAAATGATTACCCATCAAGAATGAATAGAACAAAACGTCTCGGGCATAAAATAACCCAATAAGGTTGACATGTTGTAAAATGCACCAAACCAACGGGAAGCTCGAAAGCAGAATTACATTACTGTACCAAGTGTAAAAGGATTGAAATAGAAGTTAAGATCTTTTTTATGTAATTTTCGTTTTATTTGCATGTGAATAAGAAATGCTGAAAAGCAACTTGTAAATCTAAAAAGTGTAATCATCTAATGTTAGATAAAAATGAAAAGAGGATTCAAGTGGCAAACGTATCAGGGGAAAAACAAATCTTGAAAATACAATCGAAATCTACGCCCACCCATGCGCAAAAAAAAATATTTGCTTATCCAGGCACACTATCTTGTTTATTCTGTTAATATTTTAATGTTATTGGCCATTTCTTTCTTTCTTTCTTTCATTCTTTTTTTTTCATTCTTCTTTCTTTCATTCTTTCTTTTTCTTTCTTTCTTTCTTGCTTTCTTTCGTTCTTTCTTTCTTTCTTCTTTCTTTCTTTCTTTCATTCTTTCTTTTTCTTTCTTTCTTTTTTGCTTTCTTTCTTTCTTGTTTCTTTCTTTCTTTTTTTTCTTTCATTCTTTCTTTCTTTTTTCTTTCATTCTTTCTTTCTTTCTAAAATTTTTTTCTAAATGTCTCTGTATCTATCTATCTCAGGTTGCTCATGTTTGTTCGTGTATCCCTTTCTCTCTCTCTCTCTCTCCCCCCCTCTCTCTCTATCTATCTATCTATAACAGGTTGGTTATTTCCATGTGTTTTTTGTGTATCTTTCTCTCACACATAAAAATTAGTCTGCTCATATTTACCTATCTATCTATCGATCTCTGCTCATGTCTAGATAACTCCCCCTCTCTCTAATTATATATATAGTACAATGTTGATATCAACCTTTTTGTCTGTATATCCCTTTCTTTTACATAACATCTCTTTCTCCCTATATATATATATATATATATATGTGTGTGTGTACGTGTGCGTGTGTGTGTGTGTGCGTATAATGATCGTTTGCCCGCAAACTTGATTTCTCTATGATGGGGGGGGGAATATATAAACAAACCTATGTATTCAATAGTTTAAAACACCAGTCCCGCCAATGCAGCTGTCAGTGGCCGAGGGATAAGATATCGGTCTGGTAAACAGTCAGTCTAAGTTCGAACCTAGCCAGGGATAGTTGTTGTGTCTAGACACAATGAAGAAGCGTGAAACGCCGAAACACGTATCTGTGTATGACTTATATATATATATATATATATATGAGTCGTTTAAATTTTATAAAAAGTTTTATAATCCCCAAAACAAAGTTTAATCTGCACTCTTTGTCCTCTATTTTTAATTTTTATTTAATATAAATACATTCAAATAGTGAGCAGAACCATTCAGAGAAATAATTATCACCGAATGTGTTTGTTTATACAGAAATAACTTCAAATTGTAGACACTTCTCTATTCCTTATAAAACCTAGCAAAAAAAAAAAAAAAAAAGCGTTCCGGGCGGTGTAAAGATTAATTTTGGAAAGATATTGCCAGAGGGGCTGGGAGTTAAAAATTCAATGTCAGAGGGTTTGTATCATAAGTAAGTAAAATCCTCAAATTTATTATAGAAGTAAAAAAAAAAAAAAAAAAAGATGATTTGAAAACGAAACTTTGGTCTGTCACCCTCAAATAAAATGTTGCGTGCATCTATTAATTACTAATTAGATAATCATTTTGAATATTTTACACATAAGTTTTACACATAATCTTTGGTATTTATTCATTAGTTAACTTCTTGTTACTGAAAAAAGGGCGAGAGTAAAAATAATTCTTAAAATTGATTATAAGAAATAGCTTTTATTTATTCTATTGATTTTAATATTATATATATATATATATATATATATATATATATATATATATGGGAGTAAATATGGAAAATAAATCCGACAATATTAAGAAATTTGAAAAAACAAATGTTCCGAAAATAGGATGTATTTAATTATCGATCTTTAAACATTTCGGTTTCTTTAAACCTTCAGTATCTTTTACCCTCCCTTAACAATCGACATGGATTTTTTAATATATCCCCGTTTCTAGCTGAAATAGTCTTAAATAACTACAAAATACCAGGCTTCAATTAATTATTTAGTTATCATTCCCACTTTGTTCCCTTTGTTCTCATAAAATAAGTCTATTAATACTTTTTCTTGTCTTTTGTTGAATGCATTTCTTCGAGTTGCGTCATGCGTCATGACATCTTCGCATGCGTGGATCGCGACTTGTCTTTCAAAAATCATAACGCTGAATAAATACAGTTACACAACAAAAAAGATTTTATAAAAATTTTCATCTCCTGTCATCTATAAAATATCCATCATTTTTTCACCCCAAGATACATCCTGATGATCGTTTAATGAAACCGAAATGTTTAAACATCGATAATTAAATACATTCTATTTTCGGAACATTTGTTTTTTCAACTTTCTTAATATATATATATATATATATATATATATATATATATATATATATATGCTCCCCATCCCCTAGGGTTGAGCACTCTGGGGGGATCTTGCTGACGGTCGCCAACTCAAGCGTAAACGCAACGCTCTTCTAAGGAATGGAGCACTTTGTGACGGCCTTTACACGCAAAGCGATGTGTGTATTAAAACAGTTAAAATCCCCTTCCCATTCTGTAAGTGAAGACAGCCTAATGTTACGGTGCCGGACTGACACCCAACCGATCGGATTTCAATCCCGGCTGTAGGTAGCTTACAAAATGTCTAGCCACACTGAGGAGACTTGATAAGTCGAAACACGTGTCTGTGGATGACCCTATATATGCTCCCCATCCCCTAGGGTTGAGCACTCTGGGGGGGATCTTGCTGACGGCCGCCAACTCAAGCGTAAACGCAACGCTCTTCTAAGGAATGGAGCACTTTGTGACGGCCTTTACACGCAAAGCGATGTGTGTATTAAAACAGTTAAAATCCCCTTCCCATTCTGTAAGTGAAGACAGCCTAATGGTTACGGTGCCGGACTGACACCCAACCGATCGGATTTCAATTCCGGCTGTAGGTAGCTTACAAAATGTCTAGCCACACTGAGGAGACTTGATAAGTCGAAATACGTGTCTGTGGATGACCCTATATATATATATATATATATTGTAGTCAGGTGTTATTGAATAACACGAAGCACTTTTTCTTAATTATTTTGATCTGTATCTTTCTGGTATTAGGATTCAGTTGAAATAGGATATTTTTCATACTGTCAGTCCGAGCGCTTTCGACTGCTTCTTCAGTCGTCATCATGGGGTATATGATTTACAACCCTCTATCATGGTATATATGATATGAAACCCTATAAAAATAATAGACTCTTCTAATTTAAAATCAAAATAGATAAAAGACCACAAAATCGAGCTAACACAAAATGATATATCCTATGATGACGACTGAAGAAGCAGTAGAAAGCGCTCGGGCTGACAGTATGAAAAATATCCTATTTCAACTGGATCCTAACACCAGAAAGATCGCCAGCAAACTGCCCACACAATAACTTGCTTACAAAATATATTTATCACTCTATAAATTCTGTTCATTCGAATTGAGTTATTTTAATGGATATATATATATATATATATATATATATATATATATATATATATATATATATATATATATATATATATATTGGTTAGGAGGTTGATTTAGAAGGCTATCACAATGCAGTTTGGAATAAATAAAAAATAATAATACGGTAACAATGGTGTTGTGTGTTGACCTGTATTTTTTATTATTTCTTGAATTTTCGAGGTAATACCTCTTTATCAAAAGAATTGAACTGAAGCAGTACAGCTATGGCATTTCTTCCTAAATGAATTTTTTTTTTTTTTTAAATTGACGTTATTTTTGAAATAACTGTATTCCTGTGTGAGCGTGAATGCGTTTATTTTTTTTTATATTTATATTTATATTATATATATATATATATATATATATATAAACACCAGAGTAGATATGATTGAAGTTTATAAATATACTCATGGATTTTATTCAACAAATTTTAATATATTGAATATTGCTCAAAGAATCAATACCATGGATAAAAAAATGAACACTTTCAAAACATTATGCAAAACAAATGTAAGACAATTTTTTTAGTAACAGGGTAATAGATTAATGAAATAAATATCATCATCAATAGTGAATGTCCCATTTCTGAATTTTTTTAAGGCAAAGTTGGATGAATTTTGGAAAGAATATAAATATTCAGTGGAAATAAAATTAATGTTTTAAATATAATGGAACAGTTGACAGGCCTCAAACCTAATATACTAGCCGAAAAGATTTTATTATTATGATTATGATTATGATTATGATTATTACTATTATGATTATGATTATTATGATTATGATTATGATTGATTATTATGATATGATTATGATTATGATTATGAATATGATTATGATTATTACTATTATGATTATGATTATTATGATTATATATGATTGATTATGATTATGATTATGATATGATTATGATTATGAATATGATTAATTATTATTATTATGATTATGATTATATTATGATATGAATATGATGATTATGATATGATTATGAATATGATGATTATGAATATGATTATATGATTATTATGATATTATTATGATTATGATTATGATTATGATTATTAAGATTATGATGATTTTGATTATGATTATTATGATTATTATGATTATCATTATTATCATTATTATGATTATTATTATGATTATGATTATGATTATTATGATTATAATTATGATTATTATTATGATTATCATTATTATGATTATGATTATTATTATGATTATCATTATTATGATTATGATCATTATTATGATTATCATTATAAATATATATATATATATATATTATGTATTATATATGTATAATACAGGGTTGTTATTTATTCTATGTATTAACGATTTTGGATATTGTGACCTAAGCAGTGATGTAGTTTCGGTTACCGGCAGACAAACACCGAATCTCCATTACAATAAGATATTGATAATGCAAAAACTATTAATTCACCCAGCAATTGAATATTTTAAGAGAGACAGATTCTAAAGTTCAAAAACCTTACCGAGTTCGATATCTGGCCTCTCTTCGTATTATGTCGACGTGTAAACTTTTGAAATAACAAAACCGATAAATTGAACCCTTTTATATGAGGTGAGTGTAATCGAGTTTAAAGTTTAATGTCACTAATTTATTTTCAGTTATCAAATTTCCATTAAAATAAATCAATTCGATTGAATTGAATTTATACAGTGATAAATATAAAAACTGAAATTAATATATTAAAGACATGGAAAGAAATTTGTTTATAACTTTTTCTTGAGTAATATACACAATACACACGCACGAAAATATATCTTAAAATGGAGATTCGGTGTCTTTCTGTGTGTAACCGAAAATGCGTCAGTTCTTACGTTACAATACCCTCACAAATTGCGTAAGTTTATCAATGAGTAAATTATTGTCAAAATCTTTAATAAATAGAATCTTATTTATTAACGATGTCTATAAAAATCTGAGTTAGATTTGCCTCAAAACACCCCAGGTTATCAGTCATTTAAAATTCGGCAACGAGTTTTAGATATCACGAAGAAATAAAGGTTTACTTTATATATGGTGTGGTTAATTTGCATACCGGTTTTAACAAAACCGAGTTTGATAAAGAATTACTTGGTGTTATTGATCTCTACTATTGTTTAATTTTCCAACGTAAAATCAATCCATTGAATGGTTTCTTTTATAGAAAGCAATTTGAATATAATTAACATACGTGTAATTTCCTTAGTCTGTCTAATCTAATATATTTCATAACATAAATACTTAGATACCTACGCTTGGAGGGCGCATATACTTGCTAGTATATATTTATATATATACAGACACTGTGTTTCGACGTTTCACATCCCTTCAGTGTGGCTAGACACAACTGTCTCTGACCAGGAGTGTAATCCGACTGACTTTTCATCAACCCGATCCGTTAACATCTCGGCCATTTGACAGCTGCCGTTTAAGGAGCGGTGTTTAAAGTATTTAATATATACATTTATTCATATATTTTTTAAAACTGCCAGAGAGATCCAGTCTGTAAACAGACGATCCTTGTTTTATGCTGGCGGTGAAACCTAATTTAAGTCGCCCCTAGAGACCTCTACCGGATATATATATATATATAAGTTAAAAGAAAGGAAATGAATCCGACAATATGAGCAAGAAAAGGTGGAATGAAAACATCACACAATGCTGTTAAAGAAGAAAACAATTTATAATATAATCATAGCTGATACTGATCAATATTTCGATTTTACAAAAATCATCATCAGAGCTCATTTACTCCCGTAGTTGTTTGGGTCGGAGAGGAAAGTCAAAATGAGTTTACAAAACAAAAAAAAAACAAAACCTTAATACTGCATAAATCGAAAGACGTTACAATATTCACCAACGTGGGCATTTCGCGCCATATATATGTCGGTTTTGTAAACTCATTTTGACTTTCCTCTCCGACCCAAACAACTACGGGAGTGAATGAGCTCTGATGATGATTTTTGTAAAATCGAAATATTGATCAGTATCAGCTATGATTATATTATAAATTGTTTTCTTCTTTAACAGCATTGTGTGATGTTTTCATTCCCCTTTTCTTACTCATATATATATATATATATATATATATATATATAATATATATATATATATATATATCTTTTATTTTTTTATTTTAAAGAAAAATCAGTGTCTCCTATTTAAAATATTAAATGCAAAAAAATCCCATGCTGTTACTATTTAAATTTTGTTTTTTTAATTATCTGGTGATAGTGAATGTGAATATATATTTACTTTGCCATTAATTGTTTTATTTTCGTAGTTTCAACCGGACATACGTACACACAACTGCCTATATATATGTGTAGATAATAGAACAATGAGCGTCTGTGGATATACCACGGTATGATAATTTAATTCTTACAACGTTTGATATGTTTAAATAACATTTTCACTTCAGCACGCTCACCTCCTCTCTATTTCCTTTATTTTCTTTCTTTCTTATTATATTTTTCTGTGTGACATGTCATTTCTTCCGTTTCTTTATAATAACGGAATGGTCCATTATTTAGCTGAGGTGACGAAACTTATAAGAAATAAGAATTCGGCGGATAAGCTACACCAGATAATCCGGACTTACATTTTTGCATTTCATCTTGGACGATTTGAACGGCCTCATTTTTAACTAGAGGATGTTGCAAGATAATAATGGTCGTACTTTTAAGAATCACGAGTATTAATATATAGATAGCTTTATTTAAAATGTTCAGTATTTCAACTTTGTGTTGTTATTTTCTAATAGAGTGGACAGTTACCCATGTCATTTAGGGGTATTTAAGAGAAAACATTAGCTTTAAAACTCATTTATGTAGTTTTACATAATTCTATTCAGGGAGCAAACTACATTTTTATTTTCCTAAGAGGTTCAAGAATGCTGCGTGTGGTCTTGAACAAGTCGTGGAAACGGGCTCCAAACTAAATTTCCTCGTATATAAATCAACTTCACTCATTCAAATAAACTGATATGCGATTATTCTGGACCTCCCAAAACATCCTAATTTTTTGTTATATTTTTGTAAATAAGAAAAATAACACCGCATTGTATAAAACATAATAAAATAGAATATTATGAATCATGTGTTAAGTGTTTAAATGCCATCCTTGGCCAGTTGAAAAGGGCTTAAAGTAAGTAAGTCCTGAGTTATGGAATTCTTTGGTAAGCGAATAAGTCCTATCCTGTGTATTGCAAAGGTCCAGTGTTTCAATCCTATGTCCGTAGTCAAAGAGTGTCAACGTAGTTATGACCAGTATGCTCAGTTTAAGTATTGTCTCAGCAGCAGAGTACTACCAGTGATTGACCAAGAGAGATCACATGGTTCTGGCCGAGTCTATAAGTAAAAGCAGGCGTCTAGCACACACCTTATATAACAAAAATCTCAACATCATGTGCTGTATTATGTTTTAATGATTATTTTATAATAAATAACATTTTTCTATGCGTAATAAATTTGGAAGCATAAATGTTTTTATTGAACTTATAAACATTACACAAATAGGAAAGGCATGGTCAGCCATAAATAGATTATCAAGCATAGGGAAATCCGATCTCACTGACAAGTTAAAGCGACAATTCTTCCAGGCTGTGGTTATATCAGTACTGCTGTATAGCTGCACCACTTAGACCCTAGATGGGAGCTACACAAGAATGCTACGTGCGGTCTTGAACAAGTCACAAGGAAGCAGCTGCCCCTATTTCACAAACCATCCGAGTGAGACGGACAATGCAGGTTGGACACTGCTGGAGAAGCAAGGACGAACTCATAAACGACGTTCTCCCGTGGAAGCCAACACATGGATATGCTAATGTGGACCGTCCACCAAGGACCTACATTGACCAACACTGTGAGGATACTGGATGCTGCGCAGAGGACATCCCTGTGCCAATGAATGATAGAATTTGGCGAGAGATTGTCATGGATATCCGTGCTGATTGCATGACATGATGATGATGATGATGATGATGAGGTTCACCTTGTTAAAAAAATACAGAACCAACGACCTTTTAAGAAAAAAATTTACAAGCCTCATCATCATCATTATCATCATCATGTAGAGCTAGTAGAACGGACAATATCTCGACGACAATATCTCACCAACCATCCCTATCATTCATCGCCAATACAGTATCCGCACAGAGCTCGTCTATGTATGTCTTTGCTGCACGACCCACAATGATGTGTTAGTGTGTTGGTTTCCACAGGAAAACATTCATATGTTCGTCCCCGCTTCTTCAGCAGTGTTCAGCGTGTTTTGATGACCTTACTCGAATGGTTTCTGTGATAGAAGGCAAGTGGCCGCACAGTTGCTTTATTGTGGGGTGTTGTTTCCACATTTTGTTTGAGATCAAATGCAGCATTCACACAGTACGCAAGCTCATTAACACCTCAGGAGAGTTTCTACTTAGGTACGAACTGTAAGATCCCCTTAAAATATGATGTCTATTCATATCAAGGACACTAACAGGTTCTCGAGAGATTTAAAATGGATTGATGCATTCTGGACACACACGAACATATATATATATATATATATATATATATATATATATATATATAAGTAATTGGTAATTTGCTTGAAGCATTGTTAAGTATGTTATAAAATAATAAAATTCGAAGGCAATACAATGCGTAAAAAATAAAGACAAAAAGATGTTTTATAAGTCTAATCGACTTCAAAGCAAAGCTTTATCATCAGAGTGTATTTTCAGAAATGACGTGCTTATATTTTTTTTATTTGTGTGGTTATAATTTCTCTTCTTATTTCCTTTTCCTCTCCTTTTTTTCCTCTCTTTCTTCTTCTCCTCCTTTATGAATGGGCGAATAACTGTAATTTCTTATTTCTCTCTTTCTTTTTTTCTTCCTTAAAAGTTTGTTGAGAACAAGGCTGACATCCGGTAAGATGTTGCAATGTGTTGCGACCGTGTGTAGATGTCAAATTTTTTTGAAAACAAAAATGAACAAATAAAATTATCAAATAAATTAGACATATAAAACATCTTTTTGTCTTTATTTTTTACGCATTGTATTGCCTTCGAATTTTATTATTTTATATATATATATGAAGTACTCAAACAATGTGTTTGAAATGGCGAAGGCCGACAATTTGTGGGAGATTATGTGCTTAATTAAAGTCATACCTAATTTTGTTAATTAATTATATATATATATATATATATATATATTATTATATATATATAATGATAATATTAGTAGAGGAAAACGTTAAGGGTCTACCATGGTTTCAACCCAAACAATTTCATCAGGACACGTCATTTTGATTGAAACCATGGTAGACCCTTAACTTTTTCATCTACTAATATTATTATCATTACTGCTCTATGTTTTTAATATATTGAGCGCTTTTGGATGCCACTTCAACGGAAAAGTTAAAGCGGCAATTGGATACTATATAATTTATATATATATATATATATATATATATATAGTGAGAGAGAGAAGAGAGAGTGAGATATATATATATATATATATATATATATATATATATATTATATAGTGAGAGAGAGAAAGGAGAGTGAGAGAGAGAGAGAGAGAGAGAGAGAGAGAGAAGAGAGAGAGAGAGTGAGAGAGAGAGAGAGAGAGAGAGAGAGAGAGAGAGAGTGAGAGAGAGAGTGAGAGAGAGAAAGAGAGAGAGTGAGAGAGAGAGAGAGAGAAGAGAGAGAGAGAGAGAGAGATACGGAGAAAGATGTACATATGCATGGAGTGTTTAAGTAGTACAATTTTAGATTTGTAAAATAGAGAGTGATCTGTTTCATTGCACACCCGATTACGTTTGAAAAAGGATTGGTTTATGTTTTTCTACTGTCATAACAACAACAGTGGTTCATGAATAATGACTCCAGATGGATGAGACCACACCCCGTGTTTTATGTTTTATGAACCGATTCAATCAGAAAAGTATTGCTTTCACCCTACACTTTTTTTTTTTTTTTTGTCTTTTCGTCTTTTGAAAGAACCTTTGTCATTATTTCTTTATACTTTTTTGCTTGAAAATTGATTTAGAGAATCTTTTTTTTTTCTTCCTTTTTTTGTGTTGTCCACCTCAGTGCCCAAATCTGCTAGTAATTGGCTAAGGCAAAGCATAGAAATCAAAATATTTTTGCATGATATCAGCCACGCATTTTTTTAGGCACCAGATCATCATGTGGCCGTTTACAAATCAACTAAATTAACTTTTATTTTCTTTTATTTTAAAAAAAAATTGTTTTATTTGCAATCAAATAAACAAATTAGCTCACTATGTTATACACTTTAACACCAAATCAGTGAACAAGATTCAAATTAACATGATAATATATTTTTGTACATTTTCTCTTTGTCTTGGTCATCCGTGACCCGAAATATAATAATATTGTAAGGGAAGATATTTTGCCTACAAGAAAGTTGGACTCGTCCAACGAAACACATAAAAAATACTGACTACACGAAGGAGCGCTCGGGTAATAGCTAATCATCGTACAGGGATTTAATTACTGTTGTTAAAGAGCTGCACGTATAATGTTATATATATTTACCAACTCCTCCGCACGAGCAGGATACAACACAAGGTCAATTTCTTAAGCGAGTTCAACAGGTTTGAATTCAGAGTTTTCCTTCTCCTAGACCGGTTATCTACCATGGTTAAAGAACCCAGTCTGCCCTGCTATTTACCCATAGCTGGAGGGAGAATAGGATTCATACCTTTCCCAAGGGTATTAGCGCTAAGTGAAATATAATAATGTTATAAGGGAAGATATTTCGCCTACAAGAAAGTTGGACTCGTCCAACGAAACACATAAATAATACGGACTACACGAAGAAGCGCTCGAGTAATAGCTAGTCGTCGTACAGGGATTTAATTACTGTTGTTAAAGAGCTGCGCGTTGGGCGTTATCTTAATTATATATTTTAGTACTAAAAAGGTAGTAAACGTATGTTTACTATTCTTCCGTATTTCAATGTTTTATTTGATAAGAGACACAACATCGTGGATCGCAACCTCGTTGCCAAAATCTTTTTCTTCTGGAAAAGTAATGGTAGCGGTGGAAGATCCCGATTGTACAGCCACCTCATCTATTATGTTTTGAGTAATTCTGATATTTTTGACTGTTGTCCTCATCTTTATTGTGGCTTGTATAAACACAACGTTCAGGCCGCCGTATCCCCTGGCCTTGATCGGGTGTTTCTTATTTACCTTAGGCTAAACTCACCAAACGTAAAGATTGACTTCAAACGTTGTTTCGGCGCATTAGTATCGTTACAACTAGTTCAAGGCACTCCTAGCAGCATAAAACACCACCAAAATTATTGACAGAAATGTAATTAATATATTGGTGAGATCTAGAGAAATAGTAAATTAAATTAAATTATTGATATAGAAAGAATAAAATGGAAAACAATTATATATTATAAGATATAAATTTCAAAAGATGCCGTAATTAGTACTATTATTTTCATCTGATTTAGAATTTCAAATGAGAAGGTCTCAAAATGTAGTAACTGTATCTTATATCTGTTAAGAATATACTATGAACCCTAGTCGTTAAAAAACAAATAGTTACTATAATCGGATACACAGAGAACCTAAAGAAGGCCGGAGGATACACCGACCGAAACGTTGTGTTTATACGTACCCCAATAAAGATGAGGACAATCAAAATTATTCACATCAAGCCTCAATTAAGAAATTCGGACAGATTGCGGTTTTAATTTTTTTTTAAAATGGTAGTTCCTGTTAGATCTTGTGTTGACATCCCTCCCAGTTGATAAACTTTGTCGGCAACAGTAATTGATTCTATAAATGATGAGGGTCTTTTAAAGGAGTCTGCGATTCTCTTTTTTAATGGAGACACTTTCTTTGCCGCACAGACACTAGTTTTTTTTTTTAATGGAAGGGGATTTGAAAATCGACCGTCTTCCATATAGGTAGGTGTCCCAAGGCGAAAAAGATGACTTTTAGTTTCCAGAAAAAGGGTGGGAAAAAATGCGGCCAAATTAATGCCTATAGACTCCTGAATATCATACTTTTTTTCCCAAGCGTAAATGTTGCATATATTGAAATTTTCCGTGGGTACCACCAATTTTCCCCGTGAAATTTACCCCCTATATCTAACATTTTTTTATCATTAAGTTTGTTTCACGAGTAAATAAAAAAATTTGCATAAAGGTAATATTATCTTGAAATTTCTTTATTTACTCGAAAGAAGAAGCATGAAACAAACTCCTAATGATTAAAAAAATGTTAATATAGTGGGGGGTAAATTTCACGGGGAAAATTGGTGGTACCCACGGAAAACTTTAATATAGCAACATTTACACTAGGGGAAAAAAGTATGATATTCAGGAGTCTATAGGCACTCATTTGGCCACTTTTTTTCCAACCCAAAAATTGGTCACGGAATCAAAAATCTAGAGCCATATTGACCTTTGGGCCCGTAGGCCTAATACTTGCCATGTGGCCGGCAGGTAAGAATTTTCATCACGGCTTTGATGACTGTGGTAATCGTTAGGTTGTTGATTTTCAGTGTCGGTAATGAAGTGACTTAATGAATGTTGAGAATTGTGCAAAGAAAACATTGACGGAGGCATTAAGATAAGCGGAGATGGCTGCGTTATTTGGCGCATATTTATAGTGTATAACACAACATTCCAGCTACAGTAACAATAAAGATGAGGACAACAGTATGAATTATCAATATTATTCATGTATAGCCTCATCTCATAAATACAGACAAGTATAATTATAAATACCGAATATATTTTGCTTTTTTAAAGTAAATTCTCCTTATTTATTGAACTCCCCTCACACACACACACACACACACACACACACACATATATATATATATATATATATATATATATATATATATACTAGCGAGTAATTTCAATATTTACCTATTAGTATCAGGATACCCTTATAGTTTTTTTTTTTTTTTAGGGGGGTAAAAAAAATAAATAACAGTAACTTTTGTTTAAAACTTTAAAATGACCCCTGAATTCAGCAATCAATTTACAGAGTTTTAATTTATTTAAATCAAGAAAAAATCATTAACTACCATTTTATTTTTAATCAAATTCTAAATGTAAATGATTTAGTGAAATTTGATTTTCATTGAAATATTTTATTATTTTATTATAATGAAGATTGTGTCTGTAACCGAAACTAAGTCACCACAAGCGTCACAGTTTTCTTAGTTATTTACGTTATTTTCCTTATGTTTATTAAATAATCATTATTTAATCTTAATTAGCATATATTTATATATATATATATAGAGAGAGAGAGAGAAAGAGAGAGAGAGAGAGAGAGAGAGAGAGAGAGAGAGAGCATTCAATCATTCATATATATAT
This sequence comes from Doryteuthis pealeii, assembly GCA_023376005.1. Taxonomy (NCBI): domain Eukaryota; kingdom Metazoa; phylum Mollusca; class Cephalopoda; order Myopsida; family Loliginidae; genus Doryteuthis; species Doryteuthis pealeii. The sequence continues at coordinate 147,013,643 of CM042137.1, forward strand.
ATATATATATATATATATTATATATATATATATTTCCAAAAACAGTCTCTTTTCGACGTATTAAGTCGATCCAGTGCGGTTAGACTTTGTAAACTGCTTCAAGCCGAGAATGAAACTCGACCGATTTTTCTCAGTCAGAGCCGCTAACCACTTGGCTATCGGCACAGTCAATAAGAGGAAGGGAATTTTTACATACATATGTAAAGGCAACTAGGGAGCATTATCTGGTTTAAGGAGAGCCGTACAATTCCAGCGTAAGCAGCAGCCATCAGCGAAATTTCATTTCAGAGGTTTCAATCCACCAAGGTTAGAGAGTCTGTGTGTGTGTGTGTGTGTGTGTGTGTGGGTGTGTGTGTGTGTGTTGTACAAACGCATCTGATATAAGTAAAATCAGTGTTGCATTAAAACATCCTGATGAAACATCTGATATCTGCATCTTCGTGCACAACGAACAGCTGCAGATTGATTTTAAGACGTACCTCATGTCATTGAAAAAAAACCATATCTACAACGTGCTAGTTATAATTAACAAAGCGATATTATATTCTTTATGTAATACCAGCCACAGACAGGTTGATAGATAAGACATGGTAAACTTGGATGAAAACACAACATATGATAGTCCTAGAATTACAGTCTATATGTGTTTCTATCAATATATCTTGATGTGTATGCAAGCATAGGAACTTTTTATTCTATTTCATTTTATTTTATCATCTTCCTCTTTTTGTGATGCGAAAAGAAAGCATGTCTGTTCTTTTGCGTCAATGCCTGCAACATCGTCGTTAACAAATGAATGAACATTTAAATTGAAATGTTGAGCTTTTTTTCTTACCAATTCAATATAAAAGTATTTAGATGCTTGGTGACTTTGTCAGAAAGGTTGAAAAAAAACATGTCTGGCTAAAGTGGTTGCGTATTTCTCCTTAATTTCTATGTTAGGTGTTCAAAAGCCTGGTGGTTTTAATGGTGGTTTTTAAGGTATATGGTCCTTCACTATTTCGAAGAATGACACGGAAATGTATTCTTGGATAAATTTCTTTGTTTCCTTCTGCGATAGATTAAATAATTCTTTGTTGATTTTAAAACCTCATATATATATATATATATATATATATATATATATATATATATATATATATTGGTTTGTTGGTTTGTTTAGAAGGTTATCACAATGCAAGTGTAAAGAAAAAATAAGGTAACTATGGTGTTGTTTGTTAACCTGTGATGTATTCTTAATATTTTGAGATAAAAAAATCCCTTCTACAGAAAATCTCCAGAACTGAAGTTGTTGTTAGTGGCTGTCCATTTCTTCTGTCTCATGCCTTCCAAACTCTGTGTGTGTGTGTGTGTGTGTTTTGTGTTTGTATGTTTGTTTGTGTTTGTGTGTGTGCTTATGTGTGTGTGTCTGTTCAGTTTTTGATTATTATTCCAGATCCGGCTTGCCCTCTAAGCATGAATTTTTAAATTCATGCTTAGCGGGCGAGCCAGATTATTCTTTTAAAAAGTTTTCAAACTGTTTGAAAAGAAACAAAAAAATATTTTCAGCAAAATGTACAATTAAACGTAACTAAAAAGCTTTCCCAACGGTATTAACGCTATGTTAAATGCAAACAGCCTCGTCCAGGTTTTGAACTTTGGTCGCCGAATCTATTTCCTATTACGGTAGCCATTATACACATGCCTTCAACATTAAAACGTTTCACAAATTCAAACTAATTTTTGATCCAAAGTCTGACATCTATTTGACTTCTTTCACTGAAATTCATTTTCTTACTTAACAGATAAAACCCAGTTCATATTTACCATTGGTCAATCTTGTTTACCCAATGGCTTGTCGGTTATTTCCTAGATGAGTAACATAATATTACAAGGTGACCAAAAAAAAAAAAAAAAACAGAACCCAAATTATTTATTTATTTTCCCATTAAACTAACCCTAAACCCCAACCCTAACCCCTAAGCCTAACACCTCCTATTTGAGTTACATGATATTACAGGGTGACCCAGAAAAAACAAACCCCACATTATTTATTTATTTATTTTCCCATTAAACTAACCCTAAACCATAACCCCCTAGTTGAGTAACATAATATTACAGGGTGACCCAGAAAAAACAAAACCCACAAATTTTGTAATAAAACTGTTAATTTTAATTTTTACTTTTTCCAATAAGGGTTAAGGTTAGGGTTTAGGGTTAGGGTTTAGGGTTAGTTTAATGGGACAATAAATAAATAATTTGGGTTCTTTTTTATTCTGGGTCACTCGGTAATAACATGTTACTCAACTTGGAAATAACCCAATCTTGTTTGCCCAATGACTTGTCTGTACGTTTGGGATTTACGTCTTCACCAAAATTATTCTTGGTATTTTCCAAAGACATGACAGTCCAGAAATTGACATTCCTTTGCTTCCCCCCCCCTCTCTCTCTCTCTTTGCTCCTCTCTCTCTCTCTCTGCTCCCTCCCTCTCTCTCTCTCTCTTTGCTCCCTCCCTCTCTCTCTCTTTCCCCTCTCTCTCTCTCTCTTTTCCCCTCTCTCTCTTTTTGCTCACCTCTCTCTCATTCTCTCACTTTTTGCTCACCTCTCTCTCTCGTTCTCTCTCTTATTGTCTCTTTCAGCCTGTTGGCATTCTTTTTTACTCCGCGCTGGTTCTTTCTTCCTCGCTGAGATATTCATAAAGAAATCATTTTCTAGTTTATACATTTCTTTATTCATTTACTTGGACGGCTTTTCACAATACCGAGAGAGCCGCCTTGAACATAGAGCCGGCCTGTCGGCTGCGGCAAAAGAATACACGGACTGCACCTCTGTAGATGGGTAAAATCCCCCGCCAGTGAGGCCACATGATGACCTCGGGTAACGACCTATGATGATTAAGGACGGATTATTGGTGAGCAGTCCATGACATTCAATACTCCATTTTGGCTCTTACTTAGGCAAGACGGGCGAACGGAAAGCCCCCTCAATCAATCGGCTGTTTATGTCAAACCCTAGCACCTATACGGTTGTCCCAAATCCTTTGTACTTATGGCAAAGCTCCAACTCTTTTTATCGTATATGTGCTAGAAGGCGGTGGTTGGGGGTCTTATTGTCCTCTTATAACGTTCAACTCTATCTAATGTTGAAGTTACAATTTTTGAGTTCTGCGGAGTGTGGAGTGTCTCTTTATCGCCATTACTCCCAGGTCCACTCTGACTCGAAGTGGTAGTGCCTGTCAGATCCCATATATGGATATAAAAATGAATTTAAAAAATGTCTTTCAAAAATTGATTACCCATGAGGAATGAATAAAACAAAACGTCTTCGGCATAAAATAACCCAACAAGTGTTGACAAGCCGTAAAATTCAGCCAACCAACCAACCAAACATGATAATGTCAATCATCATGTTGCGCAATTAGCACGGATATCCATGACAATCTCTTGCCAACCTTCCCTATCCTTCATTGCACCTGGGAGGTCCTCTGCGGAGCAACCAGCATCCTCGCATATTTGGTCAATGTAGGTCCTTTCCGGGCGCCCCACACCTGCATGTCCATGTGTTGGCTTCCACAGGAGAACGTCGCTTATGAGCTCGTCCCCGCTTCTCCAGCAGTGTCCTGCATGCCTTGTCCGTCTCACTCGGATAGTTTGTGAGATGGGGGGCAAGTGACCGTACAGCTGCCTTCTCGTGGGGTGCTGCTTCCACGACTTGTTCAAGACTGCACGCAGCATTCTTGTGCAGCTTCCATCTAGCTTATTCTCAAGACGCTTCGTTAGGGTTCAAGTGGTACAGCCATATAGCAGCACCGATACAACCACAGCCTGGAAGAACCGCCGTTTTAGCTTGTCTGGGAGATCGGACCTCCATATGACTGATAATTTGTTTGTGGCCGACCATGCCTTTTCTATTCGTGTATTAACATCGCTCTTTGTGGATGGATGTTAATAATGTCAATAGTTGAAGAGTATTAAAATAACAACGAAAACTCTTTTTATCTCCAACCATTAATGTCTTCATAATAAACACATCTCATCTGAACGTTCTCGATAAAAAAGAAGCAAACAAAATTTGGGCAGATTTATTTTTACATTAAGATATTATCTACGTTCATTTACATACAATAAACATGAAATGTTAAGATATTACTGTGTTTAACCAAACATAAGACCTAGCGTGATTTTTCATATTCCAATATTCGACATCCCGTTAAAATAAGCCTTAGCTGAGAACAATAACATTCCATAGAATATGATTACTTTTTAATAAATTATCGTTAATGAATTTGTGATTAAAAGAACATAATATCTACCCGCAAAATAAGACCTAGCGTGATTTTTTAATGATGATTTTGATATAATATATAAGACCATCCTTTAAAAAAGCCCTAGTAGAGAGCGACAGACAGACGAAAGAAATACACATTCTTTGCAATAATATTCTGTTATATACTGACGGTTTTCACAGTACCAAATCTATATAATGTTGTATACCCTTAATTCTTACTCTAGTCGGCTTTGGTTCTATCTTCTAACATCTTGGTCTGGTCTCTTCTAAAGGTCTGGTCTTTCTTGTATGGGGATTTCGAGTCTGTTTCTGTTAAGGATCACTCCTTATCAGAAGCCCTGTGTTATTGTTAGTTTTTAGGTAATAAACACAAGACTTCGATTTACGTTGATGTTACTTTATTTATAAATCCCCAAACCAGACAATCTGCGCAGATGACAGGATGCGCATAGAAATGCGACTTACACCTTCGAGTTCCTACCTGCTAACTGACTGAGTTACTTAGTATCCTTAAACCGGAAGAGGGCCTTCTATTGCCTTCCGGTTCTCACGACCCATCCCCGCTAGGCGGGGTGAGAGGGAGGTCAAGCGCTGTCACTCACTCTCAAGGCCATCAGCTGTACTAATCGCCATTATGATTTCTACAATACCTTATAAAACATTAGGGATCCAATAATTATGTAACAATTCCAGAGGATGATGATATGATTATTTTTTTAATGAACTGTCGTTAATGTTTTTGAATAAAATAACATGTTAATGATATATAAATGTAGATAATCTTTCGTAATTTCTGTCTATTTAGAAGTTTCTACTTCGAAATGTCATTTTTCGATATATGAAGAATAAGACATATCCCGAAAATGTTATAGGTGATATAACCTATGGAGAATAATGGAATGCGCCGACGGCTACTATAAGTAATAGGAACAATTGTGGCTTGGCGCGAAGCAAATGCGAGTCAGCTCGTAACTATATTGGTCGGACGCAATCTCCACTTTCTTTGCTGTAAAGTTCTACTCTTTTGTTAAATACATTTGTCTACATTGTTACCCGTCGTGTTTGTCTTATTTTGACCCCTTAAAACCCCACAATAGAAAATAAGCCCTGGTGTTATATTTCGAAGTGGAAATTGATATAAGCCCTGTTTTATTTTCGAAAAAAAAAAAAAAAAGGTATCTACTTAAGAAAATTTACTTGAAACTATAATTTTTTGTAAATGATTATTATTAGTTACTTGAAACGATATAACTGCGGGAAAATAGTATTTTAATAAGATTTATATTTTGTTGTAACTTTTAGGAATATTTTTTGAGAATCAGAGAAAAAATTGTGAAAAAAAAAAGGTGATGGCCATATAGTGTTATATATAAGGGGGTGCTGAAACATTCTTGTCCAGACCAAGATGAGAATGAACTAAACCCATGAAATGTACATACTAACCCACATATTTACATTATAGTTTAATACATCTGGCATATTTTTCCTCAAATTTCTTTGATCATTCGAAAAAAAGAATTATAAGAAAATTATAAAGACTAGTAAATAAATCCCACCCTCCGGGTGCAAGTATTTAAGTTTAAATATAATAAAATATCATATTAAATTAGAAAGGCTAATTAAAATAAGAATGCAGATAAAAACATTTGGAACAGAGGGGGTATAATCGAAAAATAGAACAACTTTGAAACTAACTCTTCCATCATTTTTCATTACTCCCGTATTTCATTGGTAAATTTTCCTAATTTAACTATTTAGTTAAAATAGGAAGTAAAGAATAAAATTAAAGTTATTCTTGTTAATGAATTTAAGATTTATCACCAAGATTGTTGCTCATATTCAATAAGAAAAAAAACCCAAACAATTTGAAATCAATAATAATAAGCATATATTTATTAAAACCAATTTTTTTAATATCAATATGCAAATTAGCCTTCCCATTCATACTGTAAACCGCTCTTTTGTTGTATATTTAAATACAATTGCCTGTTATTAGTATGTAGATATGGTCAACTGTCTTAATGAGGTAAAATAATTTTATTAATAATCGAGATTTAAATAAAAATAAAATCATGGAGAATGTGATGTAAATAACAGAAGGAATTGTGATTTGTATAGTAATATATTTTCGGTTACAGACAGAAAAACACTCAATCTCCATTATAATAAGATATTTTAAAAAATGTATCCTTTTCCTTTCAAATAACTTAGTCTGACTACAGAAGGTTGTGGTGAAATAATCCAATAAAAATCATGTTTTTTTGTGTGACTGTTACAGAAACCCATCATCAATCAATTTTTCTCTGTTTGAATAGTAGAGATGTGTTTTATTTTATTTTATTGAAATTAAATGGAAATAGTTACTAGAAGCCATATAACAGTGTATAAATGGATATCAGATAGGAATACTTGAAACCATAAATGGGGAAAGGTGAAAGTTTTTATCTTATTTTCCATGTTGGAAAGACTTATTGAAATCAGCTGATCAGTTTTGACCTTCAAACACATATGTAAACATTCATCTTTGTTTCTTAGCAATCGCCGTTTCAGCTGAGTTAGATTTTATTATTACAAGTGGGTTTCCTTAAGTGTGTGAAGAAATTGAAAATTGAGCTGCTGTGTTATGGGATTCAATTCTGTGTCAAACTTCAATCCCTTCATTCTACTGACCTGAATCTGAGGGATCATTTCTGGTTCCCCAAAAACCAAAGAATTCAATTCT
>CM042137.1:147025630-147045630 GCA_023376005.1 Doryteuthis pealeii
AGAGAGAGGAGGGGAGAGAGGGAGAGAAAGACAGAGAGATAGAGAAAGAGAGAGAGAGAGAATGAAATCAAGATTATTGAACTTTTTACATATTGAACTATTTTAAAATAGCTCTTAAATAAATATATCAAACGTTGTAATAATTAAATTATCATACTGTGGTATATCCACAGTTCCTGCTAGTTTTTCTATTAAAGCCAGGAATAAAACTTCAAATTAGATATTTGAATGTTAATCCTCGATTAAGAACGGAATGTCAAATGACTAGGTATGTACTTATCATATGATTATTTATGTTTCATATAATTTGTATTATTCGGACTATTGCCCTCATCTTTGTTGACATCTACACAACATTTCGGCAGATGTGCTCTCCCGCCCTCTTCAGGTGTTTCTTATCGCACTCAGGAACCTTCTCTTCGAACTGAAGAAGATCGGAGGGCACATCGGCCGAAACGTTGTGTATATAACAATAAAGATGAGGACAATAGACCAAATAATTCAAATTATCAAACTTCATTTCAAAAATTCACAAAAATGATACCTTCTTGCGGTTGTTGTTTTTTTACTTCGTAATTTCAAATCAATTTTAAACTAGTTCATCTTTTGCCCTCGCCTCCTCACCATGAACACGTTTTTTTTTTTGTTTTTTTTTTTTCAAAAAGAAGGACGCACCAGTTTGAGTGACATTCAGTCAAGCCAAATGTGCGCCCACTTTACTCGGGGGCCTTTCTTTTTAACATAGAAAACACCCCAGATTGAATATATCATATATCACAGCAACCCTCAGTGTCCCATTGTGTGTTATTATAGTCGTCTGGGTGAAAAGCAAATGACAACCTTGAATTACTCTGAAGAAAGAAATGGAATCGAAAAGATTTTAGTGGTGACTTTTTGCAAGTAACTTCTCCTGTTGCAATTAAAGCAGGTTGTTGGAAAGAAGAAAGTAGTGACAAAAAATATAATTAATAAAAATATCAGAAAAATAAAAGTAGAAAACAAAACTTCCTACTAACAATATTGTGTGGTGTGCAGATATAGCAAATAACATAAAGTGCTTAGGTAGACACACACACACACACACACACACACATACACATACAAACACTATATATTATATATATATATATATATATATATATATATATATATATATATGTGTGTGTGTGTGTGTGTGTGTATTTATATAGATAAAGGGTGGCTTACCGGTGAATATGGGCACGATCGTTGGAGGTGCACAGAAACCAGGGGTTAAGTCCGCTATTAAACAAATACAAAGTGCTCAATACAAAGTAGAGCAAATTTATTAAAGAAATGGATACAATAGAAACCTACTCGAGTTTCACTGTTAGGATCATCAGGGTTAAATCCACTGAATTAATCGAGTTACCGGTTAATTGCAGCCGATTACACGTGTGTTCATTGAATTCATCTTATTCAATGAACACACGTGTAATCGGCAGCAATTAATCGGTAAGTCGATCAATTCAGTGGATTTAACCCTGATGATCCTAACGGTGAAACTCGAGTAGGTTTCTATTTTATCCATTTCTTTAATATGTATATATATATATATATATATATATATATATATATATATAAATATATATATATATATTTGGGAGAATATGTGCTTAATTGAAGTCGAGCCTAATTTTTTTGAAAGTTAATTCATTAATAATTAATTAGGCGGGATTTAACTATTTAAATCTAAGGCTAAACAAATCGAGAAAAATCAATCTCTGTATGTACATTTCAGAGATTGATTTTTCTCGATTTGTTTAGCCTTACATTTAAATAGTTAAATCCCGCCTAATCAATTATTAATGAATTAACTTTCAAAAAAATTAGGTTCGACTACAATTAAGCACATATTCTCCCAAATATTGTCGGCTGAAAATAGCCATATGTTTGTTTACGTTCTCATATATATATATATATATATATACCCATTGTGGATAATATGTTTGCTATATTTGTAAGTAGAATGTGCTCAATATCATTGATAGTGTGTTAATATTTGAGTTAAGGTAGCGTAGACACAGAGTCACCACCTGGTAATTGACATGTTTCAGAACTCCCCCCACCCAATTTTTTTTCTTTTTGATATGAGACTAGAAACATAAAATGAATGGAATTCCCTAACTTCTCTACAAATAAAAAATAACCCAAGATAGATTGACATTTCTTTAAGATCAATCGATCAAATTTGTAAAATTAGGTCTGTCTCTTCTAGTCTAATACATCCTGTTTCCTCGACTGGATTTTAGTTTTTATTAATTTTATTTTGAAAGGATAGAAATTTTCTACACAAGACTGAAATCATTTCCCATTTTATCAGATTTTATAAACATCCTTATCAAAATCATGTCTAATCGAAAATTCTTCATTTAAACTTAATTTTAAAAAAAAATCTACCAGTGATTTACTAAAATTTCTAAAATTCTGTAATCTATCAAATCCAAGTATCTTACGGCCAAATCACAATGAAAGCACCAATTCCGGTTAGATCACCAAAGTTGAGCAGTGATAACCCTGTTCAATATTTAGATGTTCACACGTCTAAGCAGTTATTGTAAGAAACCGAATATCAAAATGACTTGATTTGGCATTAAATGATCCAAAAAGAGTTGATATGCTGTAAAAGAAAACACCCTAACAACAAAAAAGCAGTTTACAATGATAAGGATTCATTTTTTTACTGACATTTTCTTTCATCTTTGAAACATTTTTTTTCACAATATTGCTATTGAATTTTAATTTGATTACGTATACCAACCATCTGTTTATTTAATTTATTGTAAGTTCAACATCTCAATAAACATCTGATTAAAATCATTTATTTACAAAAATTTGGAAGCGGAAGTTACCAGTGATGAGTTAAAATGTGAACCTTTCATTAAGTTGATGATTTGGGGTGCCTATTGGAAACTTGGTCCAAATGTTTAATAATTTGCTTGAAATATTGTGTTTATATTGGTTTGGTGGTTGGTTTTGAAGGCTATCACAATGCAAGTGTAAAGAAAAAGAAGGTAACTATGGTGTTGTGTGTTAATATATCAGTGTATGCGTCTTATTCTCCAGGACAGATTCACTTTTGTTCATATACCATTTAATAGCACGGTATAAATTATTATTATCCTTTTCACTCTTTTTGAGTTTTTCACATCAACGTTAGCTGATGGTATTTTACTGGAGTCTGAGTGACAACACCTCCTCAGGTCTTCAGGACTCTTCTGAGTATTCTAGCCGATTGCAGCAATGCAGTAGTCTGGATGGTCTCAATTCTTCCTCTGATTTCCAGATCCTCCAGCCTTTTTTTCAAGTTTATTGGGACCGTTCGAAGTGCACCAACTACAATTGGTATCACTTTCACTCTCAGCCTTTTCAATTCTCTGGCAAGGTCCAGGTATTTATCCATCTTTTCATTTTCCTTCAGCTTCACCCTGGAACCGCAAAGTCCACCACGTTCTCTCTCTCTCTTTTTTTCTTCTTTTTTTTGTTAATCAACACTAGGTCTGATCTCCTGGCTGGGATAGGGTGATCCGTTTTTATCTCAAAGTCCCAGAGAATTTCATGCGTTTCATTCTCCAGAACAGATTCTAGTTTATGCATATACCATTTTGTTGTATGGTCAAAATTTAATTTTTTGCATAATTCCCAGTGGATCACCTTCCCAATCCAGTCGTGTCTAGTTTTGTATTTCCGTTGTGCCAGTTTGCAACATTCACTTAATATATGGTTTATAGTCTCATCTTTATCACCGCACAGTATACATTTATTGTTTTGTTGCGTCTTATCAATTTTTGCTTTGATATAATTTGTTCTTATGGTATTGTTTTGTGCAGCAATTATTAGTGATTCAGTTTCTCTCTTGAGATTTCCTCTTCTTAACCATGTCCAAGTCTTTTTATGTGCAACCTTATTATTTACTCCTTTTGAGTTTTCACATCAGCATTAGCTGATGGTCTTTCACTGGAGTCTGAGTGACAGCAAGTCTCCTCAGGTCTCCATGGATCTTCTGAGTATTCTGGCACATTGCAGCAGTGCAGTGTTCTGAATGGTTTCAATCCTTCCTCTGATTTTCAAACATTCCAGACCCTTTTCTAATCCTTTTGGGACTGTTCAAAGTGCACCAACTACAATTGGTATCACCTTCACATTCCATAACTTTTTCAGTTCTCTGGCAAGGTCCAGATATTTGTCCATTTTTTCATTTTCCTTTAGCTTCACCCTGTGATCTGCTGGATCTGCAAAATCCACCAGTTGACAAGTTCTTTTTTTTTTGTTTATCAACACTAAGTCTGGTCTTCTTGCTGGGATAAGGTGATCCGTTTTTATTTCAAAGTCCCAGAGAATTTTATGCGTTTCGTTCTCAAGAACAGATTCTGTTTTATGCATATACCATTTTGTTGTATGGTCAAAATTTAATTTTTTGCATAATTCCCAGTGGATCACCTTCCCAACCCAGTCGTGTCTTATTATTATTATTATTATTATTATTATTATTATTATTATTTACGACGAACAAAAGCAGAAAAAGTGGCAAATTATGATAAAGCTGGTATTAATATAAATGATGATGACTATTGAGAATTAGAGAGGAGAGGGGAAGGGGTGTGTAGAGGATGACACGGGTCTGAAATGATGTAATGATGAACAAATATAACAAAACTCAAAAATAGTAGACAAAAGAAAATTTAAACCGCAACACAAAAAATTAATGTATTAAAAGATTGGTTTTGTTTTGTTTTTGTTTTTAGTGTGTGAATAATACAAGACAGATACAAAATGAAAATAAAGACGGAATTGAATGTGAAGAAAGGACGATGAAGTAAAGAAAGAAAAGGTGCGTCACAAGGAATAGAAGAGAAAATGAGGGAGGAAATTAGGAAAAGAAAGAGAAGAAGAGAGAGAAGAAAGAAATATAATGAGGGGAAGAAAAATGGAAATTAAGAACACACTATTGATAATAAAGGAAAAAGAAAAAAAGAAAGAAATAATAGAAATAATGTAAGGGAATATTTTAGAATAAGAAGGAAAGAAATCATAGGAAAGTAATAAGAGAAAAGAAGGTATTAGAAAGAAAGAAAAAAGAAGTAAAGAATGAACAAATACGTCAGGAATAAAAGAGAAAATGAAAGAAAAAAGCAGAAAAAAAACAAGAACAAAGGAAAGAAAGAAATATGAGAGAAAGAAAAATGAAAATCGAGATTACTCTATAGAAAAGAAAGGGAAAAGAGAAAGAAAATGAGAAAGAAAAAAGTAAGAAAAGGAGAAAGAAAAAAGTAAGGGAAGAAAGAGAGAAAGAAAAAGAGAAAGAAACTGAGAACGAAAAAAGAAAGAGAGAAAGAAAAAGAGAACGAAAAAGAGAACGAAAAAGAGAAAGAAAAAAGAGAAAGAAAAAAGAGAAAGAAAATAAGAAAGAAAAAAAGAGAAAGAAAAAAGAGAAAGAAAATAAGAAAGAAAAAAAAGAAAATAAAAGAGAAAAAAAGAAAGAGAAAGAAAGACGAAAAGAAAAAAGAGAAAGAAAACGAAAGAAAAAATAGAAAGAAAAAAGAAAAAAAAGAAAGAAAATCAGAAAGAAAAAAAGAAAAAAAAGAGAAGAAAAAAAAAGAAAGAGAAAAAAAGAAAAAGAAAAGAAAAAAGAGAAAGAAAAAAAGAAAGAAAAAAGAGAAAAGAAAAAAAGAAAGAAAAATGAAAGAAAAAGAAAGAAAAAGAGAAAGAAAAAAAAGAAAGAAAAAAAGAGAAAGAAAAAAAGAGAAAGAAAAAGAAAGAAAAAGAGAAGAAAAAGAAAGAAAAAAGAAGAAAGAAAAAAGAAAAAAAAAAAGAAAAGAAAAAAGAAAGAAAGAAAAAAGAGAAAGAAAAAAAGAGAAAGAAAAAGTGAAAGAAAGTGAGACAGAAAAAGAGAAAGAAAAAAGAAAGAAAAAAAGAAAGAAAATGAGAAAGAAAAAGAGAAAGAAAATGAGAAAGAAAAGGAGAAGAAAAAGAGAAAAAAGGAGAAGAAAATGAGAAAGAAAAGAAAGAAAATGAGAAGAAAAAAGTGACAGAAAAAGAGAAAGAAAAAGAGAAGAAAATTAGAAAGAAAAAAGAAAAAAAGAGACAGATAAAGAGAAAGAAAAAAAAACGAAAGAAAATGAGAAAGAAAAAAGAAAGAAAAAAAGAGAAATAAATAAATATAGGGAAAAAGAGAAAGAAAATGAGTAAAAAAACAGTAAAAAAAAAGAAAATGAAAATAATGAAAATAATGTAAGGTGATATTTAAAAAAAAGAAAAAAAGAAAAGGAATCATAGAAAAGGAAAAAGAAAAGAAAGAAAGAATCAGAAAGAATCAGAAAGAGAGAAAAACAAAAACAAAAAAGTTATATGAAAAAAAGAAAAACGAAAGAAAAGAGTGAAGGCCAACAAAAAAGTTTTTGTTTTTCGTTTTAAGGTGTCAAGAAATAAAGCAAAAAAGAAACCTAAAACCAAATTGACGAGAATACATATGTATGCAATTATATCGTGATAAGTTGTAGTTTCATGCATCGTCATAGATCAAATATAAAATATATAAAGTCAAGTCATATAAATAAATAAATCGCCAATGGGATTTGTATCCACCAGTTGAATATAATTCCCGCAATCCAAACATGATGATATAAAACTCTCAACCATGGTGGCCTATTAAAACGTTTTGCAAAGTAACGGTCAACACGAATCTGACTGGGACATTTTCTCTTGTAAGTTCGAATCCATGTTATCATTTATATAGAATACAGGGTGTCCAGAAATATTTGACATCATTTGAGTTGGTGTTAGGAATGATTCTAAACAGGACCTTTTTAACTTGGGAATGTTCAAATTGGTATAGTCCATATTGATATATATATATAGGGCCTTGATCAGACTGCGTATCTTAAGTATATTGAGCCCTTTAATTAGAAGGATTTAATTGCAAAAATTCACCGTATTCGGCGTACAGCTAAGCCTCACTTTGTTTACATAAAGTTTTAGGCCTCTAGTGAATTCATTTCCGCTTAGAAATGTTGCGATTATATATATTTATATGTGTGTGTGTGTGTGTTTGCAGAATTCACTATACCAGCAAACTATCAGATCATTACACTTCTTCTGACCCTCATTCATTCTCTCTCTCTCTCTCTCTCTCTCTCTCTCTCTCTCTCTCTCTCTCTCTCTATCTCTCTCCACACACACACACACCACTCTCTCTCAGTAATTATGGTCAGTGTCAATTTTATTAGTCTATAATAACTGTTTCCTGTTCAAAACACTTTTTCAAATTAATGTTTTTTTTTCCAGTTATTCCGAACTCGTAAACTCTTTTTTAAGTAATTTAATCTAACGTGATATTGTTACGTTTTACAAAACTCTCTTCTATTGTTTTTAATTGTGATTATCTTTTGTTCTTTATTGATAACTTATTTTACTACTTATATTTTGATATTAATTCATCAATTTTGTTCAAAAGTTTTTTTTTCTATAAACGATATTATTTTTATTCTGACTGTTCACTACCTTTTGGTGTCATTTTCTAATTTTAAAGAAAATATTAAATTATAATTGAAAGGATTTTATTCTTCTAAATACTGATAAAAAGAAACGGGGTTTTCATCCTAATTAAAAACAGAAACTTTTTAAAATCTTGTAATTGCATAACGGTTATAGTAAAAATCATTATTGTTTTCCATGAATTAAGAAATAAAAATTGTTAGAATTCCTAATAGAAAATCGAATAAATCATTTATTATTTTATCCTTTTTCTTTTGTCCATGGAAAACAATAAAATATCGTATAGTTAATATTTGGAAAATATACACAATTAAATATCACTGATTCTTGCTTCTTGTGCAAAAATTATAAAGATTTGATTTATATTCGAAGATATTTGAATATCACAATATACATAGAAACAACATTTAGATTCGACTTAAAAATGTCCAGCATTCGTATATCTCAAAAGTAAACAAATCAATACACCTGGATTTACCCCTCTACCCAGGCGATGCTGAGTAGCCATTCTAGTTATTTCTATTTGATAATAGTAATTTATTTGCTCACGGCTATATGATTTCAATTAACTAATGATATTCATCCCCACTAAACAATTATATCTTCAAGAAACTTAATACAAATAATTTACTTTTATACAGCATCAAGTATTCCTATCGAATATGAATCATTTTCAAAGAGATTTATTTAACCTATAGATGGGACCCTAACGGATACTACCACACTCGGTCAAGGTGCACCTGGGAGTAATCCTAATAAACTGTTACTCCACGACCCCATCATCAGATGTAGTTTCGTGTCTTACACAGAACCACGTTTTGGGTGGGGATGTCTTACCCCCTTGAAGAGGATGCAATCAGCGTATTCTCAGGTCCGATGACAGGGTGTACAGTATGAACGGTTTGTATTCAGAAAATGAAATAAAAAATAAAATAAAACAATCTACCCTTTATACTAACCAGATTATTCAGTATTAACCCTGTCGGCTAAGGATTTAGAGTACACTGACTGCACCTCTGCAGAGAGGTAAGACCCCTAATGGGGTCACCTGTTGGCCATGGGTTAAGACAATCATATAGATTCTATATGATTGTCCCAACCCTTTTTCTTTTATAGCAAGCCCCAAATTTTTTTATCATATATGTGCTAGTAGGGGTTTCTGGGTATCTTATTGTCCTGGGTATGATGTTAAACTATCTGATGGTGAAGTTAAAATTCGGGAGCTCTGGGGAATGTGGAGTACCCCTTCATCACCATTACTTCCAGGTCCACTCTGAGATGTAGTGGTAGTGCCTGTTGGGATCTCATTCAGGCGTTAAATAGAAAAAAAATGAGTTTAAAAATTATGTACTCATCAAGAATGGATAAAACGAAACGTCTTCGACATAAAATAAAGGGGATTGACATGTCATGAAAACCAAACCAACCAACCAACCAACCAGTTTAGGATTCAGTATAGCTTCCCTAAACATAACTGGTGATTTTTTTTTCCTAAATTTAAACACCTATTGTAATTGTTGGTAGTATTTCACTCTAACCTGATTTATTCATATTACAATGTCCATTTTTGGACCACCGGCATCGTGATGTATCGCGGTTTGACAATATTCTCAGACTAATTCAAAGAAATTACGACGTAACCCTAAGAGATAAGACGGGGCATAAAAAAAGATATAATCTAAATTCACAGAGTAGACCGAAGAATTTAGCCCAATGTTTTATGATTAAAGAATTAAGATAAAAAACAAAAACACGCAACAAACACAAAAGTGTTTATTTCCCAGATTTGCTTGCGTGAAATTATAAATTCTATCGCTGAAAAATTAATTGAATTATCAAGTCGACAAAAAAGCCCCATTTTGTAAAGGAATTTGTATTACTTGGATTATTCGGACTATTGTCCTCACCTTATTGTTATCTACATAACGTTTCGGTCGATGTGCCCTTCGGCCTTCTTCAGGTATTTCTTGCCGAAGTCGGAACTTTCTTGTAATCGTGAGCCTTCAGGGATCTTCGAACCGAACCCTTTATTCCAATCCACCCGGTTAGACCATTCCCATTCCGTTAACCCTGACCGGGCACAAGTGTTAAGT
Source organism: Doryteuthis pealeii (assembly GCA_023376005.1). Classification (NCBI taxonomy): domain Eukaryota; kingdom Metazoa; phylum Mollusca; class Cephalopoda; order Myopsida; family Loliginidae; genus Doryteuthis; species Doryteuthis pealeii. The sequence goes on from CM042137.1 coordinate 147,035,236, forward strand.
TATGTTAAGTATTCTTTATTATTATCACCCTTGGCCAGGATTGAACCTGCAACCTAGATGATTGTCACTTATAACTGTATTAACTCAACACCTATCTCCGTTACGACATGTGTCTAATTGGACAATTCAGGTGAATTTTTGGAACATATAAACCTAATGTTACATTTTACCAAGAATATTTACCTACATTTCCCATATTTTTTACGTTGACTCATATTGCGTTTTTTCCCGAGTTCAAGAAAATTTCCGAGTTTGAAGTAGGCCAGAGGACACATCGGCCGAAACGTTGTGTAGGTAACAATAAAGATGAAGCCAATAGTCCGAATAACCCAAATAATACAAATTATCAAGGCTCATTTAAAATATCCAGAGATACTGTGAAGAAATTGTTTGACCGAAATTTCAAAATGGCGATCAATTATGAGTTTGAAATCAACTGGCAAAATCAAATTAAAAAAATTCAATTTTAATCCTCACAAAACCTAAATTAATCATTATACATGAAACTATTAAATTGATTTACATCATGGCTGAACCAAGTAAAGACCTCATATCTACTAGTTGTGGGTGCGTCATAAACAATGTTGGTAGTATCCTACATATATTTAGCAATGTATTAGTTTTATCTACTGACTAGAAGCGGCTACTCGGCGTCGCCTGTGTAGAAGTGTGGGTGTGCAAAAAGTTAATCTCGCAGGTCCATTATAACTGAATCCCGAGTTGGATCCTCGCAGGCTGTCCCATTAAAATCCCTTTGTAAAAAAAAAAAGAAAGACCTTCCGTTAGAAAAAAAGGGGTCCAGACACTCTGAAAATAAAAACCAATGTCTCTTATGTAAATATTAAATGCAAAGAAAATCTATCCTGTAACTATTTAAATCTTATTTCTTTTAATTATCTTCATCAATATAAACCAAATCTTCATTATTTTTGCTCAAACATCAAGATCGGGTGATAGTGAATGTGTATATATAATTCCTTTTTCGGTAATAGTTGGATATTTGTAGTTTCCTCCGAATACACTAATACATACAAAGACATAACTGCCATTTATATATATATATATATATATATATAATATATATATATATATATATATATATATATATTATATAGAGAGAGAGAGAGAGAGAGAAGAGAGGGGGGAGAAAGATAGATAGTTAGATAGATTAGGTAATTAGCTACAATGGATATTGGTAAACGAAATAATATAAAAGAATTAATATTCACACATTTGCTAGACGAATACTTTATCAGGTTCGATATCGGACCTCGCCAATTAAACGCACTGCTTGGGAAATTAGAAAAAACTTAAAACAGTCCCTCTGTGAGTGTTGCAAGACGATAACAGTCGCACAATTAAGGAACTCGAGTATTAATATATAGTTGTTATGACCATCAGCACAAAAAAATGTAATCGGCAATCGGGGTTCAAATTCCAAGTGAGGCTTGATTTAGATTTATTCTTTTGAGATATTAATATACTTTTCTGTCATAGTTATACGTACAATAGTTGTTCAATGAAAGTCCTTTAGCCTTACTTGGCTATATGTCTAGGAGAAGAGAGACTCAAAGCTAATGTTGGAGTGATAATGTCATTTGATTGTGTCTTCAACACAAGCTACACTGATTCTTGGAATTTTCTTGAACAATATCATTTGAATGGAAAGAAGAGAATTGCCCGAGGAAAAAATGCTGGTTTTCAGAATAACCTTTTCGAGACATGCTCCCAATCCAGACCCATAAGAATAACGAATGCAACTGCATATACTCGCAATCGCAGTTATAAAACACACACACACGCAATATATATATATATATATATTATATATATATATATATATATATATATATATATATATATATATTGTTGCATGATTTAAGAACCACCCCTGAAGATGGCCCACGGTAGGGCGGAAAGTACTCGGGAAATAAATTATGCCAAATATATCAGCCAATTTTCGCCAGATATAATTAGATCAATCCGGCAACTTGAAAGGACACAGAACAAGTTTTACAGACAAAAAATAACTGCGTTGTTCAACAAAATATGCCTTAGAGAAGAAATGCTGCCTACACACATACACACTCACACACACACACACACATATATATATATATATATATATTATATATTATTTGATAATTTGCTTGAAGCATTGTTAAGTAAAGTATATATTATATATATTTTGAAGGCAATTACAATGCGTATAAAATAAAATAGTGTTCAATGTCTAATCAATTTCGAAGTATCTTCATCTTCAGATACTGTTTTTGAAAAACAGTCTCTGAAGATGAAGATATTTCGAAATTGATTAGACATTGGATACTATCTTATTTTAAACACATTGTAATTTCCTACCAATATATATATATATATATATATATATATATGCACTCACAGGAACACACAACTATGTGTGTGTGTATGCTACCCTGACACTAAGCACTTTTTTTTGTATATATATATAATACCATGTCTGTTCATAGTGACAATAGGCGATTCTGCCGTTCTTTACTTAAAGGGCCGATATTGCTCAGTCAGTAGGGCATCCGTCTTGGAACTAAAGGCGTTTAAGGTTCGACATCGGACCTCGCCAACTAAACGCACTGCTTGGGAAATTAGAAAAACTAAAAACAGTCCCCCTGATCTAGCACTAATGAAAAAGGGATAGACTCCCGCGCTGTCCGGCTGATACCGACAGTAGATCACTCCGCCAACTTTACTTACTTATAACCTTTTAATATTGATGTTAGACTTGTGTATGTAAGCATTTGATACGATCTAATGGAGATTGTTTAAAAAGACCGATGGGAATATTTTAGATTTTAATATTAGTCTACCAAAAGGTGTGGGGCTCTACTTCAGCAAAACCAATCTCCCTGATCTAGCGCTAGCAAAAAGGGGATAGACTCTATCGCTCTCTGGCTGATACTGACAATTGGTCATTCCGCCAACTTTACTTACTTATAACCTTTTGAGGTGCTCTTCCAATATGTGATCTACCGAATGGTTTCCAATCCAATATGTGATCTACCGAGTTGGTTACATTCCAATATGTGATCTTCCCATTTACTCCCCATCATTTTCCCATGAAATTAACCCTAAATCTGTCTTCATTTTTGCTCGTAGATCACATGCCATGAATAGTAGATCAATAGTAGATCACAAACCTTCGGTAGATCACATATTGGAAGAGCATCCTTTTGATATAAGTGTTAGACGCATGTAAGTAAACATTTAATCTTGGATGTGTTAAGTATCTGGCAGCCATCCTTAGTTCCAGATGTAGTGAATAAGTAAGCAAGTCAATAAGAATCCGGTGTTATAGTATTCTTTGTAAGTCCGACGTCCAAGAGAATCCAAGTGTCAATGACATAAGTTCAGAATGGGGCCTCTATTAATACAGCAGAAGCAGCAGCAGCAGTGCCAGTGATTGGACAATAGGAATCTTTCTCAGGTCACGTGCTTATAGGCGAGTCTATAAGTAGAAGTGACCATTTGCCCCATGCCTTATATCCATAAAATTGCAACACGCCCCCTTTTTTGATATAATGGGACTATTCCATTCAACAATATTAAATCCCTCCATTGAGGAAATTTACAATTGATTACAATCGACAAATCATTTCATTCAGAAAATGTTTACAATAAATTCATTAAGAAATTTGTAATTTCAACCCTATAGTAAAAGCACAAATATTATTACTATTACTAATCTAATATTCTACTAAGCCTGTGGTGTAATGGTTAGCACGTTAGATTCGCAAACCATTATTAGTGAGTTCGATTCTCACTGGGAGCCCCATATTTCTGTCCTTGTGTCGCATCTAAGCTACGCTTAGTAAATATCTATATCCATAAAATTGCAACAGGATGAATTGGACGATCTCATGTTTAAACTGAGAGTGTTGCAAGACAATAACAGTCGCAAAATGAAGGAACTTGAGTATTAATATATAGTTGTTAGACTCGTGTATGTAACTACTTAATCTAATCTAATCGAGATTGCTTAAACAGATCGCAGGAAATATTGTAGATTTTAATCTGAGTCTACCAAAAGAGAAAATATCCCACGACAAATTAAGGGCAACACCCCTCTTCCTAAGTTTTCCCCAAATTAATAAAAAAAACAAAAAAACAAAAACGCCACCTGTAAATAGAAGAGTAAAAAGTAAATTCCAAAATCAAATTACACTAAATTGAATCAAGCCAAATGTTTTTTAGTAAATATTTTTATGTTCTCTTACCGAGATGCTCCTAACGAACAAGCTGTTGAGATTTTTTTCGTCGACTGAAATAAGGATATGTTGATTTATCTAACGTTAAAAAAACGAAGCAATTCATCAGAGCGTTGAATAAACGCAGTTCAAGACAACAAACAAAAAAGTGTCCAAAAAAGTGTCCATACTGCAGACTTTGCGAAGCAGCATTTATATACATAAGGTTGGAAGAAAAGTCCGCAGACAACTAACAAGCCTAATGCTTATCGCGGTGTGAGAACATATGGTGTCGAAATTGAAAAGAAAATGTTGAAACTGACATTTTTTTCACATGCTGGAGGAGTAGAAGGAGGAGAAGGAGGAGGGAGATGGGGGGGGGGTGTTTGCATTCCTTGGATTCTGGTGTGAGCGGTGTTTAACGAAGAATGGGGAAATTAGCGGAAAAAATGTCTCACTTTTTGTCTGTCAATTCTGTTGGACTCATTCCTAACAATCTGTCTCGAGCCATCACGAAACTTTTAACCTAACCCTTTATTCAGTCCACGGGGGTATCCTAACCATAGCTGGGGTACAGGCGTTAAGCTGTGTTAATTATTATTCTATGTTACTGCTGCCCTTGACCAGGATTGAACCTGCAGTCTAGATAACTGTCACTTAACTTAACTTAACCTAACTCTTTTATCCAATTGGACACATGACCTAGTGGATAAAGGAATTAGTTAAAACAGTTCTAAGTGACAGTTATCTCTAGACTTCAGGTTCAATTCTGGTCAAGGGCAGTAGTAACATAGAATAATAATTAACACAGCTTAACGCCTGTACCCTAGCTATGGTTAGCGGAATGAGAACAGGATACCCCAATGGACTGAATAAAGGGTTAGGTTAAAAGTTCTGTGATGGCTCCCGATTACGACAAGAAGGTTCCGGAATAAGAAAAGAAGGTTCCCGAGTTCGAAAAGAAGGTTCCCGTGTCTGAGTAAGGCTCCCGAGTCCGACAAGAAATACCTGAAGAAAGTGGGAGGGCACATCGACCGAAACGTTGTACAGATAACAATGAAGATGAGGACAATATATAATGCATATGCGTAAAATGTATTAGGATCTTAAGTACTAACTTTTGACTCATAACAAATACATTATACAGAATATATATATATATATATATATATATATATATATATATATATATATATATATATAATATAAGATTTTGGATGTTTGTTTTTATAGAAGCAATGTTGAATAAATTATTATTTATATTTTTGCTTGAAGGCAATTCAAGCAAAAATATAAATAATAATAATAATATATATATATATATATATATATATATATATGAGGAAAAAATGAGTAAAGAAAAGAAATGTAGATGGATAAAAATGAATTTTATCGATATCACTTTTAATCGATATCACTTACACATGTGTTTCGGTCTGTTTATCAAAATGTATACGGATTTACGTTATTAATATTAAAACAATCAGATGGAGTTGAAATGATGATAATAATAGTAATAGGAAAAATGTATAAAATATTCCGTACACAGAGAGATATTTTTACGATCTTCATCAGAGTGATTTTTTTAATTTTTTGAGTAGATATAAAAATCGTTGGAGACAAGAACAGAATTTTAAATTTTCGAAAAAAATAATATTTTTTGAATCATTAGGCCGTTAGAGACCGTTAAAAATTTTTGAAAGTTTTGGTGGATGGGTATAATTTGTATTGCAAAAAATGAAATGTTATTAATAATCTTAAACTTGTTGATGTTTGAATGAAATGTGTTATCATTGTTATTGTTTGGGGGAAAAAAGGAAAGAAGAAAGAAATCGGTGAAAACTGAAAAGGTTAACCCCTCAAAATGAGCGAATGGGTCAAGTATGTTATAATGTTTATGGAATATTGTGTTATATAATGAATTAATTAATGAAATGTTAAATAAAGTGATGTGGTGATATTATTTAATAAATGTTTGGAAAGAAACAGCATAATGCTCAGAATTTTTAGATTATTCAAGGTAGAAGTAGTAAGATAAAAGTAGGGAAAAGATTATGAAAAAAGAGTTTGTGTATAAAATAGCGGCGAAAAATTGTTTTTTTTTTTAAAAATAAATGTAGATAAGGTATGTAATTAAAGTCGTTAATGATAGTGAGTTGGAAGAAAGAAGAAAATAAATTATTGGGGTTTAGAATAGAGGTAAATGGTTTTTTAAAAAAAAGGAGGCTTGTTGTCATATGATTTTTGTTTTATTGTAAAATTTTCATTTTTAGTTTAGTAAAAAGGAGCAAATAATTTTGTTTTAATATTATATTTATTTTAGTAAAAAGGGGCAAGTAGTATTTATGTGAAGTAAAATAAGAAGGTGAAGTAGAGATAAAGTAATAATAATAAATAAATGGGTGGTAATTATGTAAGGTAAAACAGTATTTTCAATAAAATAAATTGATGATGATTAATAGATTATAATATATATATATATATATATATATAATAAATATATAAAGGTATTACATATCTATTTATTTGATGGCAATAGAACAGTCACAACGTTAGGTTTCATGCATACAAAATCGCATGCATTCATCAGGTGACGTTGTTTAGAATACAAGGAGAATTGAAAAAATCGAAAAATTCGAAATGTTTTTACGGGCATAAGATGTTTATGATTGGATGAAGTGATATGCGTATGTATTTAATGTATTAGAGGATGCATATGTGTGTTTATGGACAGTGCAAAGGATGTGTATACAAATCGGTGGGTTCCACATACATTCATATATATATATATATATTATATATATATATATATATATATATATGTGTATGTGTGTGTGTGTGTGTGTGTGTAAAAAAGTCGTCGGGGCGGTCTAAAGTCGGTATCAGCCAGTCAGCGAGAAAGTCTATCCCCTTTTCAATAGCGCTAGACCAAGGAGATTTTTTAGCATCTGAGGTGGAGCGCCACACCTACCATCAGCTCGTTACTTTACCGCACAGATCCCTGTGCTACTCATACGCTGAGTTGGCGGGGACCGGTATCGAACTAAGAACCTAATGGTTTCTAGCCGAACTCTCTACCGACTGAGCTAACCCGGCCCCTTATATATATATATATATGTATGAAATAGATGATTAATCCATTACCTATAAAGAATACTTTTTAATGAATTATGTAGGTAAAGGAAACCATTTATATTATTAATTCTTTAGAATAACACTGAGCACCTGATTGATGAATTGCGTAATAGACTGAGTGGGTGAAATACGGGGACGCATGTAATTGATCCATTGGGTTCGGAATGAAAGAAAGGTTTTATTTGTTCGTGATGATCATGTGAAGGAAAACATTGTGGGCCTATTAATTAGCTTAAAGTAATTGAATACAAGTTTTTGGTTACACAAGGTTCTTTGAATAATTAGGATTCCTAATTTAATCCTTATTTCAGTGAGAATCTATACCTCATTTTTTTTGGAAATGTTCGAATGAGGTCATTAGGACGAAATTTGAGAGACTTGATCAAGATTACTAATTAATTACCAATCATATAGAAATCTGATCTTATTGATAAATTAAAGCGACAATTCACTCAAGCGGTGGTTGTATCAGTGCTACTGTACGGCTGCATCACTTGGACCCTAACGAAGCGCGTAGAGAATAAGCTAGATGGGTGTTGCACAAGAATGCTGATTCTTGTTTCAAACAAATCGTCGAAATAATACTTAACAAGAAGAAAGGTGCAAGGCAATGTGTAACAATGAATCCGACAGAATGACGTAAAATATGAGGAATGAAAGGACAAAAATATGTAGTATATTTCGTGAAAGCTTTTATTGAATTATCAGGACGATACGAAATCTTTGGGGAAGATAAGGTAATCAAATAGTTAGGTTTTTCATCATCATATATATATATATATATATATATATATATATATAATGATCCATAATAAGTTACATTAATCAACATGCTCACCTATCCTAAATCTTTGATCCTCCTATCCCAAGCAGAACTTGCGATCTCCCATACACTTGGTGGCCCCTTTACTCACTCCCTATTCACGGAAATTCTGATGAAGCCTCTGAAATAAACAGAGGCGAAATATTAATTGAATGAAATTGGTGTTTAGTTATTGACTGTTTTCCTCAACTTTTACTTTTAATTCGTTATTTCCTTAGGGGCCGGGTTAGCTCAGTCGGTATAGCGTTCGCTAGAAGTTCACGTATGAGTAGCACAGGAATCTGTGCATAGTAAGGCCTGATGGTTGTGGCGCTCCACCTGACGCTAAAATAATCTCTTGGTCTATAGTGAAAAATAGATCGCTCGCTGCATGGCTGATAATATACGATTTATTATATATATATATATTAATATATATATATATATATATATATATGTGTGTGTGTGTGTGTGTGTGTGTGTAAAAGTGAATAAAAGGGGTTGGAATGAATCCGCCCACCGAACTTCGAGGTTTTTATATTCAAGGCAAATGAAAGTTTACATTTAAACTCAGGGGCAATATTTGTGTAGCATTTTTTTGATTGGTGGAATCTCCGACTTCTTCTTTAGAGCGGTTTTATGACTGTCTGTTATTGTCTAGTGCTGTTAGAGATACCAGGATGCTGCAAGAGGCCCAACAAAGGTTAATTTATTTATACAGGTTTGTAAATAAAATATAATAATATAATTAATAATATACTAATACTTATATGTACAAAAATAGTCACAACAATCGTCAGGTGTACTTTAACATGCATACACAAACACAGACACAGACACATGCATATATATGCAGAGAGAGAGAGAGAGAGAGAGAGAGAGAGAGAGAGAGAGAGAGAGAGATCCATAATATGTTACCTATGTAGATATGGGATCAAATTGGGGAATTATATCCGATAGTATGTAGATAGTGGATGACTTCCGCAAGTCACCCTCCAAATCCACACAAGATTTCACCTTGTGTCCTGTAGAAAGTTTTAAAAACCGAAACGTTATATCGTCTACTTTACCATCAGGAATAAACTTATATTTTGAAACACTTAGGGTTTTTATTCATATACACATGTAGATATCTCTTACTATACACTTTTCGTTTTAATTTATCCATAACTTTTACCATAATCTTATCGGAGAAAAGAGACGGAATCGAATTCATCTTTTTAAAAAGTAAGGTACATTTTTGTGAATAATATTCACTTGATTTTTACTAAAAAGTGTCAGCGTTTGTCAGTTTAAATCAGAAATATATTTCATTGCGAAGAATATTATTTCTTTTTTTGCTATTAACCTTTTTTTTTACTGTCTGGCCAAACCGGAAGTTCCTTATCTTTCATTTTAAAAGAGACGCATCTGTCATTTTGAAATGCATATTTCTTATAAGCAATCATTTGCTGATTCAGCTTTTATTCGTAGAGACCGCATTCTTCTGGAGTACAAATCATAAAACTCAAAAGGTTTACAACAATATTTCTCAAACAGGTAATTGTCTTTTCCAAACATTTTCTCATGGAGTGCGGAGTTTTTGCTTCAATCGGAAAGAAATATTTCAACGTAAATAATATGAGGGATCAGTTTGAGAATGTTAACATGGATGACATTTTATCCATCTTGAGAGAACTAAAAATAGCTCGAAAATTATGAATCAGATATAAAATGTATCCATGAAATCCATCTACAAAAATTACACAGTAAAGGAAACTTGACTACCAGCTTTTGTCTCACGCTCTGGCGGTTTTTGACATTGAATAACCCACTTTAGATTTTTTGTATATAGTTATTTAGCTTAGCTTAGATGTGGCACAAGGCCAGATTATGGGGCACCCAGTGAGAATCGAACTCACTAACAATGGTCTACGCGTCTAGCTTGCTAACTATTACACCATATACAAGGTGTGCTACAATACACCACTTAAATTTATATACTAAGGGAGGTCACGTGGTTTAAGTCTCAGCTAATCAACAGCCCGAATGCGTGGCTGGTTGACTACTTAATCACCGATACTGAGATATGTCCATTTGCAATCATTGACGAAGGACTTGCCTGGCTGAGGAGCACCAAGGAACAACTAAAGGATTATTTACCCGTAGATTGAAACTACGCTCTGCTTAACACAAAGGATATCTGCTGGACAGGCGCTGTGACTTGTAGCCTAAGCGATGGCCGCTAAAATCGTAACA
>CM042137.1:147050630-147065630 GCA_023376005.1 Doryteuthis pealeii
CCCACTCTATTTCTCATTCTATCTTTCTCCATTTCTATCCTTTCCATTTCCTTTCTCTATCTCAGTTTTAGATGTTTCATTTTTCAACTTTCTCCTCTCTTTCGCTCTGTATTTCTCTTTCTTTATTTCTAACGCTCACCCTGTCTCCCTCTAATTTTCAAAATTTCATTTTTAATCTTTATTTCCCTTTGTATTCTTTCTTTCTTTCTTTCTTTCTTTCTCCCTCCCTCTCTTTCTCTCTCTAATTTTCAAATATTTCATTTTTAATCTTTCTTTCCCATTGTATTTCTCTTATTTCTTTCTCTCTCTCTTTCTTTCTTTCTTTCTTTCTTTCTTTCTATCTCCCTCTCTTTCTCTCTGTAATTTTCAGATATATCATTTTTCAACCTTCCCCCCTTCTTTCCTTTTGTATTTTTCATTCTTTCTTTCTGTCTTTATTATTTATTTTCTTTTCTTTCTTTCTTTTTTTTCTTTCTTCTTTCTTTTTTTCTTGTTAGTCCATTTCCCTTTCTTTTTTGTTTCTCTTTCTATCTCTAATTTTCAGATATATCATTTTTCAACCTTCCCTCCTCTTTTCTTTTTGTATTTCTCATTCTTTCTTTCTTTCCTTTCATTTTCTAATTTTCATATATTTCCTTCTCGATTATCTCTATCAACTTGTAAAATCCTGCTGTTTCAGCTAAACCTGCGACTTGCTTCGCCAGTCAAAGTCGCCGACTCCCCATATCTCACTTCCTCTCCTTTCTTTACCCGCACATTTATGGAGAGAGAGAGAAAAAAAAACCTTCCTTGGAATTGGCTCTACTCTTTCACTTGGGCACTGCACCTACCGGGTACTCACTAGAGGATTCTTTCCAATTTAAACCAAGCAACCCCACTGTTCTTTAGACTTCTATTTCCTTTGCAGATTGGGCGTGAAATAACGAGACAAATTCAGGAGGGTCCGCACACACAAAGATACACAGTCAGATGAATGCACACACCTCAGGTACACATTGACGAACACAGTCATATGAACACAAAATGTTCACCCTTGAATAACTTCGAACCTCCACGCATCCATGAAACGCTATATAAACATATAGTATTCATTTGGCTGGTCCTAAAATGTACTTACGCATTTTGTACGTCTCATTTATTAAATTGAGTTGAGTATGGCATAAGGCGTAATAAGAATTAATAGTGCAATTTTGACGTAAAAAGGTTTCTTATTGGGAAATGGTGGCTCTCATCGAAATGTGTTTCTCTAACAAAGAAGAAAATCAACGAGAAATTTTCTTTCATACAGAATTGAAATTTGAAAACTTCAAAAGAAATAAACATCACAAGTAGTTTATTTACTAAAATAATATATTAATGATTTGAAGGCAATTACAATGCGTATAAAAAATAAAAACAAAAAGATGTTATTTTTGTCTTATCGATTTCAACGAAACTTTATCTTCAGAGACGAATATCAGAAATGTACGTGCTAAACATGAGTTTGTATAAATCTGAAAATCTAAGAGGGAGACTTAGAATGATAAGTATAACTGCTAAGATATAAATTACAATGGGGGGGGGATATTTAAAATGATAAATTTCATAATTGTCAAACCCTAAAATTTGAAACAAAAAATTGTAAGCAAAACTGAACTTTCTTGAGTTGCTGCACATTTGTGTGTGGGTTTGTCTTCTATTATTACGTAGGGATGTTTTTTTATGTTATTCCGGTTTTCTTTAAATGCTTTTGATTACCAGGAGACTGTATATTTAGCTCTTTGTTTGGATGGTAAGGATTTGACTACTGTTTTCAATCTAATGTCTACTGAAAATTATTAAATTTGTTTCTTACATTGTTATCTGTACAATGTTTCGGGCAATGTGCCCTCCGACCTTTTTCAGGTAATTTTGTCGGGAACCATCTCAGACTCGGGAACCTTCTTTTCGAACTCGAAATTATTGTGAAACCAGTAGGAATATGATAGACTCGTGATTGGGGTAGACTAATATATGAGCCTATGGAATGTTTTTCGTTTTCTAGACCACCAATTTGGCACTAGGAATATATATGAGACTATAAAGTATGCCTTTTTCTAATCCAGTAACATTGCAGAATGAATATGACAGACTCGTGATTGGGACAGACTAATATACGAGTCTATGGAAAGTATTTTCGTTTTTCAAACCCTAAAAAAATTTTGAAGAAAAAACATGGAAAATTCTGTCGAAAATGAGGAATAAGAGAAGATGAAGACAGAAAAAAAAGAGGGAAAAAAGGTCGCATCTAAGACAGTTATTAACAAAAACAATATGGCGACTGATGTAATTTCAGGATGATGATGATCATGATCATGATGGATGATGATGGTGATGGTGATAGAGACAAATAGAAAATCGACCGGTCATCTCGAAGAAGAACAACATCTATTTGAGTAGCGAAAACAGAAGTTCGGACACGTCGCAAGGTCCACAGACAACAGATGAACTCACGCATTTGTCAAGTCGTATCCGAGAGACAGAAAGGACCATTCGGAAGACCTCCATGACCATAGGAAAATGGATTCTTCAAGCGAAGAACAAGAACAAGAAAAAGAATAGCAGCAGCAATTTGAAAGAGTAGAATATCGTATAAGCAAAAAACAAAAAAATAGACGACCAAATGGTAATTTTCTTCGTCTTGTGAAATCCATTGCTCTTAGAAGACCGTCTTAGCTGAATCGCAAGTTCCCTGGTTTGATACCGGTCCCTGCCAACTCATGGCATGAATTGCACAGGTTGATTAAAGTGAAAAGCTGACGGTAGGTGTGGCGCTCACCTCAACAAAAAAAAACATCTTCTTTGTCTCTCGCTAGCGAAAAGAGGATTGACTTCCTCGCTATCCGACTGATACCGATAATAGTCCACTAAAATTCAAATTGAAACCCCAATCTAAGCTAAAGTACTGGGTCTCATTATCTGAGACAATAGCTTGTAAATCTGTCAGATCATTGATATAAACAAAACACAGAAACAATATTGAAAAGAAATAAAATGCTCTAAAAATATCTCGACATTATCAGAAAAATAAGTGTATTTTTGAAATAGAATGGTAGGGATTACATTCATCCGTGCCTAAACGCTTGTTTGTAAAGTGGATTTAAAAGGAGAAAATCTCAAATGCGACAAAACATAGTGGCCGGCTTAGCTCAGTCGGTAGAACAACCGCCTACGAATCGCAAGGTTCCGAGTTCGATACCTGTCCAGACCAACTCAGCGCAGGAGGAACACAGATTGGGGTAATCTGATCCGTGCGGCAAAGTGGGGAGATGACGGTAGGTGTGACGCTCCACCAAGCAAAAACAATCTCCCTGGTCTAACGCTAGAGAAAAGTAGATTGTTTCCCTCCCATCCGCTATCTCAAATGCGACAAAAGATTAGAGCTATCATATTATTACGGAGATTCTGTCTGAAACCGAAACAGCGTCACAATACCCCCAGGAATTGCGTACGTAATGATCAATTAATGCGTAATAAAAATCATTAATACATAGAACACATTTTATTTATTAATGATGTCTATGAGTAAGATTTTGCCTCAAAACAGCCCATGTTATTAGTGCGTTTAAAATCCTGCAATGTGTCTTATATATCACTAAGAAATAAAGGTTTACATAATATATATGGTTTACATTTAATATATTTGCATACTTGTTTTAACAAAACCAGGTTTGATAAATAATTACTTGGTGTTATTGATCTCTAATGTTTTTTTTTTTCTCGAACGTCTTAAAATCAACCCTATGAATTATTTTATATAGAAACCAATTACACTGGTTTATAAAGAAATTGAGGCAAGCACAAAAATAGCTGTTTTAACCTAATTTTGGGGTGCTGAATTCAGATTTAAAATCCGTTTTTACTCTTCACCTCTAGTTTTTTTATATGCATACTGTACATTTTGTACCCATACTGTACATATATGCGTATATACATTCAGGGTTAATTTCTAATATTGTGTGACTTATGTCTTCCTTTTTAGATATTATGCAGGAAAATGAGAGCAAGGGAAGCATTTAAGTCAGTCTGTAGTGGCTTCCTTGGTAACACACACATACCAAATTACCCAGCCTGTACTGAGAAGTTGCTAAAGACTTATGAGGATATGGGATGCCAAATGTTACTCAAAATTCATTTTCTCCATTCCCACCTCAACTTCTTCCCTCCAAACCTTGGAGCAGTGAGTGATGAACACGGAGAAAGATTCCACCAAGACATTACGAAGATGGAGAGCAACGACCAAGGCAAGTGGAACCCCGGCATGATGGGAGACTTCTGCTGGACGCTCTTGCGTGATATCCCGGAGGCAAAATACAGCAGATCATCTAAGAAAGTACACTTCTAACTGTCTGCGGTACTATGAATTCTGTACATTGTGTCATCCAAGTATATTTATCCCGTCAATGTTCTTTATCTATCCGGTTTTATCTGTAATAATCTGCTGCAACTGTTGAAATAAGCACTTATATACTCTGTATATACTAAAATGAGACTATTTAAAAGACAGAAAACTAGAGGTGATAGAGCAAAACTGTTTATAAATTTGAATTCAGCACAGCCAAATTAGTAAAAAAAAAACACCTATTCACATTCTTGCCTCAGACAAAAAATATTTTTTTGTAAATCAGTGTTATTAGATATTCAAATTTTAATCTAGCTTATGAAGGCGCTTCGTTATAGTGCAGGTGGTACAGCCATACAGCAGTACCGACAAACCAATTATTATTAATGTAATATTTTTATATACGTTCTTACTTGATTTCGTTAGTCTTTCTAATATATTTCATTACATTAAAACTTAAACACTTACGCCCCGAGGGTGCATATTTTTGCTAGTACCGATAAAATATCTGTTAAAATCACCAAAAACCATAATGAGATTGTTAGAGTATTGAAGTGACTTTTTGTCACCTGATCCCTATTGAAGACCATTACTACCGCTGGAAAAATATCGATATATCAATACCCGTGTTCCTTAATTGTACGACCGTTATTATCTTGCAACACCCTCTGCTTATAAATCAGACCGTCCAAATCGTCAAAGAGGAAATGTAAAAATGTAAATCCTGATAATCTGGAGTTACGTAACAGCCGAATTTTTATTTCTTATGAGTGCCGTCACCTCAGCTAAATAATGGAATATTCATCTTTAGTATAAACAAATAAAGCAAGGAAAAGGGACATGCTACAAAGAAGAAATATAAAAAGGAAAGAAGAGAATGAGATTTGGGGAAAGATAGAGAGAGAGAGAGAGAGAGTGAGTGAGTGAGGGGTGACGCGCGGAAGTGATAACGCTAATTTGTTTCAATATTCAATTGAATATAATGAAAAGATGAAAAGAAGAGAGAGAGAGAGAGAGAGAGAGAGAGAGAGAGAGAGGAGAGAGAGAGAGAGAGAGAGAGAGAGGGGGGGGTTAAATCAAGATTATTATACTTGTTTACATATTGAAATATTTAGCGATAGCTCTTAAGTAATCATTTCAAACGTTGTAAAGATGAAATTGTCATACTGTGGTATATCCACAGGTCCTGCTAGTATGATAATAAAGAGGCCAAACGGGCGGAGAAGAATAGAGGGGAAAAATAAAATAGAAACAAAATAGGAAAGAACAAGACAAACAAGGTCGTCTGACGACAACAATTAGAACATCAATTTTACAAGAAGAAAATTAATAAACACAGGAAAAGTAAAACACAAGAAAAAAAAGAAAGAAGAGTAAAAGAAAAGAAAAAATAAGCCAGTTACACCCAAAGTTAAAAGCCAACCAGAGAACGATGCTTGGTGGTTGAACAGAATCAGTTTAAAGTCAGCAAAAACAGGGAAAATACTCTCTAAGATTTACATTCGAAAAGAAAACAAGTAAAAACAGAAGAAAAAAACTGAATTAAACAAAAGATTAAAGAATTCTGCGTAAATAGTTAAAAAAATATAACCATGTATGTGAAAGGGAGAGAGCGTGTGTTTGCTAACATATCTATATATATCTATATATATCTATCTATATATATATATAGATATTTACATAAATATATATATGCGCAAGGTCTATGCACGCTTATACATATGTAGACTTGTATGTATATTATGTGTATTTGTATCTATGTGGTTATGTCTGGAAGATGTATCCGAGACACACACTGTTTCTTAATCCCGGAAAACCCTTAAATACAAGCAAAATTATTTTTAGATTCAACAAATTAAGTTTGGTGTTATTACGTCAGCATATACGTGCAGCCCAAAAGTAGTTTGAAATTTAATATTAATCTTTTAGTCTGTCTTTTTAACAGATGAAAATAAAACATGTGTTCATATTTTTTCATTATCAAGAATTAAACGACACTTAATTTAATTAGACAATTTAAAAAAAGAATTACGTCCCATCATGTT
This sequence comes from Doryteuthis pealeii, assembly GCA_023376005.1. Classification (NCBI taxonomy): domain Eukaryota; kingdom Metazoa; phylum Mollusca; class Cephalopoda; order Myopsida; family Loliginidae; genus Doryteuthis; species Doryteuthis pealeii. Next base: position 147,057,036 of record CM042137.1, read on the forward strand.
TTACACTCGTGTCATCGTTGTAAATCTCTAACACAGATTCACAGGGAAAGATTTTTTGTTATCAAATGATAAAGAGTTGCCCCAGTGGTCTAACCCCTACCCCCCCCCAAAAAAAAAAAGTCTGAAGGTACTGTTGCTTATCTGACACACAAACACAAAATATACCGTTTCCCTAATCTCATTTCATTCCACAGGAACACCAATAGTAGTAGGTTTTGGGGTACTTACTATGTGCATAAATCCCCAAATGGGTTAAAAGGGGCTCCTTAGCCTTGGTCGGCAACCCATCTAAGTCAAGGAAAAATCCGACACAAAACCTCTGCCTTCGAGGGGAGGCTAGGGGAGTAAACCCCGAAAACAAATCAGGAGCCGGAGTCCCTAAAGGTGGTGTGATACAGAAATCCAGTATTACCCATCAACTCCTGTGACACTATCGTTGCCAATTGGTACCTTACCTTTCCTTTGGATCACAGCATCAGTGTGGAGACGGGGGATTTGCTGCATGGGCAACAGTTTATCCTCCAATTGAACCCGCACTGGCTATGAAATTCAAATTCAAAAAAAAAAAAAAGAAAAGAAAACGAAAACGAAAAACACGCCCCAAAAAAACAAAAACAAAACAAACAAAAACTGAACCCTATAACCTTAAGGCACCCCTTTTTGATCTCGATTAATAAAGGACATGTTTTTTATTTACACCGTCAATATCCGGTTGTTTTAACAGACGACTTTTAGATTTTTTAAATTATAAAACTAACCCCTAACAAACAACTGGATATTGACGATGTAAGTGAAAAACATGTCCTTTCTTAATCGAGATCAAAAAGTGGTGCCTTAAGGTCATATGGTCCCAAAACTTTGACACTACTCCATCGTCTCCCGTAGACTGAAGGCTACCAACCAGCCAAGTTATGGTGATGACCGGCAAGAACTTGTTACCGTTAAATTAATAACATACTGAGCTGAATATTCTTATTGCTTTACTATTATGGTAGAACTTGCTACTAATTGGCTGGATTTAACGGCATGTCAACCAATTGGGTTATTTTATGCCGAGGACGTTATGTTTTATTAATTCTTGTTGGGTAATCATTGTTTTTAACTACATTTTTAAAAACACATTTTTGTAATTCATTTTGTTTTGTTCTATTTAACTCATAGGTGAGAATCTAACAAGTACTACCACAATCAGAGTGGACCTGGGAGTAATGGTGATGAAGGGTTTCTTCCATTCCCCAGAGCACACACACACACACATATATATATATATATATATATATATATATATATATATATATATATTATTAAAATTCGAAGGCAATACAATGCGTATAAAAAAATAGACATGTCAAAATTCAAAAATAAAGACAAAAAGATGTTTTTTTATGTCTTATCGATTTCGAAGAATAGTCTTCTTGTGATCGCAAATTCTGTCTCGCTCAGACGTAGGGATAAAAGTAATTGGTAATTTACTTGAAGCATTGTTAAGTATGTTATTAAAATTCGAAGGCAATACAATGCGTATAAAAAATAGACATGTCAAAATTCAAAAATAAAGACAAAAAGATGTTTGAATTTTAATAACATACTTAACAATGCTTCAAGCAAATTACCAATTACTTTTATCCCTACGTCTGAGCGAGACAGAATTTGTGATCACAAGAAGACTATTCTTCGAAATCGATAAGACATAAAAAAACATCTTTTTGTCTTTATTTTTGAATTTTGACATGTCTATTTTTTATACGCATTGTATTGCCTTCGAATTTTAATAACATACTTAACAATGCTTCAAGCAAATTACCAATTACTTATATATATATATATATATATATATATATATATATATATATATATATATATGTATTCGTATGTATTTTAAGAAAATAGGACACTAATGATTAGCAAAAGTTATGAGAAAAGTGAAAAGTTAGAATTAAAACGACTTGAAAAATGAATAATTTTATGTGAGGTAGAGCTAAAAAAAATGATAAAAAGTAACCGATTACTGACATGACAGAAATCTCTGGAACAAATTTTATGATTTTATTCATTTATTTATTTTTCATGTGCGTGTGTTTGCGTATTTATGTGTGTGTGTGTGTGTATGTGTGTGCGTGCGTGCGTGTGTGTGTGTGTGCGTGTGTGTGTGTGTGTGTGTGTGTGTGTAAGTGTGCATGTTTGTGTGTAGAAGTGTAAGTATTTACGCCTCCAAATTCTCCAAACAGTGTCAATTCACACTGATTGTGTAGTAATACAAAAAAATAGTGGCCAATTGAACTGATGACCTGCACGTGTATAAACATATCAATCCGTTTCGAATATGATCATTTCCCAGGCGAGAACATAATATTTGGTTTTAGCCTCTTCTGGTTTTGGATATCTTTTATAATTGACAAAAATACACATTAGTACAAAAATAAAGTGTGTCAACCGTAACACGGTCACGGCTAAAGAAGTTCTCATACACAAGACAGCAATCGGACTGAGTTTGTGAGTTTCAGGAATTCAAAGAAAAGGACAGACGTGTTTCAAAGGAATTTGATAATGAACTACACACTTAATACCATAGTACACCCCGGGTACACACATGACCACAACTATGACCTAATTAACGCGTCTCTAATAATGAAAAAGTAAACTCAATTTCTCACGGCGGAGTGTTACATAATTTATAGCAGCCTATGATTCATGAATGTACCTGTAGTTAGAATATTTTGAATTAGGGTCCGTTTGATTCAAAATAACGGAGTCGTATGGAAAATAACCCGACAGTTATGGACGGGTAATAACCTTTTGATCTGACCCCTTGAAGGCGCGCGATTGGGCGCCGTGAGAATAAGTTTTAGTTTAGTTTTAGATGGGAACCGATTTCTGAGGAGCGCATACGCTATTATCGGCTCTGATTGGTCATTCTCACCGCGGCGGAATCATGGGCTGGGTTCTGGAAATAAAAGCTTTATTAAGAAACAACCAAGTCTTGTTAAGTAATTTAAAACAAGAGAAGACAGCCCGATGAAATTATCAAAAATCAAAGATCCCCCTCTCTCTCTCTCTCTCTCTCTTTCTCCCTCTATCATATCTCTCTCTCTATCATATCTCTCCCCCCCTCTCTCTCTCCATCATATTTCTCTCCCTCTATCATATCTATTTCTCTATCAAATCTCTCTCACTCTCACTCTCTCTCTCATATCTCTCCCCCTCTCTCTATACATTATATATCCGATGTTGAACGAGAATATATAACAGTAAATGTATCTACTTTATTTTAAAAATCTTTCTTTATCTGTTATGCAAATGCATGAGATCTGTTCATTCAAAATGATGATAAGGGTTCCTCGAATTTACACTCATTGTATGGGAGTAGAATAAGGCTAGAAAGTGGTTGCACATGTCCAGACCAGTATATATATATATATATATATATATATATATATAGGGTCATCCACAGACACGTGTTTCGACTTATCAAGTCTCTTCAGTGTGGCTAGAACATTTTGTAAGCTACCTACAGCCGGAATTGAAATCCGATCGGCACCTTAACCATTAGGCTGTCTTCAATTACAGAATGGGAAGCGGATTTTAACTGTTTTAATACACACATCGCTTTGTGTGTAAAAGCCGTCACAAAGTGCTCCATTCCTTAGAAGAACGTTGCGTTTACGCTTGAGTTGGAGCCGTCAGCGAGATCCCCCCCCCCCAGAGTGCTCAACCCTAGGGGATGGGGAGCATATATATATATATACCTTTGAAAGGAAGGACAAACTAAATAAACCGTCATTCTGTAATAAATTTATTTCGATCAAAACTTAAAAGGCTTTTTGAAAATTAAATAAATTTCTAAAACTCCCTAGAAGTTCAGTCTCATCAGACAGAAGACACGGATTAAGATAAAATGAAAAACCTGAAAGAAAATTCCCCAGAATCAATCAAATGGGGGCCAGACATCAAATATGAATTTCCAAATTCAAGCTAAAAAAGGGTTACTATGTAACTTTAATTTCCTTTTAAACCGGATATATTCAAAAATGTATATTTATGATTTTAATATCTAAAATAGAATAAAAAATAGAATAAAAATTGTCTAGACTATATTTATAAAAAGTTTTAAAATGATTGGGGGGGGGGGTATTAACTTCAACTTAATCTAAATAGAATTCAATATATAATCAAATTTAAATAATTTTGAATAAGAAAACCAAACAAATAATAAAACAATAAAAATGTAACAATATATAAATTGCTTAAAATATAAAATTATAAAATATAAAAAATCCATAATATAAATTATAAAAGTAAATAGTAAAATTAGTATTATTATTATCATATTAAAAATATATACATATATATATATATACATATACATACACATATATACATAGGGATTTATAAAAATCCTTGTATTTACACCTACTAAAACATGCAATAATTATACAATGGGATTTTGAAGATCCCTGGTAGAATCATCCCTTACTACCATTTTTGGATACCTTACACACACACCACACACACACACACACACACACACACACACACATTATATATATATATATATATATATATATATATATATTAATATAAGATACATAGAGAGAATTTGATATATGTTTAATATTCAATTATATATATCAAATTATCTCTATCTATCTTTGTACATTTCTGTGCTCAGCATGGGTATAAGTACGTGGATACGTGCCGTCATGCTGGGAAGTTGTGACTCCGAGAGGTAACCGTGTCCTCTGTTATGTTGTGGATGTAACTACACGACACACCAGGTTATAATAGTGACGTGGTCCAGTGGCCAAGAGGTAGAGTCTCTGGCCCTGCGTTCTCCCGTTCGATCTCTGTTGAGGTGTAGATCAAGGTATACACTGCTGATGAGACCTAATTAGGTCGAAACAGCTGTCCAGTGTTCCGCACGTCGCACGCAGTATTCGCCGAGTTTGCTTCTAATTATTCAATTATATATATATATATATATATATATACATGAATATGATAAAATGAAAAAACAAAGGATGTTTACAACTGCATGGGCTCATCAGGAGAGAGTGTGCAAACCGTTTCGGGGCCTTTCTCTCGACGGTTTGCACACTCTCTCCTGATGAGCCCATGCAGTTGTAAACATCCTTTGTTTTTTCATTTTATCATATTCACACTGTCGGATTAATTTCCATGTTATGTTCACACACACACACACACACACACACACACACACACATATATATATATTATATATATAATATATATATATATATATATATATATATTATATATATATATATTATATACTAATAATTTTGTATTTAATTCTCTACTTAAAGAACAGTTATTTTAAACGTGAAAAAATGTAAAACGTGGATAAAAGTTTGTTTAAAATAAAATATTAAATATTGAAATTGTCCGTTGAATTTTGGGTTCAAGTTTCAGGAAATAATTTGTTTGGTCTTAAAAAAAACACTATTACTTATAATTAGAACTTCAAAAATTAATACAGACATTTATGTGATAAGCGGTTTCTTACACAATGTGATGAAAATACAATTGTATACGACTTTATACACAGAGAAATGAACGCACACACAAACATCTCATATATATATATATATATATATATATATATATATAGTGTGAACAAAAATTATTATTAAGACAATCAGGAATATTTCTTGTATTTTGTTTAATCTCAACTAGTTTCGACCTTCGGTCACCTTCAGGAGAAAATGTATTATTTGAAGAAATTGTTGATACATTATTAGAAAAGGAGCATTATAGAAGAGTTATAAATGTTCAAGTGTTATAGTCGGTTTAACATGCTGTTAAAATCCGGGTAGGCGAGTGTGTCTGATAGTAGCATGTTCATTCGTTCTGTGAAGAACCTCTATGAGGTAGTTTGTTTTTTGGATGTTCTTATATATGTGGGGGAGGGGTTCATGGGCGTTGTGTGTATGACTGTATGTGTATACATGTATATGACTGTATGTGTATACATGTATATGTATGTGTGTGTTTACATATACTGTGTGGGTGTGTGTGTGTGTGTGTGTATACATGTATATGTATGTGTGTGTTTACATATACTGTGTGGGTGTGGGCGCGTGTCTGTATCACAGTACTGTGCGTGTGACTTCTAGATTTTTAATTGGGTCAGGAGTGGCTTGTTTGATGTTTGATGTGTGGTGGTCAGTGTAATAATGATAATAATATTAATAAAGATAATCTAATGAGTCAGACGAACCTACTATTAGTTTCGCATAAAGCTCTTCAGGGCTAAAATCCGAGTCGGATTTTAGCCCTGAAGAGCTTTATGCGAAACTAATAGTAGGTTCGTCTGACTCATTAGATTATCTTTATTACTTGGCTGTACTTAGGTATCGAGCACTTTTTACATATTAACTTCTCCTAGCTGTTATATGAATATATATATATCTTATATACATATAAATTGTTTTTTCTTTTGGTCAAATACTGTACCAATAGATTATTTTTTGTTGGTACGAATATCTTGGTCCTTTCTTTTTTTCAATTTTTTTTTCTTCCTGGTTGATGTTTGGTAGTATATTTTTACAATCAAACTTTCTGCAGGGTTTTTTCTCTCCGCAAGGATCTACCAACACGCTTGGTATATTAAATTATATATATATATATATATATATATATATATATATATATATATATATGAGAGAGGGAGGGGAGTGAGAGAAGGAGAGAGAGAGAGGGGGAGAGATGGAAAGAGAAAATATATTTATAATAGATAAATGTATATTAGTTTGGCATATATGTTTAATTGAAATATATTTTTATTATTAATATTGCTCTATCACAGATGTTGATAATGTTCCTAATAATACAGTATACATTGGCTTACTACTGTCTCATCAAGTGAAATAGTGTTAACTATATATATATCATTGGCAATTCAGTCTCGAAAGACTATGATAAAAGTTTTTGTGTGCCCTGAAGTTGCAGCGCCTCCTGTGACTATGAAGTCCTATGTTTGAGAAACATTCTCAACCACAGATTTTGCATTTGTAGGTTGTCCCTGTAGATGATGATGTTCCGATGCTTTGTTGCCGTTGCTTTCTTATGGACCTCTTAGCTTCATGATGTTGTATCAGGGTGAATTCTGACATGTACAGTCCTCTATGGAGATTCTGCCGCCCATAGTAAAAAGAAAGGAAATGAATCCGACGGTATGAGTATAGATAAAAGGATATGAAAACAACACAATATGCTGTTAAAGTGAAAACATGATATAAAATGTTTTCACTTTAACAGCATATTGTGTTGTTTTATATCCTTATTATCTATACTCTATATATATATATATATATATATATATATATATATATATATATATATATGCATATGAGAGAGATGAGAGTGACAGAATGACAGTGAGAAAGAAATTGAGAGTGAGAGAGAAAGATTATATATATATATATATATATATATATATATATATATATATATATATATATAAATGCATATGTGGGTGTTGACACGAGAATAAATGCATGTTAATTTCACGCTGTTTAAAAACGATTCAACAAACTCGAAAAAGAAAAATCATCTCAAATATATTATCAAGCATTTTCTGCTGCATTAGAAAAATCATCCATCTTATCTCTCATTGCTTGCAGAATATATCAAAAACACACACATTATATATATATATATATATAATATATTATATATCACAGAAAAAAAAACTTGACAAATAACAAATTTGATTAATCTTAAAATTCCTGAACTTTTGGATAGCATATCATATATATATATATATATATATATATATTATATATATTATATAATATATATATATATATATATATATATATATATTATATATTATATATTATAGCATATATATATTTATATATATATATAATATATTTGGATATATATATATATATTATATATATATATATATATATATATTGGATAGCATATCATATATATATATATATATATATATATATTGGATAGCATATATATATATATATATATATATATATATTGGATAGCATATCATATATATATATATATATATATATATATATATATATATATTGGATAGCATATCATATATATATAATATATATATATATATATATATATATATTGGATAGCATATTCATATATATATATATTATATGGATAGCATATCATATATATATATACATATTATATATATTATATATAATATTATATATATTGGATAGCATATATATATATGGATAGCATATCATATATATATATATATATATATATATATATATATATTGGATAGCATATCATATATATATATATATATATTTTATATATATATATATATAATATCTATATATATGCTCCCATAAATTTTGTATGAGCTCTCTAATTGGTAATTTTAAATTAACTCTCACTACTAGCATATAAGCAATGATCGTTTCTCCGGAAATTTTATCTGTCAGTGACCTATGTACTTAATAGTCTAAAAACACCAGTCCCCGCTATAGCTGTCAGTGGACGAGGCAATAAGATATCGGGCTACCATACGGTCATTCTGAGTTCGACCCTTTTTTTAAAAAAAAGAGAAATTATCTCGAAAAT
>CM042137.1:147068235-147115735 GCA_023376005.1 Doryteuthis pealeii
AGACGAGAGATTATATATATATATCTATCTATATCTATATCTATCTATATATTTCTATCTATATCTTATATATATATCTTCTATATCTATCTATATCTATCTATCTAGGTATCTATCGTATATCTATATTCTTTTAATATCTATCTACATATCTATCTATATCTATCTAATCTATCTATCTATATCGTATCTATATCTTATAGATATATATCGTCAGTGCTATATCTATGCGTATATCTATATATATATATCTATCTATATCTATCTATATTATATATTATCCTATCTATATCTAATCTATATCTATATTATAATATGCTATCTATACTATATATATATATATATCTATATATATAACTAATATCTATCTATCTAATATATATTATATCTATATCCTATCTTATCTATCTATATTATATATATATATCTATCTATATCTATCTATCTATATAATATATATCTATATATATATATCTATCTATAGTATATATATCTATCTATATCTATTATCTAATATCTATCTATCTATAAAAATATATATCTATATCTTATCTATCTATAATATATATATGCTAGTCTATATCTATCTATCTATCTATCTATATCTATCTATCTCTATCTATATCTATCTATCTATCTATAATCTATCTATCTTATATCTAATCTATATATATATATATAATATATATATTATATATAATATATATATGTGTGTTGTGTGTTGTGTGTGTGTGTGTGCTGCGTGTGTGTTGTTGTATGTGCACCCTTATATATATATATATACATATGTGTGTGTATAATAAATTGTGTACCTTTATATATCTATGTGTGGGTGTGTGTGTGTGTAATATAAGTTGTGTACCTTTATATATCTATGTGTGTGTAATGTGTGTGCTAATATAAGTGTGTAACCTTTTATATATCTATGTGTGTGTGTAATATATATTGTGTACCTTTATATATATATGTGTGTGTGTGTACCCTTATATATATACATATGTGTGTGTATAATGTATGTTGTGTACCTTTATATATATATGGTTGTGTGTGTGTGTGTGTGTGATATAAGTTGTGTACCTTTATATATATATATTTGTGTGTGTGTGTGTGTGTAATATATGTTGTGTATTTAATATATTGTGGTTGTGTGTGTGTGTGTGTGATATAGTTGTGTACCTTTATATATATATATGTGTGTGTGTGTGTAATATATGTTGTGTACCTTTATATATAAATATATATACATATTTATATATGTGTGGTGTATGTATAATATATGTTGTGTACCTATATATATATATTATATATATATATATATATATATATATAATATACATGTGTGTGTATGTATAATATATGTTGTGTACCTATATATATATATATATATATATATTTATATATGTGTGTGTATGTATAATATATGTTGTGTACCTATATATATATATATATATATATATATATATATATATATATATATATATTGATATACTATTAAAAACTGTTTACTCACTTTGAAGTTATTCTATATCATAAAAAAAGATTCATTACTTAGAGTTTCACACGATCATCTGACGGATACTAATATTCTTTAGATTATTCGTCTTTTTGTATTCATTTTTTTAAAACGATGAGAAGGATTATATTTTTCTTTCCAATGTCCCATTTTCTCTCCACCGTGTTTACTTATTGGCCCTAACAATAAACTGTTATATAATAATGGCTGAAGTAATGAAATAAGAAACAGATATAGAAAAGTAATATGGTTCAACCCTTCCTATATAACAAAAGCGTAAAAACAAACGCGGTTAAGATGTTGTTTTTTTCAGTTAATTTAATAGCACTTTACTGAGTCTGAAATGTTGTCTGAATTGTGCAATGGAAACAACATAAAAGTAAAATTATTGTTGCACGAATAATGTGCATGAGTTTATCAATAGACACACTAGCATAATTCTAAAATAACAGCAAAAAATATTTGTGATACTATGATTGAAAACGAACATGGTCAGAATAAATAAATAAATAAATGAATAAGAAAGAGAATAGTTAAAGCCAGGCATAAGTAAAAGGGGTTTTTACGAATCCAAAGATTAGGCCGTAAAGTTTAAGAGACCACCATGAAGTTAGGCCACTTAGTGATAATATTTTATGCACCTAGGTATTAAAAGCAAAAGGATTTTTATGAGAAAATCTCTTTTGAAAAATTAATGGTTGACGTATTGAAGACGTAGTGTCTGGAAAAATATTTAATTATTCTAATTTTAAGGGTTAATGACGACTAGAAGTTTGCGATTCGATTTAAGTACTGGCCATCTGTGTGGTCCGGAGAAGATGGGCGGGGAAGGTGAATTTGACATAAATACAGCTAAACTCGAGCACTAAAGCAGTTAGAACTCTGGCCGTTGAGGTGTTAAGATAGGGATAGCCAGTAGCAGCCAGTTGGATAGACAGCGAAGTCTCACACCCCCTTTTCCCACCCACATCTTGTTTACAAACACTTGTAATTGTTGTTTTATTTTTGTGACCCTGTTTTCTGACTTATGCCCTCAAATTGGCCAGCATAGAATATCACAACGCTTGGGGTCAAGACATCGTGCATTGAAGGTGCAGAGCGCAGAACAGTTAGTCTCACATATTACATATAACTTCAAAGCCAAATCATTGAATTTCACTGCTATATCAAAACTTAAGTTATAACTGCTAATCGAAAAATTAGAGCCCTGTCAGCAAGGGCTGTAGACTACACCAACTACATCTCTGCAGAGGGGCAAGACCCCTCTCAATGTAGCCCCCTATTGGACGTGGATGGTGATCCATGATGCTTAAGGATGGAATCTTTATGGCTGAGCAGTCTATGACATGCAACACTCCAATTTCGCTCTTACTTAGGCTAGACGGGTGGTTGGAGAGCCCCCCTCCGATCAATCAGCTGCACACGTCAAGCACTGGCTCCTAGATTTTCTCCCAACACTATTGCCCTTGTAGCAAACTCTAACCCTTTTTATCATATATATGCTAGACGGCGGTGCCTGAGGGTCTTAATGTCAGGGGTATTACGTTTAACTATCTGATTGTGAAGTTCCAATTCTAGAGTTCTGGAGAATGTAGAGTACCCCTTCATCATCATCATCACTCCCATGTCCACTCTGACCCGGAGTGTTAGGATCCCATTCATGGGTTAGATTTAAAGAGATGTGTTAAAAAATTGAGTCTGAAAAAATACAACATTGTTGGAAAAAATGTTTATTACACATCAAGAATGAGCAAAAAATACCTTCGGCATAAAATAAACCACAAGATTTGACATGCCGTAAAATCCAACCAGCGAACCAAAACCAAAGAGTAGATAAAACTGCTAAACAAAAACATGTTACAAATTTTAAGACCCCCAATGAAATCTCCTTTATGTGGCCACTGCCTTTTAAGGTAAGTAATACAAATGTAGTTAAAGCCGCCCAACGGGGTGGGGGTCCAGTGGCTTTGGCCCTGCATCTTTACAAGTTAATAGCGTCGATACCAGAAGGCTATCCCCCCAGGCAATACCTGCCCCCTTGACAAAGGGGCAGGGCTGGGTTTATTGCATAGCGCCTGAGTCGCCCCCTTGACGGGGAATGCCGAAGGGATCGACGCAATTTTTGTTCTTTCCCACCCATGAGCTTCGGCTTGTGGGTGGGCCCACATTAAAACGAGGCCTTGTGCCCAGCCCATACAAGTGGAGTATGAGGCAAATACCGGCAAGTAATACAAATGAAATAGTAAGAAACAGTGAAATATTAAGGATGAAAAATATATTGTAACCAGAAAACTTGAATAATTTTTCACGAATAGAATTTATAGCAATCATAGAACGTTAATACGCTAAGAAAGGATATTTAGAAATGATAGGAGCAAAGTCTTTAATTATTAAGTGGCAAATAATAAAGAAGGCTCCACTTTATAAGGGAGAAAAAGGTAATAGTAGACTGCAGCTAGAAAATATATATGTATTATGGCAGGACCACGGTAGGATATTTGAAATATTACAAATTTGATATGTTTACTTAAAAGCTATTGCAAATACTTCAATATGTAAAAAGTATAATAATCTTGATTAAACTCTCTCACTATTTTTCTTTCTTTCCTTCTTTTCATTATGTTCGACTGAAATACATTAGCGTTAACGCTTCCAACTGCTCAACCCCTCTCTCTATCTTTCTCCTACTCTCTTTTTTGCATTCTTATTATACTTTTTCTGTTACCATGTCCCTCTTTGCCGTATTCTCTTTATAATAAAAAAACGCAATGGTCCATTATTTAGCTGGAGGTGACGATAGTCATAAGAAATAAGAATTCGGTGGATAAGAGACACAAGATTATCAGGATTTACATTGTTACATTTCATCTTGGGCAATATGGACCGTGTTATTTTTAACCGGAAGGTGTTGATATTTGATAACGGTAGGAAGATTAAGGAACATGAGTATTAATATATAGATTACAGCTCCAAGATGTCAGTAAAATATTAAAACAAAAAAGTCAGAATTGGTGCAAAATGCCGGCATTAAATCAAATGTATCTTGACTCATCTGCCTCTCATTAATTTACATAATTTACATAATTAATTAAGAATTTAAAAAGCTATTCATATTGAGAAAGAAAAGTGAGTGAAAAGGGTGAAGAGAAGGAGTGTCACTGGGCAAAGTTATATATTCTATATATATATTATGGACTCTCTCGTCGATTTTCGACGCATGAGGATTCACACACACAATAAACACCCACACAGTGATTTGTTTATAGTGGTGAAGACTTGGCACAGTCGATGGATAATAATTGGTGCATCAAGGGTTGCCACAAACCCAATCAACGACCGACCTCAGGAATTTTGAATTCAGAGTTATCCCTTTCCTAGACTGGTTACCTACCCAAGGCTGAAGGGTCCAGTCTACCCTACTATTTAACCCATAGCTGGAGGGAGAATATATAGATTCATACCTTTCCCAAGGGTATTAGCGCTATGTGAAAATGCCAACAGCTTCGTCTAGGAATTGAACTCGAATCGACGAGTCCATTTCCCACGTCTCTAACCACTAGCCCACGCGCCTCCATATATAACAAATATATTTATATATTTATATTTATATATTTATATATTTATATATATATATATATATATATATATATATATATATATATATATATATAAAGAAGTCGCGTCTGTTTTGGTATGTGCGTGTCGACTTATACCTCAGAGAAAATACCATTGAGCATTAAAATCGTGCATACACTTCAATATGTTTATAATGAGGAAATGTACAAAATTTAGTTTTTGTTTTTTACTAATTAAATGATAGACTTCGATAAATAAGAAAAAAGAAAATCATGAAAATATTTAAAACCGTTTTTAAAATAATATTAAATATGTAAACCAAAAAAAAAAATTGTAATACGAAAAACTTTTCAATACTTAGCGTCTTCGTAAAAACAGATACATTTTCAAATTATAACTCTCTCTCTCTCATATATATATATATATATATATTATATATATATATATATATAAAGAAGTCGCGTCTGTTTTGGTATGTACGTGTCGACTTATAACTTCATATGTTCAATACTTAGTGTCTTTGTAAAAACAGATACATTTTAAATTACAACTCAACATGCTACTAGGACGTTGTACCAGTATTACTACTTACCTACTCGATTGTACCACGCTGCTACTTCTACTAATATATCCCTTTTCGGGACATATCACTCTAAAATCACAGAATTCAACCTAGATCTGAAGAAGGCTGAAAATGAACTGGGCCGAAATGTTTTTTAAAAAAACATGAAAATAGACCGTACCAAATATTGTTAATCTAATAAGTTGAAATAATAAACGAGGAAACCAAGGAATCCATTTGTCTTAGCATTTTATAAATAATAATAAATGGATGTTCGAATAATATATGACATAAGAAAAATACTTGTTTAAATTAACAAACATAAGTAACGCACACATGTTTTGCAATACCCACAAGCGGAAAATGAGTGGTTTTATTAAATCAAATTAACTTTTTTTTTATCGTGTTAACTCAGACGTAATTTTCGCGAATGTAGCGTCTCGCCAGAAGGCGTTTATAATAACCAATATGCTCTCTGTGTATCTATTTGTGTGTGTGTGTGTGTGTGTATGTGTGTGTGTATATGTGTGTGTGTGAGTGTGAGTGTATGTGTGAGTGTGTATGTGTGTGTGGCGTGCGTGTGTATGTGTATGTGTGTGTGTGCATGTGTATGTGTGTGTACGTGTGTATGTGTGTGTGCGTGTGTGTGTGTGTATGTGTGTGTGTGTGCGCGTATGCGTGTGTGTGTTTATTCGTGCGTGTATGTGTGTGTGTTCGTGTGCGTGTGTGTGTGTGTATTCGTGCGTGTGTGTGTGTGTATTCGTGTGTGTGTGTGTGTATTCGTGCACGTGTGGTGTGTGTGTGTGTGTGTGTGTGTGTGTATCCATGCGTGTGTGTGTGTGTGTGTGTGTGTGTGTTATTTTGTCTTTTGTCTTTTTATATAAACATGATATCTAATCATAAAATCGCAAAAAGCAAAATATTCTTATGAAAAATTTCGAATACACGTAAAAAAATATTCCTTTAGGCAAGTGACGGAATTTTGACAAACCGAAAAAAGAATTATGAATGCACAAAAAAGTTATGAATGGAGTTTTCGACAAACAAGATTTGTTGTTGCCTTTTAACCAAAACAAATTATCACTGTTGAAAATTGATTAATAAATTAGCAGAACTTGTGTATATACAAAAGTATGATAATCTAATTATTAAAACGTTTGATATGTTTACCTAAGAGCTATTGCCAAATAGTTCAATATGTATAATAATCTTGATTTAACTCTCACTTTTTTCTTCCTCTTCTTTATTTCATCTTGAAAGTATGTCCAATTAAAACAGATTAGCGTTATCTCTTCCACATGCTCACATCATCTCTCTCTTTCCCCGGCACTCTTTCTTTATTATATTTTTGGGTATAGTATGTTCTTTTTCTTTCCTTTCATTATAATAAAAACGGAAGGGTCCTTTATTTTGCTACGGTAACGACACTCATAAGAAATAAGCATTCGGTGTATAAGCAACACCAGATAATTAGGATTCATATTTTTGTATCTGGTACGATGTCATTTTTAACCAGAGGTTGTTGCAAGATGATAACGGTCGGAAAATTTAGAAACACGAGAATTGATAAATAGATTCAATAAAAAAAAACAGTTGTATTTAATGAGTAGGATAACTTGGATCTGTGTGGTGAAATGGGAAGCTAATTGTAGGTGTGACGCTCCACCTCAGACGCAAAACCAATCTCCCTAGTCTAGCACTAGTGAATAGGGTTAATACTCCCTCGTGGTCCTGCCGACAATAGGCCCCTCCACTGAAGAAAAAGTAATATATATATATATATATATATATATATATATAATATACTTCAAATATACGCTCCTACATTTGGGGCGCTGGTGGTTGTCGTCAGTGATGTAATTCGCAGGGTTCACTGGGAAGTTTCGGGTCTTCCAACATCAGACTTCCCTCGCCCTGCTGACCCTATCAGAGGTGATCAAACTCCGGTACAACCACCAACAATCACCGTTAAAAGACGTTTGACTTATGAAAAATTTTCTTGGTCGGTAGAACTAACCCATTCAAATACAAAGCACCGCGCATCCGATTGGTTGTTTGTAACAGCCAATCAGACGCGCGGTACCCTATATTTAAATATATATATTAGAGAGAGGGACACACAGACAGACCGGTATGCATGTGTTGCATAATCTATGTGGTAGAATAGATTATTGGCAACATCCTGTAATTCTGCGAGGACAGTTTTCTTTTTTACATATCACGAAGTGGAAAATCACTGGAGAGTTGAAATTTTGCACGTCAGGTGATTTTGATTTAGTTAGTCAGTTGATAGTCAGATACTGGGTGAAACAGACGTGTTTCAGCCGGTTGTCATCTCTGCGTGTTGAGTTAGTTACAAAAGGCAAATAAAGATTTGAAAAGCAACAGGCTTTATTGATTAATTAAGCATGCCTTAGTTAGAAAACGAAGACACAAGAGAAGACTAAAAGCAAGAACTTAGAAGATCACAAATGGCCGGAGAGAAGACTAGACAAGGGAAAATCCAACATGGCGAATAGAAAGAAGATTTAGAGATCACAAATGGCCAAAGGAAGAAAGTACCAGCAAGTGAGTTATGTATCTGTCTAAATCTCTCTCTCTCTCTCTCTCTCTCTCTCTCTCTCTCTCTCTCTCTCTCTCTCTCTCTCAAAAGAACTCTTATACCCAACGAGGGTATATGACCACGTAACATATGTACCCAAACATTTCACGTTGAGCATAGTGAGACAGAGGGTCAGTAGTTTGCGGAGTAGAGCCGATTTGAATCCAGTGTTTTTCTTCACCTGACTAAGGCTAAAGAAACCAATCTGACCTACATAGCAGGGAAAACATATTGAACTATGTAGCAATAGCTCTTAAGTAAGCATATAAAATGTAATAGAAGCGCGTGGTGTAATGGTTAAAAGTCAGGGGAAATGGTACTCGTCGTCCCGAGTTCAAATCCTGGATGTGGTAATTGCATTTCACTTAGCGCTAATACCCTTGGGAAAGGTATGAATCCTACCCTCCCTCCAACTACGGATAAATAGTAGGGCAGACTGGGCTCTTTAACTTTGGTTAAGCAGCCGGTCTAGGAGAAGGAAAACTCTGAATTCAAACCTGCTGAACTCCGCTTAAGAAATTGACCTTGTGTCACATCCTGCTCGTGCGGATGGGTTGGTAAATATATTAACAAAAAAACGTTGTAATAATTTGATTATCATACTGTGGTATATCCGCAGGTCCAGCTAGTATATATATGAATATGAATTGTAACACAAAAATGAAAATGGTTGTGGTTGATGAGTTTTTCTTCAGCTATCTTTTTCTTTGTGACATTTTATTTTACAAAATTATCTTGTCATTCCCATGTCAGAATGCCTAATAAAAGATGAGCAAAGATGAGTGATTACCTAAAAAGGGAATAACCAGTGTCTAAAGCTGCCTATGCATAACAAAAACAGAAATCGTCATGTTAATACATATTTTTTTTTTTTTTTCTATAATTACTTCGAATTCATAATATTTGAAAAAAAATAATTTTTGTTAAACATGAAATTACAAATCGTGTCAATATGCAGACAAGCTGTTTCAATACTCTAATAATTATCCAGCTAAAACTGATTATTATACTTACTTTATATATATATATATATATATATATATAATATATATATATATATTATAAGAGAGAGAGAGAGAGAGAGAGAGGAGAGAGAGGGGGGGAAGACAGACAGATTTAGTATTGTGTGTGTGTGTGTGTATAGATGTGTGCGAAGATTTGTAATGATTATAGAATAATATATATATATATATATATATAATTATGTGTGTATATGTGTGTATGAGGGTGTTGGTGCATGTTAATGTTTGTGGGTGAGAGAGAGAAACTAAACTGAAATACCATTACGTTAATATTATTCCTAAATATTATATATATATATATATATATATAAATATATATAATATATATATATATATATATGGATAATTATGGTTGATTTATGTAACAACTAAAACCTAGTTTTGATAAGACTGATAAGAAAAAAAATTTTTTGACTTTTTTTTTTTCAGCCTACCTGATCACGTTTCGACTAATTATATTTTCTTCATCAGGCAAATTTTATCAACCCCAGGAGAGACAGACGAATACGCATTAGCATGCACTTTCAGACGTCAACAACCTCGTGTCTTTTTTTCTTGTTTTAATGGAATCTTTTTTTCTTTTCTCTTCAGACGATCTTTGTAAGAAAAGCTGAAACGTTTAGATTGAAAATTAAAATTCTTTTCAAGATAGCAATCTCCAACTGCTATTAGCGAATTCCGTCTTTCAGTGTTTGTGCATATTCATTTCATTAAACACCATATCGCATCACAGAGCAGATTTCAGTGCGAAGAAGACATGGGGGAATAATAAAAGTAAAAATAACAACTAAAACAAAATAAAATAAAATAAAATAAATATAAAATACATAAAGAAATACTAGGAACTTTGAGAGAGGTAAACCAATATTCTCGAGAGGTCTTGAAGACAGGGAATAATGGCGTCAACACAATGGCGTCAGCTTGGACTTTGAGACTTTCGAAGGTAACACTCGGAAATTCTCTTTCAGCAGCCCATATTACACAACGTAGGTTAATTTCTTACAAAGTAATAGGATCAAGAGAATGAACCAAGACGTATTTAGACATCAAGGCCAAGATTTTCTCTTAGAAGGAAGAAAGGTGTTGTTGTACAGGAGTGTCATTTCAAGACTCAAGAAATGGTTGCCTGTACTGTTTTTTTTGAAAATAATGGCCATTTTAAATAATCTAGCTTTTTGCAAACACCGAACACCTACGACAAGTGACTGAAAGTAAAACATTGTTACTTCAATGATGTAGTCTTTGTTTGCCCTAGTTTCGCCCCTCTTTCTTCTCTCCTTTCTCCTTTCTTTCTCTTTTGCTGATTTTTGGTAACGAGTCATCTTCAATATTTATATAACAAGTAATAATCATTAAGGATATATATATTTAAATATATATATATATATATATATATATAATATGAGAAGTAAACAAACAAACAATGTGTTTTTTTTACATGGCTTTTTTTGTAGCCGACAATTTTTTGGGAGAATATGTGCTTATTAATTGAAGTCGTACCTAATTTTGAAAATTAAATTAATAATTAAAAAATGAATTTGGGCAGGCATACCTATTCCTGTAAGCTAATTTTTGATTTGTTTAGCCTCTTGAATAGTAAATTTAATTTTCAAAAATTAGGTACGACTTCAATTAAGCACATATCCACCCCCCCAAAAAAAAAATATATGTAAAATTAAAAAATAAATGAAGAGGCGAAAGACAATAGAAACTTAAGGGCACTTTCGACCGGTGCTTTATTTTTCACTGTAAATTTTTTTTTAATTAGCTACTTT
The DNA here is from genome assembly GCA_023376005.1 of Doryteuthis pealeii. Lineage (NCBI taxonomy): Eukaryota > Metazoa > Mollusca > Cephalopoda > Myopsida > Loliginidae > Doryteuthis > Doryteuthis pealeii. The sequence goes on from CM042137.1 coordinate 147,079,286, forward strand.
TTATAACTTAAAATAATTTTACGAAATGCCCTGTATTGTAGAACACACTTCTTACTATATCAATATATGGGATTTTATTCCTTCTAAAAGTTTATTCATAAAGCGTGAGTTAATAACTTTAGCAAAGCATGTTTATCTAAGCGTTTCGGAGACATGAAATCAAAGGCGCTTGGTAAATGATAGAAATGAAAAAATAATTAAGAAGGCCAGATCAGATTGAAAAAAAAAACAACAAAAACAAAAAAAAACAATATGAGTCTAGGTAAAAAATCATACATAAGTAAAATATGTAGATATTCTAGCCAAATCAAGGTATTAGGTTTATAAGTTCCCAAAATTCACACTCAATTGTTTAATTGGACACATGGCCTAGTGGATAAGCTAGTTAGGTTAAGACAGTTCTAAGTGACATTTATCTCTGGAACCCGAGTTCAATCCTGAAAGAAAGCAGTTAGAAAAATAATTAATTAACACAACTCCTACCCCAGCTATGGTTATCGGAATGAGAACAGGATACCCCCCGTGGAATAAATAAAGGGTTAGTTTCAAAGTTCCGTGATGGCTCCCGATTACGACAAGAAAGTTCCCGAGTTCGAAAAGAAGGTTCCCGAGTCCGACAAGAAATACCTGAAGAAGGCCGGGGGGTATATCGGCCGAAACGTTGTACAAATAACAATGAAGATGGGGCAATAGTCCGAATAACGCAGATAATACGAATAAAAATACTTTTAAAAAATCAAATGATTTTAGATTTAAATTTTACTTTAGCCATTTTCGAACGGCAACAATGACAGTAAGTAAAATGTGGTAAAATACTGGCAGTCAGGAAAATAACATTACCGAAAAGAAATATGGACACAAGACAATATATTTCTTACACTTGTTATATAACTAAAGATTAACGTTAGAAATTTGAGGAATTTGGAGTATTTTACTAAATTACAACCCACTTCGAATTTTTCGAAGATATCTTTATTAAATGGATCCAATTCCGTTTTATATTCTGGGTTTTCCACGAAACACCCTCTCATGCCACTTTAAATTCTTCAGAAATTGATGATGCTGGTAATTGGGAATACTGTCAAAACCCTATATCAGATATCGAATACTCAATCTGTCTGTAGAAAATTTCTCGGTAACATCTTATATTATATATGGAGATTCGGTGTCTGTCTGTAACCGAAACAACGTCATTCCGTACGTAACATTGTGACGTAAACAATGGCGTAGTTTTGGTCTGGGATTGCGTAAGTTTACCAATGAGTATTCAATTCATTATCAAATTTATTAATACCTAGAATAAATCTTATTTATTAACTGAAATCTCAATGAAAATCTGAGCTAGATTTGTTTCGAAACAACTCACAATATTAGTGCATTTAAAATCCTGCGATGAGTCTTATATATCACTAAGAAATAAAGGTTTACATGATATATGGTGTGATTAATTTGCATACTGGTTTTAACAAAACCGGGTTTAATGAATGATTACTCGGCGTTATTGAACTCTAATACCATTATTTTATTCTCCAACGTATTGAAATAAATCCTATTAATGATTTTAATAAAAAACAATTAAAATATAATTAAAATAAGTGTAATATTTCTATAGGCGTTTTTATCTAATTTGGTTAGGCGAATTTTTAATGTAATATATTTCATTACATTAAAACTTAAATACTTACGGAAAGTGAGAGTTTTTGACTTAATAACAAATTACGACTTGATAGAACCAATTAAAATGGATTTTTTTCAAACATAACTCAATCCTAGAAGTAAGGAATGTTTTGAATTTTGTCTCTAAGCGAAATAGGAAAAAAGCTTATAGAAAACAATCATCGATTCACTCAGTTTTATTTTAGCATATATGTATATATCAGTCGGTAGAGCGTTCGGCTAGAAACCACAAGGTTCCTTGTTCGATACCGGCCCTTGCCAACTCAGCGTATGAGTAGCACAGATATCTGTGTGGTAAAGTGAGGAGCTCATCGTAGGTTTGGCTCTCCACCTCAGATACTAAAATAATCTCTTTGGTTTAGTGCTAGTAAAAAGGGGATATACTCCCTCGCTGTCTGGCAGATACCGACATTAGGCCGCCCGTCGACTCTACACACACAACACACACACACACACATATATATTATATATATATATATATATATATTATATATATATGAAATAGTCACTATTTAATCTTAATTAGCATCTTTATTAATTTTGTCTATTATAGTCTAGCAGAGAGATATTTGCTGCAAAACTGACAATATTCTTAATGCATTTAAAATCCTGAAATATGTGTTATGTATCTAGGAAATGAAGATTTACATACTATATGGTAGACATAATTTGAATAATGATTTTAATAAAACTGGATTTAATGAATAATGTTTTGTTCTAACTGATTAATAATACTACATGGTATTATTAAACGTATTCAAATCTATCCTATATACAAAGTTTATATTGAAATCAATTAAAATAACGTTGAAAATAAGTATAATATTTGTTTTTGAAAGGTTCGATATTCTAAAATTCTAATCTAATATTTTATTACGTCAAAACTTAAATACTTTCACCCAGAGGGTGTACGTTTTTGCTAGTATATATATATATATATATATATATATATATATATATATATATATTGTGTGTGTGTGTGTGTGTGTGTGTGTGTGTGTGTGTGCGTGTATTTGTATGTATTTTGTTAGAAAGTTCCGAATAATAACTCGTCAGACAAGAATTGTCCGTTGAATTCAACAAAACATGTTTAAAAGAAAAAATGCTAGCAAAATATACTTATTTTTAATTATTATATATATATATATATATATATATATATATATATATATATTTATTTATTTATTTATTTAAGTCACCGATACAAAGTTCGTCTTACCAATGGTTTCAGATGTTTATCCGTCATCAGAGACGTTGACTGCTCACAGAAAAGACCCGTGAATATCGTCTGACAAAGGGAAGAAACTTCTGAGCAAAGTGAAACATCCTGTTGAAACAAACAATCTGGTTCTTTTCCGATGAGAAAAACTTTTACTAAGATCAAAAGCACAACACGCATACAGTCCAAAGGACACCCCTCGATTCATGCAGACTAAATTTCCCCAAACTGTGATGATTTTCGGGTGTGTGTCCTCTGAGGGTGATGTGATGACCCCGCATTTTTTGAGAGAGTGTATCAAGTTAAATTCAGATGCCTACATGGAGTTGCTAAACACTGTAGTCAAGCCCTGGATAACAAGGGTAGCCAATGGTAGGCCATATGTATGGCAGCAGGATTCGACCCGCCTTGTCACACCTCTGGGAAAAGTCAAAAATGGTTGTCGGCGATTTTTTACGACTACACCAGTCCCAATGTTTGGTCTCCGAACTCCCCAGATCTTAACCCCATGGATTATTATGTATGTGGCGCTGTTGAGAAAGACACCGATCGCCATGCCAGTACTACAAAAGCCCAGTTAATCGACAGAATTAAGGTAGTTTTTTTAGATCCTTCCCAGAGAAACTGTAACATCAGCTTGCTCCAGGTCCCGGAACAGGATTGAGGCTGTGATAGACGCTAATGGCGGCTATTTTTAGTGAAACTTATTGACAATAGTGTAATTTCCGTGCCTGTTGAATTTCTTTATAATCCATTAAATTTTGTAGTTACCAAACACTTTTTCTCTTTCCTTATGAAACTGTCAAATTAATCCTGAACACTATAATATTATATATATATATATATAATATATATATATATATATATATATCCCCTCCGCACAAGCAGGATGACACAGCGGCAATTTCTATAGCGGATTTTAACAGGTTTAAATTCAGAGTTTTCCTTCTCCTAGGCTGGTTATTTAGTCAAGGTTAAAGAGCCCAGTCTGTGTTAAATTTTGAAGGTCCATAATTGGCCAATTGATTCTAGGTAGAGAGTCCTCCGATTTGGTTTCTTTGGTAATCCTCTCAGGTAGAGATTCCTAGGTTCCTTCGTCGAATGTTGCTAGTAGACTGAGAAAGAATCAGCGCTTAAGTAATATATCAGCCAAGCAGTATGGCCAGCGATTGGCTAAGGAATAGACCACATGATCTCGCCTAGTGTATAAGTAAAGGCCGGGAACTGGCACACACCTTATATACACAAACATTCCAACAGTCTGCCCTACTATTTACCAACAGTTGGAGGGAGAGCAGTTGGATTCATACCTTCCACAAAGGTATTAGCGCTATGTGAAATGTAAAAAGCCTGGTCCAGGATTTGAATATGGGTCGACTAATCCATTTCCTACCATTCTTATCATCAAACCACATGTCTCCACTAATATATATGTAGTATAATAAAAAAAATGAAAAACACAGGTTTAAATGAGTTAAGTGGTGAGTTCATTGGCCAACGCTGCAATGTTTCGATCTATTAATTAGATCATCTTCAGGGCTTTTGTTGATATGTGAAAGGTGATAAAAAAAATTTTTTCTCAGGCTTCAAATTTTAAACAGATCGATAAACTAGGATTATTACTCGCCTTTCTCCTTATTCTGAGATAAAAAAAAATTATCACCTTCCACATACCAACAAAAGCCCTGAAGATGATCTAATTAATATATCAAAACACTGCAGCGTCGGCCAATAAACTCACCACTTAACTCATTTAAACCTGTATTTTTTCAATTTTGTATTATACTACATACCGTCAGATTCACTTCCTTTTATTCACATATATATAAATATCATATATAGTATTATATTATATATAAGCAACACCAGATAATCAGGATTTACCTTTTTGCATTTCATATTGAACAATTTGGACGGTTTCATTTTAAACCAAAGGGTGTTGCAAATGATAACCGTCGTATAACAATGATTGAATTGATCTTCATGATAATTCTGGTAATCCTAACACTAGAGGTAATATCCAGCATTGCAATCATTAAAGAAAATGTCTGACATCCCCATCACTCACATCTCTTTAATGATAAACATTTGATAATAAAATACTCTTTCTTTTTTTTTTTAATCAAAAAAATAAAATAAACAATATAACCTGGCTAAAGTATACAAGGCCGAAATGAGAAAAATAAAAACGTAGAAAATACAATTTAAGAGAAAAATTAGAAATGAAATAAAAAATAAGATACGAAAATAGAATTAACCATCATAAATGAGAAGAAAAAAAATGGTAGGTTTGTATTTCTGTTGTCAGCGTTTGAAAAATACAAAAACTGGGTTGGATTTACAAGGTTTTTGTAATTAAAAGTTTTACGGTTTCAACAAGGAGGAAAGTAAAAGAAATGAAATGTCAAATTAATCCGTTTGTGGTTGAAACAAATACGGTAAAAAGAAAAGATAGAATTGCAATGTCTGCATCAGATTTTGAGGAAGTAAAAGGCATAGACGTTTAGAGGGAAGCATTTTGCAATAATGCGGCATCTGACGCTACAGAGGTGCTTACATGGACAAGTTTTAAAAACATCACTTTAATTCTTTAAGGAAGAGGGAGAAATCAGAGTTTTATCTTCTCTGACAGGGTCCACCTGGTGAGGGGAGTCTGATGTTGTAAGACCCGAAACTCCCCGAGGAACCAAACATTGACATCACTGACGACATCCTCTAAAACGTAATAAAGTGCGTACATATTTAATGTTTAATTTGTTGTTTATTGATTTTAACGGCATATCAATCCACCTAGGGTTATATCATGCCTGTTAGGAAGTTATATATATCGTGTATTTATATTTATACTTTTTAGTAATTGGTTTAAAAAAGATGTGTTAGCATTATTGGGCATTATGTTGTATGGTATTGATTTGTTTCATGTCTATATTCTGTGCAAAAAAGACAGGGGCCATAACACAACCTTGCTTCGTGCCATTAGTGACACAAAAGGAATCTGAGGTTTGGCCATTGAAGACAACATTGGCCCTCATTCCATCATGGAAAGATACAATGACTTGCAACATGTTCTCAGGTATTCCGAGCCTTTCTAAAACTTTCCACAAATCATCCCGGTCCACAGTGTCAAACGCCTTGGAGAGGTCCACGAACACCACATACAGTTCCTGATTCTTCTCACGGACCTTTTCAGCAACCTGCCGTAGGGAGAAGATCATGTCAATGGTGCCACGACCAGCACGAAAGCCACACTGTGATTCGGGGTAAATATACATATATACATACATAATATATATATATATATATATATATATATATATATATATATATATATAGATAGATAGATAGATAGATATAGATATAGATATATATATATATGTAAAATGAAAATGGAAGTGAATAAGACGGTATGTTGAAAAAAGAAATTAAGGAAAGAAAGTATAGAATGGATAAAATAGGATATTTTAATCAATTTACTTACACGTGTTTCGGTCAGAAGTTTATCCATGTGTACACTATTCAAACTATCATTATTTTTAAATAACCAAATGAAAGGAAATATGAATAATAGAAAAAATGTAGAAATTTACCGCACACAAAGAAGATTCGACCTTCCTCAGAGTAAATCCTTATTTTTTTTAATGAAATTCGTTGGAAAGCAGAGAATTTTTGAAATGTTCGAAAAAAGAACTTTTTTAAAATCACGTGAAGAAATTAATTAACAAATTAATAAATTAACCACCAACAAATCACACATACGTATAATTTCTATTTTAAAAATAAATAAATGAATGAATAAATAAAATCCCTCATGCTTTGAAAATTAAAATTCCACAAAACTTTATTCCAGCCATCATCTCTCTGCTTCAAAATCCGTCGCATGCGACATGATGTCATTAACCGTCTTTCTCGCCCGCGTTTGAACACCCTCTTCACGTGATTTTAAAAAAGTTATTTTTAATTAATTAATTCTTTGTGTATGAGAAAGAGAGGATTTTTTTTTCATATGATACAAAAAATAATTATTTTTCTATAGTTTATATTCTTTGCTCAACACTCAATTATTGTATCATCCTTTGAATTATCGGTAATTTATGAGGAAGTGCGTCCCGGTCTCCTGCCTCAAAAATTGCTACCTGATGACTATTAAAATAACGACCTAGCTCAGTCTATTCAAAACTATCCATCTTCATATCTATCTATCTCAATTTGTTCATATTTATCTATATTACTTTAAATACCAAGATTTTTTTTATTCATGTTTGTTTAATGTCTTGTTTTTAGTTTAAATAAACAAGAATTACGACAAAAAACGATGCGACTCCCCCCCCCCAATACATTTACTTGTCGAAAATATCTATCTCCATTTGTTCATATCTATCTATATTATTTTGTTTGTTTATCTATCTATATATCTCAGTCTATTCCAAACTATATATCCATCTTCATATCTAAACAAGAATTACGACAAATTACGATAAATAAACAAGAATTACGACGAGCTGGGGTTGTTATTTTGATAGTCACCAGGTAGCAATTTTTGAGGCAGGAGACCGGGACACACTTCCTCATAAATTACCGAATAATCCTCAGATGACTTTATGAATAATCAGAAATTCAGATAACAAAACGTTTTTATTCCTTCGAATTTTTAGATGAAGCATTATTATTGTATCGTTGAGGTGGTAAAAGACACACAGAGAAATAGTGTGCTTGAGATATATTTTATTCAGCACTTGTATCTGGTGCTAACAGATACTTATAACATAAAACAAGAAGTAGTACAATTCACAAGAAAAGTTTACAAAAATGAGGAGGGTCAAATGTCTATAGTCAAACGCAGTGATTTCGTCCGAATATTTTCCCCGACTTTATCATTGCTACGTCGACTCGTATAAGGCTATGAGCCAGTCCATCTTGTAGGGGTGTTAATTACTCTATAACAATTATGAACCATTATCATTAATAATTTCCAATAAGATTTTCTTTCATGTTAATTTTTAGTTGCATTTTATTGCAAAATCTATTGCAGCATCTAATCAATAATGAATTATTGTTTCCTCGTTACTGTAGTCTAACGTTCAGTTTTAGCTGCGAAAAAAAAGCAATAGAAAGATTTTAAAAAAAGAAAAAAAGAAAGAAAGATTAGAATCGTTATTAATAGCAACCCAGAAAACTCATAATGTACTCGCAGGTCCTGTGGATATACTAAACTATAATAATTCAATTATTACAACGTTTGATATGTTTACTTAAGAGCTATTGCGAAATAGTTCAATGTGTAAAAAGTATAATAATCTTGATTTAACTCTCTCGTTCGTTTTCTTTATTCCTTCTTTTCATCTTTTCATTATGTTCGATTGAAATAGATTAACGTTCTCGGGTCCATGCGCTATATTTCTCTATCTATATTACTCTTTCTTTCTCATATTTTTCTGTGTAGCATGTCCTTTTTCATTCCTTTCTTTCTTTATAAAAACGGAATGGTCCATTATTTACCAGAAGTGACGACACTCATGAGAAATAAGAATTCACCAGATAATCAGGATTTACACTTTTTCATTCTATCTTGGTGTGGTATTATTTTGGTATATAACGTGTGCTACAATACACCACTTAGATTTATAGACTAAGCGAGGTCACGTGGTTTAAAACCTCAGCCAATCAACAGCCCGAATGCGTGGCTGGTTGGCTACTTAATCACTGGTACAGAGATACATCCATTTGCAATCATTGACGAAGGACTTGCAATGCTGAGGAGCACCAAGGAACAACCAAAGGATTCTTTACCAAGGATTTCCGCTGGATAAGAGCTCTTGTTTGAAGCCTAAAGGATGGCCAATAAAATCGTAACACTTGGATGGTCTCATTTTTTACCAGAGGGTGTTGCAAGATGATAACGATCGGAAGATTAAAAAGTGTATTAATATTCTTAACGATAGATTTTATTCAATAAAAACGAATTTATTTTATTAGTTGTTTGGGATATTTTAACAAAACTGAAAATATTAAAGGTTTTCAAATTTCCCCGTTTTTTTTTAAGAAACAACTTTGTCTTTAATTAAGATTATACCTGTTCCTTCTTTTCATATAAAAACACATACACAATTTTATATTAGTGACTGCAAGAGAAATTAACTATTATTAAGTTAAATATATCTTCAGAATTCCGACACTGATAGGTGTGGAATAATAAGTAGCACATTTATAAATGTCAGATTAATTAACACACACACACACACACACACACACACACACACACACACAAACACACATATATATTAGTTAAGAGTAAGGAAATGAATTTGACGGTATAAGGATAGATAAAAGGATGTGAAAACACATAATGCTGTTAAATTGAAAATATTCTATATCATATTCATAGCTAATATTGAACAATATTTCGATTTTTTTCTGCTTCTCTCTCGATGAGTCCGGATTAAAAACAAGCTCTGGTGATGATTTTTATAAATCGAAATATTGTTCAATATTAGCTATGAATATGATATAAAATATTTTCATATCCTTTTATCTTTCTCTCTCTCTCATATATATATATATAATATATATATATATATATATATTATATATATATATAAATAAAGGTAATTGGTAATTTGCTTGAAGCATTGTTAAGTATGTTATAAAATAATAAAATTCGAAGGCAATACAATGCGTAAAAAATAAAGACAAAAAGATGTTTTATATGTCTAATCGATTTCAAAGCAAAGCTTTATCATCAGAGTTTTATTTCAGAAATGACGTGCTTATGTTTTTTTTTATTTGTGTGGTTATAATTTCTCTTCTTATTTCCTTTTCCTCTCCTTTTTTTTTCCTCTCTTTCTTCTTCTCCTCCTTTATGAATGGGCGAATAACTGTAATTTCTTATTTCTCTCTTTCCTTTTTTTCTTTCTTAAAAGTTTGTTGAGAACAAGGCTGACATCCGGTAAGATGTTGCAATGTGTTGCAACCGTGTGAGCATGTCATAATTTCAAAAACAAAAATGAACAAATAAATAAAAACCGTTAATAGAAAATTTTTTTTTCATACTTAGCTTTTGTTTCGCTTTCACCTTTCATTTCTTATTCTTTCTCCCTCTCTTTCTTTTTTTTTGTGTTATTTCTCTTCTTTTTCTTCTTTTTTTCTTTTTTATCCCCTTTGTTCTCTAATTTAAATTATTTTTTTATAGTAAATAAGTAAATAAAAGATTATCTTAAATTATGTATTAGTATTGATAGAAAAAAATAAATAATTCCTTTTTATTATTTTTTTTTTAAGAAAATATCTTTTATGAGTACTTTTTTCTCTTTTTCTTTTAAACTTAAATGGATTAAATATTATATTAATTACATATTAAAATATCATATAATAATTACATATTAGGATTGATGCAAAATTCAAAACAATAAAAATAAAACAAACCATTCTCCCCTTAAATTTCAAATAGATTAAATATCATAAATCAAATATTTGAATTACAAAAGGCATAATGTTTTGCTTCAATTATATATTTTATTTAACTTTTTTTTTTTCATTCTTTTGCTGTTATTATTTATTCTTATTTTTTTCCCTCTTTTCCTTAAATATTTATTAATAGTTCTAGACTGACCGTAATCCTAAGAGGGTATTATGGTTTAAAGAAATAGTGTCATGGTTTAAAGAAATAATGTCATGTAAAGGAGTTAATAAATATAATTTAATATAATGTCATGTAAAGGAGTTAATAAATATAATTTAAATTAGAGAACAAAGGGGATAAAAAAGAAAAAAAGAAGAAAAAGAAGAGAAATAACACAAAAAAAAGAAAGAGAGGGAGAAAGAATAAGAAATGAAAGGTGAAAGCGAAACAAAAGCTAAGTATGTAAAAAAAAATTTCTATTAACGGTTTTTATTTATTTGTTCATTTTTGTTTTTGAAATTATGACATGCTCACACGGTTGCAACACATTGCAACATCTTACCGGATGTCAGCCTTGTTCTCAACAAACTTTTAAGGAAGAAAAAAAGAAAGAGAGAAATAAGAAATTACAGTTATTCGCCCATTCATAAAGGAGGAGAAGAAGAAAGAGAGGAAAAAAAAAGGAGAGGAAAAGGAAATAAGAAGAGAAATTATAACCACACAAATAAAAAAAAAACATAAGCACGTCATTTCTGAAATAAAACTCTGATGATAAAGCTTTGCTTTGAAATCGATTAGACATATAAAACATCTTTTTGTCTTTATTTTTTACGCATTGTATTGCCTTCGAATTTATTATTTTATATATATATATATATATATATATATATATATATATATATATAATATATGTATTTGACGGCATATAAGATGCACGGCCATATAAGACGCACCCCCATTTCAGCAGGTCAGATTTAGGAAAAAAAAGTTTTTAAGTCTATTTAAGCATATATTGTTATCTTTGCCACCATACGCTCCTTTAACCTTGATTATAACAATACCAGCAATAAAATAAGGATGCATGGAGTTTAGGGTAGTTAAAAGTACTGAGCGTAAGTTGGGTTAGTGAACATTATAGAGAAGATTAGCCTAGGCCTATGGGAGGTCTCAAACTTCACCTTCGATGTATAAGACGCAGAACAATTTTTGGGCCAAAATTGTGGAAAAATAGTGCGTCCTATGGCATATAGGACGCAAATACGGTATATATATATATATATATATATATATATATAGTCATCCACTAGTCGATGTTTATGTCTCATCAGTGTGTCTAGACTTAACCGATACTTCTAGCCGGGAGCGAAATCCGACTGAATTTTCGTCAGTCCGGTTTCTTACCGTCTCGGCTGTTGGTAACTGTCAGTAAGAGGTGAACATTTAATTGACACATACTTCCGTAGATTTGTGTTTTTACAATCACCAGAGAACTCAAGTTTGTAAACAGACGAGTAATGACTCACGCTAACAAGTGACAGTTCAATTATAGTCTCCTATAGAGAAATCTACCGATATATATATATATATATATATATATATATATATATATATATATATATATATATATATGGTGATCAGGAAATATATACACAGATGTATGTATTTATCAGTTAAAACACCGCTCCTTAATGGCAGCTGTCGACGGCCGAGAGTTTAAGGAACCGGGCTGATGAAAAGTCAGTCGGGTTTTGCTCCTGGTCAGAAGTAGTTGGTGTATCTAGTCACATTGATGAGACGTGCAACGGCGAAACACGGTGTCTTTGGATCACTTATATATATATATATATATATATATATATATATATATATATGGTAGATATAGATAAAATAAACTGAGTTTATCGGCGCATTTATATATCTATCATTTAATACCTGAAGCGTACGCGGTTCCTTGATATTTAAATATCTTTCATTATATATATATATATATATATATATATATATATATATATATATATATAATCCAAAAGTTCAGAGAAGAAATCTTCCTTACGACACAAGAGTTTTATTTAAACAAAACCAAGTCGCAGTTTGAGAGCTCAATGTGTACTCTTAATGTTAGAGTCACAGAGCAAATATATAAGTGTAAACAAATAACAAAAGACTTAGACATTTAGCATTATAGTCTATTTCAGGGAGCTTAGACAAATAGTCTAAATCTCCCGACTCATCAGATGCGAATTGAAATAGATTATAACGCTAAATCTCTAAGTCTTTTGTTATTTCTTTACACTTTATATATATATATATATATATATATATATATATATATATATATATATATAAGAGAGAGAGAGAGAGAGAGAGAGAGAGAGAGAGTGTGTGTGTGTGTGCGTGTGTGTGTGTGTTTGATGCATAGGATGTCAAAGCCATAGGTTTTGCTAATAAACCACTGCCTACGTGACCTTTTAAACACGCACTCATATGTACATATCACTGTAAATCTTAATTAAGCTCTTAATCGTATGTGTACACACACATATCTATTTATGTATATCATCCATGCATATATATACACATATATATATATATATATATACATATATTACATAGTTATATAGATATATTATATATATAGATATATATATATGTTAAATAAATTATGTATGTATATAACGGTACGCCTTATTAGTTGTCAGTATGTTTATGAGTGTGATTACAATTCTTATGGCCTTATATTTCTTAATCGCTGACATTGTAATTTCATGCCTAGATAAGTTTGTATAGATATGTGCTATTCTGAGATTAAGTATATCTACGTAATTGCTTGACTGTTTTCTTATTTTTGTTATGTTATTTTTCTTTTCTGTTGCTCTTATACTTAGTGTTTTGTTATTACAATTATATTTAGCCAAAATGAAATGAAAAAAAAAGTTAAAAGCTAAACGCCAAAGCACACGTACGTCATAGATCAAATTTCAAGAGTGTACAGACAACATATGTCTAAGAAAACCTGAGTAGGATAAATTTATTCAGTAGTTTGTAAGTATATGCGTTCATTTGTAACCTAGTATCTGTGAGAACATTGTATTAACTTTCTTTTATAAGTTTTATAAGCATACACATAAATACACACGCAAATATAGACATAGATAAGTAAACAACATATACATGCACACACACTCGTATACATTTGAATGAAAGACAAGTACACAGATATATAACTTTCTGAACTTGAATGTATGATGATAAATTGTAATGGGTATTTTTGTGACGCTTATGTATTTTTAGCATATAAGAGTTTGCTTTTTTATATTATAATATAAAAGTCTCTGTATTTATATTTATCCTTTGTACTAGTACAAAGAAAACGCCTTCCGGGCGATGTAAAAATAGATTTTTGAAACTTATTGCCTGAGGGTGGGTGTAAAAATTCAATGTCAGCGAGTTTGGACCCTAAGTAAGTAAAATCATCAAATTCATTAAAGGATTAAAAAATAAAACAATTTGAAATGTAAACTTTAAATATGTATTAAAATAAAACAAACTGTATATAGATATAAAATCTGTGGTCGAGAATGTTTCTCAAACATAGGACTTCATAGTCACAGGAGGAGCTGCAACTTCAGGGGCACACAAAAACTTTTATCATAGTCTTTCGAGACTGAATTGCCAATGATGAAAATTATACCAGTCATGTATTTATTAAAACTTGTTTTAAAAAAATGAGGACTGTCGATTGTTGCATGTTCAAATTTTGAGTGTATTTATTCTATGTTATGACGATTTTGGATAATGTGACGTAAGCAGTGACGTAATTTTTGTTACAGACAAAAACCAGAAGCGAATCTCCATTATTAATAGAGATTTCATTAGCCTAAATGTAAGCCTTTATAACATATTTTTGAAATTTTATTACCTGAAAAACATTGGACATACATAATCTGATAACACACACACACACACACACACACACACACACACACACGTCTAATTCATTTAGTTATAATTAATTAACAAAATTAGGTATGACTTTAATTAAGCACATAATCTCCCACAAATTGTCGGCCTTCGCCATTTCAAATAGACTGTTTGACTACTTCATACTGTCGTCACCCAAAAAGTGCGATATTCATACCAGTTTAAAATGAACGAGAAATTTTGGGGAAGCCAGCTAGTGTGGTGGTTAGAATGTCCGCCTGTCAGCTTGACAGGTAGGTTCGAATCGCGCACAAAGCACCGTCCTGTCTATAGCTCTGCTGATGAGGCCTAATGGGCTGAAATGTACATACAGACATGACTTTTTCTCGATTTGTTTACGCTTTACATTTAAACCGATATGCACGCCTAATTCATTTACTTATAATTAATTAACAAAATTAGGTATTATTCTAATTAAGCACATAATCTCCCATATATATATATATATATATATATATATATATATATGAGTGTGAGTGGAGAAAGGTAGACAAACACGGGATGTTGTACAAAATAGATGTTTATTGTAGGCAGTGATGTCGACGTTATAACGTTTCGGTCTGTTAGATCTTCTTCAGGACGTTGGATTGAGTTCTTGTTTCAATGGTGAACATTTTCATCCTTGAGAGTTTGGAGGTTGTGAATAGGTTTGCTGATTGAGATCGATAGCTTATGAAGCAGTTACGTGTGGGTATGTGTTTATGTGTGTTTGAAAGCGGTTCTGAAGAAATGCACCATTACACTTCAAGCCTGGAAAATCAGGCCTCCATCAGACAGGGTTGGTGAACACGTGCCACACAGGAACGGAGCGGCTCAAGATCTAGATCAATAGGGCTGCAGAGCGGCGACGTCTTCGTCATGCACCACAGAATCCAGAGGGAAATTTCCTTTGCAATGTGTGTGACCGTATCTGCAAGTCCAGAATTGGACTAATTTGACATCAAAGGGTCCACAACTGATGAACGACATGGAGTGACGTCATCGTCGT
This sequence comes from Doryteuthis pealeii, assembly GCA_023376005.1. Classification (NCBI taxonomy): domain Eukaryota; kingdom Metazoa; phylum Mollusca; class Cephalopoda; order Myopsida; family Loliginidae; genus Doryteuthis; species Doryteuthis pealeii. The sequence goes on from CM042137.1 coordinate 147,094,547, forward strand.
CTGCGATGGACTTCTAAAAGTAAAAAAGTGAGTATTAGGGTTGAGCACTCTGGGGGGAATCTTGCTGACGGCCGCCAACTCAAGCGTAAACGCAACGCTCTTCTAAGGAATGGAGCACTTTGTGACGGCCTTTACACACAAAACGATGTGTTTATTTAAACAGTTAAAATTCCCTTCCCATTCTGTAAGTGAAGACAGCCTAATGATTACGGTGCCGGACTGACACCCAACCGATCGGATTTCAATTCCGGCTGTAGGTAGCTTACAAAATGTCTAGCCACACTGAGGAGACTTGATAAGTCGAAACACGTGTCTGTGGATGACCCTATATATATATATATATATATATATATAGTATCCAATTGCCGCTTTAATTCTTCTGTCGCAGAGGCATCAGTAAATAATCCAAAAGTGCTCAATATATCAGAAATACAGAGCAGTAATAATACTACTAATATTATTATTAGAGAAAAAATAAAGGGTCTACCATGGTTTCAATCAAATTGAAATGATTTCTTCAGGACCCTACCCTACGTAGGGTAGGGTACTGAAGAAATCATTTCAATTTGATTGAAATCATGGTCGACCCTTTATTTTTCCTCTAATAATAATATAGTAGTAGTATTATATATATATATATATATATATATATATATATATATCATTTCGGATCTTTTAGAGACGAAGAGATTGTTTTCTAACTCAGATCAGCATTATCAAACATTTTAATACGCACAGTTTACCTGTAGGATTTAAATTTTTGTTTTAATAAAGAAAGGATTTAATTTTAATTATCCTAATCAACACAGAAATAAAAAAAATATCTTTATGTTCTTGAGCAAAAAAAAAAAAAAAAAATAATTAAAGAAAGAAAGAAAGAAATTTTAAAAAAAAGAAAAAAATGATAGATCGTTTTCTGTGTGATATTCTTCTTGTTGTTTCTTTCTTTTTCCCGCCATTTTTTATTTATTTATTTAGTTTCACTTTCTTTTGTGAAAGTCGATTCGTGTGTGGTTGTTTACAAAACAACAAAGGTCAATGACGACGCTTTTTATTGGGGAAATGCCATCGAGTGGTTCTACTTGTGCGGTGTCTCTGGTGAAAAGGGAAGAAAATTAGCAGCCAATAGGAAAAGAAAACAAAAGATAAAACACAACAAAAATAACAACAACAAAAAGAAACAAATAAAAGAAAAAGACAATGATTAACCGCAATCTAACATGAACAAAAATAAAAATGCTAACGACAAAAATGAAACTAGCTCCTCATAATAACAAGCGTATCGAAAGGGAGAGAGGGAGAGACGATGAAATTTTGGGGGGGGGGGAGAAAGAGAGGGTGAAGAAAAAGAGAGAGAAAGAGAGAGGGGAAAGAGTGAGAGAGAGTAGAAACAGAGAGAAGGGAAGAGATAGAGTGAAGATTGAGAGAGAGAGAGAGAGAGAGAAGAGAGAGAGAGAGAGAGAGAGAGTGAAGAGAGAGAGAGAGAGAGGAGTGAAGAAAGAGAGAGAGAGAGGAGTGAAGAAAGAGAGAGAGAGGGGAGTGAAGAGAGAGAGAGGTTGAAGAAAGAAAGAGAGAAGAGAGGGTGAAGAAAGAGAGAGAGAGAGATGGGTGAAGAAAGAAAGAGAGAGAGAAAGAGATGGGTGAAGAAAGAAAGAGAGAGAGAGAGAGGGTGAAGAAAGAGAGAGAGAGAAGAGAGAGAGAGAGAGAGAGAAGAGAGATGGGTGAAGAAAAAAGAGAGAGAGAGAGAGAAGAAAAAGAGAGAGAGAGAGAGAGAGATGGGTGAAGAAAAAAGAGAGAAAGAGAGAGAGTGATGATGAAAAAAGAAAGAAAGAGAGAGGGATGAAAAAAAGAAAGAAAGAGAGGGATGAAGAAAAAAAGAGAGAAAGAGGAGATGAAGAAAAAAGAGAGAAAGAGGGGATGAAGAAAAAAGAGAGATGAAGAAAAAAAGAGAGAGAGGGATGATGAAAAGAAAAAGAGAGGATGAAGAAAAAGAGAGAGGGAGGGGGATGAAGAAAAAAGAAAGAAAGAGAGGGTATTGAAGAAATAGAAAGAGAGAGTAGAGAGAGAGAAAGCATTCAATCGTGTTGATTAGTTCTCGAACGAGCAGCAAATGATAATCAATAAAAAAAAGATGAAACACTTCATGGCATTTGGTTGGAAGTGAAGTGAACGAATTTGGCCAAACACCGACAACAAACACAACAAAAGACAAAAAGACAAAAAAAAAAAAAAAAAAATAATAATAGAAAAAAAAATCTCTTTGGCGAAAGTAAATGCCAACCAGACAAGGATTTCCCTCCATGATATCTTTTTTGTTTTTTTTATTCCGTCACCAGGTCGAGATGCCATGCACATTAATGTTATTGCCAACAGCAAATGTTCTTATCTTCATCTTTCTAGAAAAGTGTACAAAGCTAAGGCTATTTTAAAGCAGTGATAAATAAAGGGTAGGAAGATTCTGTAGCGTCACTTATTTTGTTCATTCTTTTTCTTCCTCTAATGAGAATTTTAATATATAAAACAACTAACCCTAATACAAACCTTAATCGTTACTCTAACCCTAGCGTCTCTAATGTTTCGGCTATTTCTGTGAAAAGTAATGAATTTTTTATACGTAATCTAATGATATTACCTCTTGCGCGCTATTCTGCATTAGTACAAAAATTTCAGAAAAGCAAATATCCTAAAAAGATTTCAGATGTCGAAATTTGCAAAAGTTTAAAAACATCTTGAAGTGCTTTCATTTGGTCCTTAGTTGATTAAAATATGTTTTTAGTGATGTATTGATTTTAACGGCACGTCAACCTATCTAGGATTAGCTTATGCTAAAGATTAGATAATAGCATACTATCTCAAATGCGATGCTGACCTGAACTATGAAACGCTTATGCCAATATATTTTCGGATAAAAAACGGAAGATGTGTTTACTTATCTTCTCGTTTATTTTGTACACGTTGTCTTTTATTTTGAGAAAATGGATCAGTTTTGGCACGAACCGAGGTGGGGGGGTCAAAAATTTAGGTACCGGACATGTATGACGAAAAGGGGGCCCCTTATGGAAAAATTGTGATATTGTAATTTGGTGAAATGCCAGTTCAATTGAGAGGGGAGAATCAATGCCCCGCAATCGTCGAGGCAAATGAGCTTCCTGATTAAGCTCAACCAGGAAAAAGCATGCAACAAACCTTGTTCTGACCTTGCAAGCAGGTAAAAAGAATTGACACCTTAGGTCTTGTAGTGTTAGTTAAAAATTAACTAATACCTTCCGCCCCGTCCAACTAGACCTTCTCTTTATTGAACTGAGCACACTCATGTACTCATTCCAAATAAACTTTTTATTCATTTCGAAATGAGTTACATCAAGTGTGCACACGAATCTGCATATAGCCGGAAGTTTGGAGTTGGGGGAGGGGTGATAAAATTGGTCATAACACTACACGGATCTATTTAGCTAGGTTCACTCGCCGACCGATTTATTCAAAAATAAAATAAAGTTCTTGCATTCTCTCCTTGCACAGCTCCCTTCCACCAAAATACCTCATTCGCTCTATGCATCTATCCTACTTAAATTTTCCAATATTAGTTTGATGATTGGAGATGGAGGGGGTGGGGAAAAATTGAAAACAAAAAGCTCCAAGAAACTGAAAATACATGTAAACAAAACAAAATTGTTGGTCATTTTGGTTTTCCCCTTTCCCTCAGCTAGTATGTAGGCCTGCCGACTGTCTTCCGCACTTTATTGTTTGAAAGCAAGCCGGTCAGTGCCTCTAATATGGGAGTGGGTGTCCTTAGTGGGTTGTCAGTAAAAAATTGGGATTCTGTAGGCCGGGCGGGTTGGGTTACTAGAAAAGTTGACTTTCCAGGAAAAACATTTGGGTGAATCGGGTGGTTTTATAAAAAAACTTGGGATTGGGGTCCTGGATGTGTCCTACGTAGCCCAACTAGACCTTTTCGCCCGGAAATAGTAGAAGACCAGGTATTTATTAACCAATTCAACAGGAAAGTTGACGCCAACCACAAATATATATCACTACTCAATCATTATTCCTGCTTTCTTCCCTCAGAAGATTGCAGGTGAGTAGTTGTTTTCATTTTTTCCCCACAGTAAAAATACCAGGTACCTATTACTTAAGCAGAATATATATATTATCTAGATTTAGATATAATATAAATTATTTATATATATATACCCACATAAGAATAATTAATTAGAATAGTTTTATCTATTTTATCATTGTTAAAAGAACTACAATGGTTCAATTTATTAACAAAAATTAATGATACCATGTATTCGCTTGATTAATTCATTTTAGGAATGCCCCTACATTAGAGGTACCAGATTCTTTTTACAACATCACAACTTTTCCTTAAAGTGACCCACCGCCTTTCGGCATTCATTTCCGGTACGTAAACCTTGACCCCACCCCTGCACGAACTTCATCCTATTGTTATGTGATGTAGATTATGCGTTCCAATATTTTTCACCATTTCTATCTGAGAAAGATGGAGAAAGAGAGAGACCCCCCTCCTTGCTGTCATTATTAATTCCTAGATAAATTCATTAGAAGGGACAGACTGAACATTTATCCACATGAGAAGACACTAAACTTTTCAAACATTTATATTCTATTACATTAAAATGTAAAATCTACATGTATGCCAAGAGTGTGCATATTTTTGCTAGATATTCTATTAAAGATTTTGAAAAAAAATAGCAAATTGCTACCCCCAATGAAATCAGGTTTTTACCATCTACAGATTTTTTGAATTAGCCAAAAAATATTTCTATAAAACTCTTCGTAAACCAGATTATCGTAAAAAAGAAACACGTTCAGCGTCGATTTGTTACATAATCTATGCGGTTGCATAAGATTATTGTCAATCCCCTGTATTTCTAAAGGGATGGCCCCTTTTCATATCACGGACGGGACTTTCCATGGAATATTAATGAAAGCCCGCGAAATACGTGAAGTCCGTGGGACCTGGTTGGGTCCTCAGTTTCAGTTTGGACGTCAGGCAGAGAAGATGTACTGCCTTAACTGGAGCTCACTGCATACGCGCGTTATGTTAGTTACATGAAATGTTTTGTTAAGTAAATAAAAGCTTACGAAAGTAACATGGTTTTGTGGTTGATGAGTGTCTTGGTAACACGACTGACCTAGAAGAAATGAATTAAGTGCGACCGACCACCAAGACGAAGTCCAAACGCTAGAAGAGACGTTAGAAGAGACGCTGGGAGAAGAAGGTAAGATAGAAAAGATGAACAGCAGAAGAATAGAAGAAAGTAAAAAAAAGGGTATACAACAATTGAATCGGGAGTGGGGACAAAAAACTCTTGTGTATTGATTTATTTATTAAAACAGAAATTGTTAACTCGTATAAGTAAACTTTTAACACACTGTCACTATAGTGAAGTTCAAGTAATGGCTTCTTACAGAGCACAACTAAATCATGGTAATTTCTCTTATCTTGTGAAAAAAAAGGGGGGGGAGACTGTGACTTACCGTTTGGAGCTGCTGGTTGGGTTGAGGGAGTTCTGACTCTTGTGATTGAACACGAGACCAGAGAGAGATTGCATTATATAGTTTCCTGTCGGAAGTTGGAGGGGTGGGGAGACCTTGCAGCGCCTATATAATGGGCTTCCTCCCCCGTTCATATAACCTTTCTCGCTCCCGTGATCAACTACGGTTATAGAAGTTTTTTTACGGAGTGTTTACTACTTGTTACCAGACCCTAGGCAGGAGTGGGTCGCAAAAGATTATTCCTTTTGCAACCCCGACTCGTCGGCTTGCTCCACCTGGGTCACCAGTGTTCAACTATTTATTTTTTCTACAATCTCTTTCTTCATTGTTGTCTCCTTGTTGTTTTTCTACCCGTTTTTTCTACATTGCTGTTTCTCTTGATTATATGTTGTTTTTTTCTGTATTTTTTTTGTTTGTTCAAGTTATTTGTTTTATTATCTCCATGTACCTGTATCTTAAAACAACAACAACAAAATATGCTATTCTAATTGTTTTAAATCAACAAAAACTTTCAGAAATTTGGATCAGCTGAGGTGGTTACCACTAGAATAGGCTCAGTCAAACTTAGTGATCATCGTCCCCACATTACTACATCTAGTATGAAAAAGAAAAAATAGAGGGAAAATAAATTCGACTTGTTGAAGAGAGGGGGGGGGGTCAACAATGCCGTCGCCGTCACAAAATCTATAGCACAAAAAAAAATCCGTCGTCGTCGTCGTAAAATCACCAACTCAAATACCATCAGCAGCTGAAAAATCGCAACTACTTGCTGTCGTCACCCCACTTCTACTTATACACATTTTTCCTTCAACATCTGGGTGTTTGCACCCCACGCACTAGATTCCCGAGCCAATCCCGGCTGCCGGAATCCTCGTAGCCAGTAGTATCGTGAATTAAGTACCGATTTGTCGCCCGTTCGCATTCCGAAGGACGCGGGTTCGATTCCACATGCCAGGCAAAGCCTAGCCTGCTTCTTTCGAGAATACGGCGGGCCACTCATCTCGTGTTCTCTGTCACACTACAACAATCAAAATTAATGCCATAAAATCTGCTATCAAACCCAACAACGATCTGATAGTTTAACCAATTAGTTAATAAGAATGTTCTCGGGGGGGGGAGTTAAGTCCGACGCTTTTACACTCCTAACTGACCAAGTGTTCAGTCTGAAAAATTCTCGCAATACTGCGTCAACAGTCCAACAGCCAAAATGCTACTGCAAGCTTTCTCCCAGGTTTATATATACACAATTACAGTGTTCATCCGGGCTCCTTACTCTGACTTGCACGTGCAGCACGTGCGACATTAATCAGCAGGCGTCAATCCATCACATCCGGGCCACTCTGGACAGTTTAGTGATTCACCTGCGTCAGGCCACGACTCACGATCAGGAAGCTGTGAGTTCAATCTCCCCACTCCACTACGTTCGTAGTTTTTCTCGCCACAATTAGTTAATTAATTGTAGTGCTTTTTGTAAAAAAAATATCAGTATTTAATAGTGTCATTGTTTATATTGAATAATATGTGAAAATAAACAATTTTGATTTACCTTTCATGCTTATCAAGGTAATCTTGGAATTTGTTCGAGAGCGATCTTTTCCCAGGGCAGGCACGTTATTCTTTAAAAATTCTTTTTAGAAAAGTGTTCTGCATCTGATCATAGAATTTTTACCAGCAGTGAATTAGAACGAATGTCTTGGAGTTTTTTTTTTTTTTTTTTTTTTTGAGTAAAAGATTGAGTCTCTTGAATTAATATATTCACAATCCCTGCTAAAATAAGATGGCGTCGAAAATTCTTACCTGTTATCTTGAACCGAGCGTTGTTCTTTGCGAATGCGCACTTTCAACGTGTTAGGCCCAGAAAGAGAAAAAAGACAAGCATACATTTGTTCACATTTATTTCGTCACAACAGAGACGGAAGTACGTCACTTCCGTCTCACGTGGTTTCTCATTGGTCACTCACTGATTATAAGATCAATATCAGAAGCAGTGATGTGCCGAATGTTGCCGTGCTAAGGTAGGAACGTCCAATTGATCTTACGTAATAAATATATACATGACGGAAAAGTTATTTTATCGTCAAAATATTTGCGTCATTTGAGAAATAATATTAAAGAAAGCACCAATATTTTTTCATAAAGAATTCCTGAAATCGTGTTTTCAATTAACGTTTACGTTAAATTTTGACCCCTCAAAAAAGAGCGTAAGGATTACCCCCCCACCCCCCCAAAAAAAAGAAAATATAGAAAATGAACCTTTCACACCCAAAATACTAGTTTTTTTCTTTTAAAGAACCTATCTAAAATTAGGTAATTGTCCAATGTTAATGAAATTTTCACTACTTATTCATTTACAAATTATACTTTTAAATATATTTTGTGTGAGAAATATAATTATAATTATTTTAATTTTCGTAGGTAGACCCCCAAATATTAAAAAAAATAAACCACAGTCTCTTTATTTCAACAAATAATTCATATTATTATAATGATAGGTGTCTTAAAAAATAAATTGGTTATTTTACGTCCCATATATATATTTTATTTTTTTAAATCGACCTGATGTCGAAAATTAAAATTGAAAAACATATATGTAATAAAATCAATATAAACAGTTTAGCTATTCATTTTATTAAGATATACTCCTAAATTTTGAAAGTTAAAAAGAAATGTTGAAAATAAATTTTTGAAATTTTTGTTATTAGTTTTTTTACGATTTAATTACTACTTTTTTAAAAAATCCATTTTTAAATTACATAAACCAAAAGCTGATATATAGTATTTTCACAGAAAAAAACAAAAAAAAAAAAAAAAAACAATATTAGTTTTCACTATTCAAAAGTTTTATTTTAGAAGAAAATCCCTCTTTTTAAAAATATAATTTTGAATATTTTTTTATTAAACAAAATACGGTTGATTAAAAGTATGGTGTTCCATAAAAGAAATAATTTCTTCTTGGCTCAGTTATTTCCTTTGAATCATCATTCTTAAATTCAGGAAAAATATCCTGAATGAGACGTATAATTTATTGTTCACGATAAATTGCGTAAAATTTTGATTTATTCTATTATTAATTTCGATTTGTCAACAGTATATCTCAAACAACTTTGTCAATAGTTAAAGATTAATAAAACGGCTCCTTTCCGGTCTACACATTTTGTCGAAAGTCAATTTTTATTGAAAATTAAAACTGCGAATTCTTGAATTTTATGTTTTTATCCAATATTTTACTATCCATTGTATACATAAAAGTAACCATTCCATTTGGTTGTTCTTATTATTTAAATGCATGTTTAAATAATTAAATAAATTATATGGAATTACATTCCTGAATGAAACATAAAAAGTAACACAGTCAATAACAGTTTCTTTTTCATAATAAATTTGATAATGATAAAGAAAAAATTAAATATTAACACATTTAAAAATGTGTTAATATTTAAATTTTTTTCTTCTATTCTATATGTTAAAATTAATGTAAAATGAATTACAATTATACAATACTAGATATTCCTAGTATTGCAATTTAAAATAATTCCTACCAGGCTTAAAATATTTGTATTGTAATTTAAGGAAAATTAAAAAAATGTATTTTAAATTTTCGAAGAAGCGTTAGATATTTAAAAAAGGATATTTTTTTAATTGAATATTGAAAATAAAATGTCACAAATTTAAATACGAAAAAGTAAAACAATAAAATCTATCTGATTTTAATTAAATTACATATCTCTCATTATTTTTCCAATTTGACTGAAAGATATTTAAAAAGAAAAATTAAATTATTTTATCAAAGCATAAATTGTATAGAAAAGGATTTCATAAATGATTCCCGGATTATCGTTTTAAGTTGTAGTTCCGTTAAAAACTAAAAACAATTGAACGTATAGTGATTGTTTCTTTTTGATCGTCCGTAGATCTTAAAACACTAACAATGAAATGGATTCCCGTTTGTTTTTTGTTGTTGATTTTATGTAATTAACAATTAAATGAAAGATTTTTGGGTTATTTCCTATCCAAACCTAAAAAAGGGGAACCACTCCGAATTAATTTTATCTGTTAATTAATCTACTCATTATTTTCCAATGAAACTAACCTTAGCCCCTAACCCTAACCCCGTCTTCTTTTTTCCTAGTAGATCAATAAATAAACAAATAATTTATCAGTCAGTCAGAGTGGTTCCCTTTTTTTTAGGTTGGAGTTATAGGAAATAACCCAATTTTCTTAATAAATAGTGTCTATTTAGTTTAATTGATTTTTAAGATTTAAAAAATCTGGGATTTCTTTTTTTTCCTGTCTTTAATAATTTTTTTTTTTTTTAAATATGCCGTTTTTTATTGAAAATAAAATTAAAACTGGGTTGACTGGAAAAATATGCATTTTTCTTTTAATTGTGATTAATTCCATGCTTTTATCAAGCAATTGAGGCTAAAAGAATCTATTTGAATATTTTAAATTGTTTTAAATTTTAAGGTCAAAGATGCGTTCACCTGTTTTGTACGTCCCAATGCTAAGTGGACTCTTTTTTGCTATTGGGTTCCTTGTCGTAATTGGACTTTTGGTAGGGTCCCGTAAAACAATTTGGAATGTTTCATTTTAAAAATTGGATGAAATAAAATGTGACAAATAAGAAATGTGATTAAGCGACACCAGATAATCTGGATTTACATTTTTGCATTGCATCTTGAACAATTTAGACGGTCTCATTTTTAACCAGGGGGTGTAGCAGGATGATAACGGGCTGACGATTAATCAAGCCTATTAATATTTTGATAATAGATATTTAAATGTAGGCATATCAAAAAAATTTTCTTGTGTCACCTACCACCTAACCCTAAGTGGTATATTATATGCCCCTATAATAATCCTTTTCATTCTTTTTCTTCTTCTTTTTTTACACAACTGAACACCGTGTGCATTAATAGCTAAGTATGTTATGTTTTTTAATACACATCTCGCGTTAAAAGACTCTATCAGGTGAACACAAATCACGATATACAAAAGCTTGACCAAAAACATTTTACTATTCAAACCACTGAGGATTGCCTGATACACATGAAACTCGAGTAACTGCAATATATCTCTATTAATAATGGAGATTCGCTGTCGGTCTTTGTCAGTAACAAAAAATTACGTCACTGCCTACGTCACATTACCCAAAATCGTCATAACATAGAATAAATACACTCAAAATTTGAACATGCAACATTAGACAGTCCTCATTGTTTTTTAAAACAAGTTTTAATAAATACATGACTGGTATTATATATCTATATATAGTTTTTTTTATTTTAATACATATTTAAAGTTTACATTTCAAATTGTTTTATTTTTTTAATCCTTTAATGAATTTGATGATTTTACTTACTTAGGGTACAAACTCGCTGACATTGAATTTTTTACTCCCACTGCTCAGGCAATATGTTTGAAAAATCTATTTTTACATCGCCCGGGGGCGTTTTTTTTATTTTGTACTAGTTCCCATAATATTTAATTTACCATTGAACAATTTTGTATGCAAATACTTTTCATGTTTGCTATTCTTTACTTATATATATATATATATATATATATATATATATATATATATATATATACCAAACTTATTGGTAAACCCTTGCGGTAAGAAAAAAACCCGGCAAATAGTTTGATTGTAAAAATATACTACCAAACTTCACCTGTGGAAAAAATGGAAAACGAAAAGACCAAGATGGTCGTACCAACCAAAAATAATCGGTTAATACTATAACACTTGGCCAAAAGAAAGAAAATCATATATATATATATATATATATATATATATATATATATATATATATATATATATATATATATATAACCGCCAGGATTATCTAAAGCTAAGAAGTAAAAAGTGCTCGATACCTAAGTAGAGCAAATAATAAAGTCGAGAGTCAGATTTTTGCGCTGATGAGCTACTAAGCGAAACTGTTAGTAGGTGTATCTGACTCATTATGGTTAACTTATATATATATATATATATATATATATATATATATTATCATATAATTACAACAAAAAAACGTAACAAACCCGCTTCTTATACTAAACATGTATACGGGAATGGATGTATGTTTACATATAATTATCAATAATATTGTAGGTAAATATTGATATAGATTTCCCGCCGAAAATCCTTCGAACTGGGTACAAGATTTTACTCGGAATTCAGTACACACATTTTCGTTTTATGCTATCGAGACTAAAATGATTTATATTTTTTCATAAACATCCATGAAGCAAAACTGTGAAAAGACGGCACAATTTAGGCAGCGACATTGCGACAAATGTTTACATTTTATAAGAAAAGGAAAAATATAAATAAAAAATGAAGTGAAAACTTAGTGACGAATTGTTTTAAAACAGGTGAAGGAAAGCTGAAAGAAGAAAAGAAAGAAAGAAATAGATAGTTTCAAAAGAGTCGGCAATCTCAATAACCTCCTTGAGAAAGTGTTTCAAGTATGAAACCAGATTTAAGTACTTCTAACACTGGCCGCCATTTTTTTATGGGCAGACAACTCGGCTGTGTGCACAGCTGTCGGAGATCTTACACACTAGTTTGAAATATTGAGAGAAATACGATGTGGAATTCTTTTCTGGGTATGAATTTTATTTATATCATAGGATTGCTGTGTATTATTTGGATAATTCGGACTATTGTCCTCATCTTCATTGTTATAGACACTACATTTCGGCCGATGTGCTCTCCGGTCTTCTTCGGTGTTCCTTGTCGAATCTGGGAGCGCTCATGTTTCCGAGTTCGACAGGAACACCGGAAGAAGGCCGGAAGGCACATCGGCCAAAAGGTTGTGTATATAACAATAAAGATCAGAACAATAGTGGAAATACCTATCAAGGTTATGAAGTTTAACGATTTTGCGATAACCTCAACGACAGTGAATAATATATATATATACATATACATATATATATATATATATATATATATATATATATATATACACACACACACATATATATATATATATTATATATATATATATATATATATATAAACCTTACTGCGCCTCCACACATTTGTTCCGGTGTAAGAATAAGTGGATTGATTTTAACGGCACGTCAACTCATCTAGGGTTATCTTATGTCTAGAGCTTAGGGAATAGTGTCGACTGTACGATCATATTTATATTACTTGTGTATTTTTTTTTCTGAAGCATATTTACACACTGTCCTATCGAATACGAATGACTTTTAAAGAGATCTACTTGCCCCATAGATGCGACCTTAACAGGTACTACCACTCCGGGCCAGAGTGGTCCTGGGAGTAATCGCAATGAAGGGGTACTCCACATTCCCCAGAGCTCCAGGATTGGAACTTCAGCATTAGATTTAATTTAACATCATACGCAGGACAGTCCGTATTGTGTCTGTGTGCGTGTACACGCGCCTGTGAGTGTGAAGAAGGATAGATAGATAGATTGTGAGAGAGACAGAGAGAGACAGAGAGACAGAGAGAGAGAAAGAGAGAAGAGAGAAGATAGATAGATAGAGAGAGAGAGAGAGAGCAGAGTTTATATGTGTGGGGGGTATTTATAACATTAGGTGCTTTTAGTAAAAGAAAATGTCTGAATTTATTTATTCAACACTCTACCAATTTCCATTCCGTGTGCCACACGTAACAACGCATTAACCATCTAATGTACTTGTTGGTACTTCTATCTACAATTCCTGAACAAACGATCGAATGTATCAAATACACAACACCCTGCGAAACCTCCAATGAACCTGTCAACTCCACTAAGCGCCCTGAGTCATTGTAGCGTTCCCGATTTTCCCTGGGGCACAAATTCACTTTTCATATACAACCCTATCAATTATGATGCTCCCTTACAATTTCTTGTAACACATCAACTTTTGTCTTTAATGTTCCCTAGTTTTCCTCTCAGGTTTTCCGCGTTTTCCGCAGTGTTTCATCAAGGAAAAAGTATAGCCGAGTATGAAATTATATATATAGCCACCCTGATCGTGAAAATGATACGAAGTAGAGATAACTCTTGGGTTTCCTTGTTCTTTGAGGCGCGCTGAATAGCTTGGACGATTATTGTTACATAATTATCGGAACCCTAATACTTTTTTAAGGTAGTATAGAAACATAATGGCGATTAGTGCAGCTGATGGCCTTGAGAGTGAGTGACGGCGCTTGACCTTACTCTCACCTTGCCTTCTGGGGATGAATCGTGAGAACCGGAAGGCATAGAAGACCCTGTTCCGGTTTAAGGATAGACGTAACTCAGTCAGTTAGAAGGTAGGAGCCCGATAGGGTAAGTCGATCTGCGCAGATGTCTGGGTTGGGGATTGGAAATAAAGTAACATCAACGTAAATCGAAGTCTTGTGTTTATTACCTAAAAATTAACAATGACACAGGGCTTCTGATAAGGAGTGATCCCTAACATAAACCAGACCCGAAGTCCCCAAGAAACACCAGACGCTAGATCAGACCAAGATAGATGATAGACGATCAGAAGCAAAGCCGGCCAGAAGAAAATACGACCAGAAGTAAGAAGTAAGAAAAGGGTATACAACGTTATATAGATTTGGTGCTGTGAAGACGTCACTATGTAACATTATCACCGGCTTCATTGGGGGTTCTCCACTGCTCCAGAGTCGAGCCAGTACTGAATTCTGCTCTTTTCAAATTTTAACATGTACACGAAAGTTAGTATTATCAACGCTATTCTGACTATTGTCCTCATCTTCATTGTTATCTGTACAACGTTTCGGCAGAGGTACCCCCGACCTTCTTCAGGTATTTCTTGTCGGACTCGGGAACCTTCTTTTCGGACTCGGGAACCCTCATGTCGAACTCGGAAGCCTTCTTGTAATCGGGAGCCATCACGGAACTTGGAACCTAATCCTTTATTCAATCCACGGGGGTATCCTGTTCTCATTCCGCTCACCATAACTGGGGTAGAGGCGTTAAGCTGTGTTAATTATCATTCTATGTTACTGCTGCCCTTGACCAGGATTGAACCTGCAGACTAGAGATAACTGTCACTTAAAACTCTCTTAACCTAACTCCTTTATCCTTTATAAACAATTGTAGGTGCTCAGACCTCAAACAATGGTTAGTAAACTAGTCCCTCTGATCATTGTGAAATCGTTCCTCACCAAGTACCCTATTTTCGCCTTAGGAAATATTAACATAATAGTATTTTGACGTTTTTTGTTTGTTTGTTTGTTTGTTTTCATATCACTCCCCGCCTGTCCTCGGTGATCGTGTTTTGCCTCACAAAATAATCCTGTGGAATATCTATACATATATAAAGGGCAGTTGGTGTGTATCTATGTATATCCAGATGAAACAACAAAAATACAACAATTAACGACAAAGGAAATATATATATGCACATTAAATATCACAGGTTTTTGCTTTTTGAGCAAAAATTATGAAGATTTATTTATATTCGAAGATATCTAAAAATTAAAACATACATAGAAATAGCATTGAAATTGTTGTGAGGTTTTAAGGGGTCAAATAAGAACAAAACGACGGGTAACAAAAGTAGAAAAATGTATTAACAGAAAGTAGACAAATACAATAGAGAGATGTGGCAAACTACGTCCGACAATAGAGTATTAGCTTGCTCGCATTGGCTTACTTCCAAGCCACAATTATCCCAGTTATTTATAGTAACCTGTCGGCGCATTCCATTAGTCCTATAGGGTGTATCACCTATAACAGAAATTATATTTTAAAATGTCCAGCACTTGTAGATCTCAAGCGTAAACAAATAAATACACCAGTGTCTTTAAGGCAACGCTGGGTAGCCGCTTCTAGTCTTATCATAACGGAGATTATGTGTCTGTCTGTAACGGAAACTACGTCACTACCAATGGCACACTCCCCTTACTTATTTACATTATATTCTCAATCGTTATAAAATAACGACTTTTTAAATCTTAATTAGCATCTTATCTTATTAACAATGTCTATGTGAAGTTCAAGCTAGGATAGATTTGCCTCGAAACAGATTATAGTATTAATGGGTTTAAAATCCTACAACGTGTGTTATATATCATTAATAATGTTTCCACGGTATCTGGTGTAAATAATTTGCATACCGGTTTTAACAACACCGTGGTTAATATATAATGGTGCTATTGATTTTTAATATCATTATTTTATTCTTCAACGTATTAAAATCAATGCTATCAATGATTTTATAGAGAAACTAATTAAATTATATATATATATATATATATATATATATATATATATATATATATATACATACATATATTAGGCAGCCCGTGGTGTAATGGTTAAAAGTCATGGGAAATGGACTCGTCGCCCCGAGTTCAAATCCTGGACGTAGTAATTGCATTTCACTTAGCGCTAATACCATTGGGAAAGGTATGAATCCTACTCTCCCTCCAGCTATGGGTAAATAGCAGGGCATACTGGGTTCTTTAACCATGGCTAGGTAACCAGTCTAAGAGAAGGAAAACTCTGAATTCAAACTGTTTAACTCCGCTTAAGAAATTGACCTTGTGTCACATCCTGTTCATGCGGAGGAGTTGGTATATATATATATATATATATATATATATATATAGATGCTGATAGGTATGCGTACTGCATCACTGACAAAAAATCTAAAAGGACCAGAAAAATCTTATCATGCGTCCCAGTGTTTTTCTTTCTTCTTCCCTCTCCATTTCAAGCTAACTGTAAATACATTTCAATAGTTTCTTAGAAACGAATTACACCGAACAGATTACAAGATAGGAGGTATATGGCTTTAATTGGGACCCATATATTTTCCTGGGGACTCATTCAAAGCAAACACATGCGTCCCAGAACGCACTAAATCAAAAAAAAACTATCAGCATTACTGACAGGGGTGTGGATCAAAAATCTTATAGCCGAAACTGTATAGACAAAATGTATAAAGGGAATGACTTATATATATATATATATATATATATATATATATATATATATATATAATAATAATTCAAATAAAATAAAAAGAAATGATAAGACACACAGACATAAGTACCACGCACACACACATATGCTTACATTTACACACACAAGCACGCACACACACACACTTACACACACAAACACACACATAAGCAAGCACCCCAACCACACACAAGACACACAGAATTTGGAAGACCCAAGACAGAACGAATTTAGCAGCCGCAAAGACAACTTCTGTTCCAGTATTCTTCTTCTGATGGGATTTTTCATCCCGAAATATTAAAAGAATAAAATGACAGGTTAACAAAAAACATCATAGTTACCTTCTTTTTTCTTTACAATCGCATTGTGACAGCCTTCAAAACCAACTAACAAACCAATATATACACAATGCTTCAAGCAAATTACAAAACCCTTTATATATATATATATATATATATATATATGTGTGTGTGTGTGTGTGTGTGTGTGTGTGTGTGTGTGTGTGTGTGTGTGTGTGTGTGTGTGTTTTATCGGAATTCAAAGCCAAACATTTTTTACACATGTATTTCTTATAAAACCTCTTGTATTAGAAGCTTGTTGTTTTGTGAAGCGTGATATAATATAGCGGTTCCTTGGCTGTATGTTTATACCCATTGCTGGAAATATTACCCGTTTCTTATGCATTCCAATACCAGACGGGCAGACACATACACGGTCGTGTTTGTAAACACGTCGACCAGATTTTTCAATACACGTATAAAATTTCTTGACACGGGCATATGTTCAAGTTTGTGTTGAAATATATACACACTTATGGGCCAGTTTACAAGCACAAATCTCAGAACAGACACAAACTAAAAGTCAAACATACTCACTATTTAATAAAAGGACACACGTACTTTAGTATACGTTGATATATATCCGGAAGGCAAAGTCGTACGTACAAAATTCATTAACATTCGGACACTATCCGTCTGTCTGACTGTCTGTCTGTCTAAGCCTATTTATTCATGCCTATCTATCTCTACAGACACACAGACACAGACACACAGACACACACACACACACATACTATATATATATATATATATATTGTTGCAAAGTTTACGTATGCTTCTTAATAGGTATATTAAATGACTCTAATTTTCAGTATATATATATATATATATATATATATATATATATATATATATAGAGAGAGAGAGAGAGAGAGAGAGAGAGAGAGAGAGAGAAGCCAGCAACACCACTGTTCTTACAGTCTGAAGAAGGGAGCATAAAAATCCGGAAAATTTACTACTACTAAATAAGCTCTACTCTACTAAAAAATAACCGAGTTTCGGATATTTCTTCTTTAATGCTTCATACAAATGCCCAAACCTGATATATGTACCTCCCACAAACGCGTACATGTACCAAAATAATCACAAATATATGAATAGATATGAATAGACGATAGATAGATTTGGCAATTCTGATACTTTTGCTGAGTGCGTGAACGTGACGAACCTCACTGGACTGTGAGATGACGAGCTCACCTGATACTTTCCCTGTTCTACTCACCGGATTTAGGCCTACCTTGTCTTTTTTTAAACCTGAGCGGAATTTCTTGTACCAACTGGTTACTGAACTATGATCAACCGCACTGGACCAAGTGCACCGAAAATAAGGAACTAACAGAGAAGAATCACGTACTTGTTTATCCCCTGCTTCTGTGGAAACACGTTGGAGATTGTCGGTGTCCAGTTTGTATCATCAGACAGAAAATAATTATAAGTGGTTAACATGCCGTTAAAATTAATCCTTAAATCAGTTATTACATCGCCATCATCAGCTTGTAATACACTCTGCTGACAGACCGGGTCCATAGCCTCTACCGGTTCTCCCCCAATGGGGGCACCTGTTGGCCGTGGCTGGTGAGCCGTGATGCTTAAGGATAGAACCCAGGTGGTTGAGCAGTCCATGACTTGCAATACTCCGCTTTGGCCCTTTCTTGGACTAGACGGGCGGTCCAATCGATCGGCTGGTCACGTCAAGCCCTAGCAACTATATGATTTTCCCAACCCTATTGCCCTCATGACAAGTCCCAACCCTTCTTATCATATGGGTACTAGAAGACGGTGATTGAGGGTCTACATGTCCTGGGAATGACTTTAAACTCTATCTGATGGTGAGGTTCCAGTTTTGGAGGTTTAGAGAATGTGGAGTACCCCTTCATCACTCTTGCTCCCTGGTCCACTCTGACCCGAGTGGTAGTACCTGTTAGGGTCCTATCTATGGGTTAAATAGAAAAATGAGTTTATAATAAACATTGAGTATCCATTAAGAAATTAATTTATTTCAAAACTTTATCGGCATTAAATGACCCACTGAGGTTGATATGCCGTAAAACAAACAAACCAAACCAAACCAAACATCCAGAGGGTGAGCAAAATCATAGTGTCCGGTCTTAGGATTCTATTCAAACTTCAAATAGAACTCATATATATATATATATATATATATATATATATATATATATATATATATATATATATCTGTGTGTGTGTGTGTATTTGGGCAGCATTCTTTCATTTATGCATGTCGAATTAAACCAAAGGCACGTCTCCTGTTTAACGATTTTATTAATGATCTTTTCAAGTTTTCTGGCCAACTTTTTATATTTGGATGGAATTCGTGTATTAGTCCACCGAAGTTCATATCACGAGTACTTTCGGCACTTCGAAGTGCCATCTTTTGTTTAATTCGACGTATATATACATATATATATATATATATATATATATATATATATATATATATATATATATATATATGAGTTCTATTTGAAGTTAGAACAGAATCCTAAGATCGGACATTATGTGGGCCTAAAGCTTCTACTTTTTAAGAAAGAGTATTCTAATCTGAAAAAAATGTATTTAAAAAAATATTATGAAATATATCTGAGTGCCCTTCTCATTATAGAAAATGCTATTTTTTCTTCTTTTAAAAAAGTAAGAAATCTGATTTTAATAACATTTTTTCATTATGTAATTACTTTGGAAGAAAGAGACCGGCTTGTAAATTAGCCGGAAATGCCAGCTTTGAATTTCAAATAATTTCCATTAACAAATTTCTCGGATTTTATAACGTCTTTCCGGCTTGCAATCTTTCTTCAAGTGTATGTATATGTGCAGACATGACTCTATGTAAATATTTATGTATGTGTATGTGAGTTTCCACATGAAAAAATTAATAGAAACAAATATGCTCACACACACACACACACACACACACACACACACATACACACACACACACACCAGTAAATAAGCTTTTATATATCTATACATACCTTGGGCACACATTCGCATATATATGCACACAACGAAATATAAACTCACATACGCCAAAACCCACGAAGCCACTTTGGTATTCAGTATTAGAATTTGATTCAAATTTTAATTTTATCAAAGGCTTATTGCTCTACTATCTCATTTGACACTTACCGTACAGATATCATTAGTAATATAGTCTCAAATGAGTGAGTTTGATGTGGGTGTTCCATGTTTAAGGCTGTATATTAACATGAATAAATATCCACATTTCCTCTATTCTTATTAGCCCTGTCGACCGGGGCTTTAAAACACACCGACTGCACTTCAGAAAAGGGATAAGCCCACCCTCCAATGGGGCCGTCTGTGCGCCGTGGGTGGCGACCCGTGATGCTTAAGAATGAAATTCTGGTGGCTCAGCAGACCATCACACGCAATACTCCACTTTAGCGCTTACTTAAGCACGATGGTCGGTCGGAGAGGACCCTCCGATCAAATGGCTGGTCATGTCAAGCCCTAGCACCTATATGATTGTCCTGACGCTATTGCCCTTATGGCAAGCCCCAGCACTATTGTCATATATATATTTACCAACCCCTCCGCACAAGCAGGATGTGACACGAGATCAATTTCTTAAGCGGAGTTCAACAGGTTTAAATTCAGAGTTTTCCTTCTCCTAGACCGGTTGCCTAACCAAGGTTAAAGAGCCCAGTCTGCCCTACTATTTATCCACAGCTGGAGGGAGAGTAGGATTCATACCTTTCCCAAGGGTATTAGCGCCAAGTGAAATGTAATTACCACATCCAGGATTTGAACTCTGGTCGACGAATCCATTTCCCATGACTAACCATTACACCACGTGCTTCTATTATCATATATGTGCTAGAAAGCGATGGCCGAGTGTCTTATGTCCTGGGTATGACGTTAAACTCTATTTTATGATGAAGTTCCAGTTCAGGAGCTCTGGGGAATATGGAGTACCCCTTCATCACCATTAATCCCATCCCATCTCCTCTCTGACCCGGGGTGATAGTACTTATCAGAGTCCCATCTATGTGTTGAATAGAAAAAAGTTTTTAAAATGTGTTTTTAAAAATTGAGTCGCAAAAGAAAATTGACTACCCATCAAGAATGAATAAAACAAAATTTCTTCGTCATAGAATAACCCAACAAGGGTTGACGTGCCGTAAAATCCAATCACCGAATATTTTTCTTATTTTCACTCAATGATATCTTTCTATCTTTCCCCGACTTTATTTTTTCTTTCTTATCAATAAAAAAGGACATGCTACATAGGCAAAATATAATAATATTTTATTTTGTCTATGTAGCATGTCCCTTTTCTTCCCTTTCTTTATTATAAAATATATATATGTGTGTGTGTGTGTGTAGTTTGTTTTAAGTCTAAG
>CM042137.1:147120735-147125735 GCA_023376005.1 Doryteuthis pealeii
AGCGTTAGCTAGTGGTCTTTCATTAGAGTGTGAATGACATTATTCTATTTCACTCTATTCGAGTTTGTCACACCCGCCTTAGTCGGTGGTTCACTGACGGCTGAGTAACAGCAAGTCTCCTTAGGTCTCCAGGACTCTTCTGAGTATTCAGGCCGATGTTAACAATGCTGGAGTTTGGATGGTATGAATTATTCCTCTGATTTCCAAATTCTTTTCCAGACCTTTGGGGACCGTTCCAAGGTCCCCAGTTACAATTGGCAGGACCTTCACTTTCATGGTTTCTTCATTCTCTGGCTAGGACCAAGTGCTTGTCGATATTTTCGCTTTCTTTTACTTTCTCTAGGTGTTTGAGATGACAAGTTCTCGTGTTAATTAATACTAGATATGGTCTCCTGGTAGTGATTAGGTTATTATTATTATTATTATTATTATTATTATTATTATAGAATTGTTCACACCAGTGTTAGCTGATGTACTTTCACTGGAGTCTGAGTGACAAGTCTGCGCAGGTCTCCAACAATGCAGTTTTCTGGATGGTCTCTTTTCTTCCTCTGATTCCAAGTTCCTCCAGTCTTTTTTCCCAAGCATTTTTGGGACCGTTCCAAGTGTACAAACTACAATTGGTATCACTTTGACCCTCATATTCCACAGCTTTTTCAATTCTCTAGCAAGGTCGAGGTATTTGTCTATATTTTCGTTTTCCTTCATTTTCACACTGTGATCTACTGGAAATGCAAAATCTAGGTCTGCTCACCCGGTTGGGATGAGCTTATCTGTCTTTATGTCAAAGCCCCAGAGAATATTATGCGTTTTATTTCCAAGAATAGATTCTGGTTTGTTGTATAGCGAGAATTTAGTTTTTTGCATAATTCCCAGTGAATCAGCTTCCCAATCCAGTCGGGCCTAACATTGAACTCCCGTTGTGCTAGTTTGCTAAATTCGCTTAATACATGGTTTATGGTCTCATCTCTCTCACCACACAGTCTACATTTACTGTTTCGTTGTGCCTTATCAATTTTTACTTTGATATACTTTGTTCTTATGGCATTATTTTGTGCATCAATTATTAGCGATTCAGTTTCTTTATTGAGGTGTCCACTTCTTAACTATGTTCAAGTCTTTTCATGTCCAACCCATGCAATTTGATGCTTGAAGTATCCATATAGTTGCTTTTCTTCCCATCTAGTTATCGTTGTTCCTCTGTTTATGCATCTGCTATTATTGGCTACCATACGTAATCTTTCCTTGCTCTTTTTTGTATATTCTTCCAGTCCTTGGATCGTGGCATCTACACAGTCCTCTATGTTGGCAAGAACTGTTTCACTTTCCTTTCTTGATACATATCTGTATCGTCTCTAGAGTGTAAAGCCTTGTAATTTGTCATTAATTTTCTAGTCCTTTGGTCAATCTGTCTGGGTTACTCTTTTGTCCATTTTAAGAATGGACCAGAGTAATTTATAATGAGGACGGCCTAGGTATTTACTCCTTTGATGAGATATCTGCTGATTAGCTTGGTTTCTAGGAGTTTTCTTATTCTCCTAAGTTATTCTTTTTAAACTTTTCCTTTTATCAATTTACTTGATATTGTCTGCTTCTAAAATTCCTAAGTATTAGTAACTTTCTTTTTCCTAAATGATTTTATAGTGTCCTTTTTACTTATATATTTTGTTCTTACGGCATTATTTTGTACAGAAATTATTAGCGATTCAGTTTCTTTCTAGAGGTTTCCTCTTCTTAACCATGTCTAAGTCTTTTCATGTGCAACGCCTGCAATTTGATGTTTGAAGTATCCATATAGTTGTTTTTCTTCCCATCAAGTTTTCGTTGTTTTTCTGTTTGTCCATATGTTACATCTGCTGTGATTGTATTCCGTCCATTATTTTTCTTTCCTCTTATTTTATTACTAGCATAGCATATTTTTTGATTCCGAATTCCATTTCCATATCTTGACTATATATTCTAATAGTATCATATATTATTATTTCGCTCCTTGCTAGTTTTTCCCGCCAGTTTAAGATGATGGTCTTTCACTGGAGTCTGAGTGGCAACAAGTCTCCTCAGTTCTCTAGGATTCTTATAAGTATTCTAGCTGATTTTACCAGTGATGTGGTTTGGACCTCCTTCAGTTCTGCTAGTCACTTTTTGAGGTTCTTTGCAACTGTTCAAAGTGATCCGCTATGACTGAATATACCGTCACCTTAATGATAAATAACTTCTTGAGTTTCTCTCTGGCAAGGTTGACATATATCTCTAGTTTTTCGTGTTCCTTTTATTTTTACCCTGTTATCTGCTGGAACGACAAAATCTTCAGTTTCCCATTTTTTATTTTTTATTTTACTTGCTTGTCTGTATCTATGAGATTAGGCTTGATATGAATAATTTTGATATCGCTGACTGTTTTCCTCATTTTTATTGTGTATAAACACAAGATTCAGGCTACTTTAACCTCGGGCTCTATTCAGATGTTTTTTAAATTTTTTTTTAATTACCTTAGAATAATTAATCTTCAGATGATTACCCATGAATTCAAAAGTGTTTATGTGTTTTTAATGACTTTAAAATAAATAATCTTCAAGTCAGATTAAGGCGGTTAGGAAATTAATAGATTTAAGACATTGAAAATCCTGTTTCAGAATAAGTAACTTCTTCCATTTATTTTTATCTAATGGGCACACCCACATTACCCATTCGTACCTGTTAAAAGGGGAGGGTGCCCCAGTGTGCCCAACATGCAAAGTACAACTTACAACCAAGTATATCCTTCTAAATTGTAACAGACTTAAATATATCCGTGCAAATTACTATCAAGCTAGAAACCTGAAAGACATCTTCAAGAAGACAAACCCTGAAAACATTTTAAATTTTATTAAAAAAAGCAACCTTTTCAACAAAATATAACAGAACATAACCAATTATCTCCATAGAACCACTACCTTAAAGTCTGAAATCCAAAATAACCTTTTTGGCATTAAATGACCCACAGGGGTTGATATGCCGTTAAACAAAACTCAAACTCAAACTCTAATCACATTTCTGTAAATGAATTTGGTGGCATTCATGCTGCTTCAAACCACTTTGAACTATTGGTAACGATTTCAGCTCCGTAAATACGTTTGAATTAATGGGTAATCGTCTGAATATGAGTTATTTTAAGGTAATTAAAAAAACATCTGAACAGAGCCCGGAGTTACTGTGGCCTGAACGTTGGGTTTATACGCAATAAACATGAGAACAACAGTCCGAAATATCAAAATTATTCATGTCAAACTTCATCTAATAAATACATATAAAGTATAAAATAAAGATGGCTTGCCTACTTTACTTGTTAGCCCTCAAAATCCTTGACCTTGATTCGAACACCGACTAGAAGCGATGGGAAATATTTCATGTCCCTGTTCAGATTAAAGCGGTTAGTTAAGTGATAATGTTTTTACGAACTTTGGAAATTTCCGTTTTTTTAATAAGTAATATCTTCCATTTTAGTTTTTCTATATCTGGTCGCATTTTTGTTTAATAAGTCTGGTGGCAGTTATGCTGCTTGGGACCTCATTGAACAAGTGGCAACGATTTCAGCTCCGAAACCTCGTTTGAATTCATGAATAATCGTGTGAAGATGACTTATTTTAAGGTAATTAAAAAACATCTTAACAGAGCCTGGGGTTACAGTTGTCTCAGCATTGTGTTTATACACAAGATTAGGACAACTCCTCGAAATATCAAAATTATTCTTTTTACTTTTCTAATTAGAATTAGATCTAGTCCTCCGGCTTGATTTGGGTTATTCGTGTTCGAATTCAAAGTTTTCCTTCTCCGAGACTGGTTACCTAGCCATGGTTAAAGATTCCAGTCTACCCTGCTATTTACCCATAACTGGAGGGAGAATTGGATTCATGCCTTTCCCAAGGGTATTAGCGCCATGTGAAAGGCAAACGGCTTCATCCAGGAATTGAAATCGTGTCGACGAGTACATTTCCAACGACTCTAACCATTAGACCACGCGTCTCCAACCATGTTAATCACATGTGTGCTTGAAGGCGGTGTATGAGCATCTTAGTGTCCTGGGTACCCCTTTATCCCCATTACTTCCAGGTCCACTCTGACCCGGAGTGATAGTGCGCCATCTATCGGTTAAATAGAAAAAAATCAGTTTGAAAAAAAAAGTGTTTAAAAATAGTTTTTAAAAAATTGAGCACCCATCAAGAATAAATAAACCAAAACGTCTTTGGCATAAAATAACCCAACAAGGGTTGCCATGCCGTAAATTCCAACCAACCAAAATTGCTATGAGAGATAATTTGAATTATTTTGTTTGATATTCAACAAAGAAATAGATAATGGTTATTCTGAATAAATCCACGGATTAAAGCGATTTAATATATTCGTTTAGTAAAATAGCTTAGCCAATCTGGGTGTTTTTTTTACCTATTCTTCACTTTGTATTTTCATGCAATTTATTAAATTATTCAAAATACACATTCAATTTTTTTAAAAAAGCAATCTATTTTTATGATGATAAAATTCTGTTTAAAAAGAATTGATTTAAAAAAAATTAAGTACCCATCAAAAATCAATAGAACAAAACGTCTTCAGCATAAAACAAGCCCAACAAGGGTTGACATGCCATAATATCCAACCAACCAACCAACCTATTCTCCACTTTGCATTTTTACGCAGTTTTTTTTTAAATTATTCAAAATGTAATTTTTTTAAAAGTAAAGCAAACAATTTTTTGATGATAAATTTGTTGGAAATGAAATGCGACCTTTTCTTCTTTTTTTTCCCCCCCTTTTTTTCTTTTTTTTTTTCTTCAAACAGCCGAGACACAAGTCCTCGCCAAACGAACTGGAAGTCTCAAACTCAGCAAGAAACATTTTTTTTCATTTAACGCAGTTTCAAGTTCAAACATAATAGTTCGCTTAGCTAATAATCAGTCACACTGTACTGAAGACTAATGGACGTCGAATAATTCTGCCTGTTGAGCGATCTGTAACAGAGCTCAG
>CM042137.1:147130735-147160735 GCA_023376005.1 Doryteuthis pealeii
CCAAGCCATGGGCGAAACCGTTCAACCCAAAATGGTGAATCATGATAGCGGAAACGCTACAATCGCTTCTGCCATTATGACAATGGCTACGCACCTAGGTGGGCCAAGACGTCTTACGGCGACCTAATCAAGTCATCTTGACGTAATTTACTTTTATTCGGATAAATGATGAACTCTTTCTTTGGCTAATTTAAAATAGATGACATTTTACCGCGGTTAAATGTGGACAAAGTGCGAGGGGCAAGCAAATGAGTTTCCGGGCATGCAAAAAGTGCAAAAACTTAAATGACATGCACTACAAAGACACACACACACACACACACACACACAATCTTTCACACACACAAACACAAACACACACACACACACACACACGCGTGCACACAAACATATATAAGTGTTTGGAGGTTGGTTTTGAAGGCTATCACAATGCAGGTGTAAAGAAGAAAAAATGATACAGTAAAAATGGTGTTGTGTGTTAACCTGAATTTTATTCTTGAATTTTCGAGATAAAATCTCTTTTTCAAAAGATCACTGGAACTGAAGTAGTCTAGTTATGGCATTTCTATTTTAAATTTCTAAATTTAAAAAAATAGAAATGACATAACTAGACTACTTCATTTCCAGTGATCTTTTGAAAAAGAGATTTTATCTCGAAAATTCAAGAATAAAATTCAGGTTAACACACAACACCATTGTTACTGTATTATTATTCTTTTTTCTTTACACCTGCATTGATCAAAATCAACCTCCAAACCAATATATACACAATGCTTCAAGCAAATTATAAAAATCTCTTATATATATATTATATATATATATATATATATATTATAATATATAGAGAGAGAGAGAGAGAGAGAGAGAGAGAGAGATAATATAGGTACTATATTCACAAAACTTAAATGCAAAACCTTAAATTACATGCAATGCAAGATGATACAAACAGATGTACACAGACAAGCACACAATCCGCACACACACACGCACACACACACACACACACACACACACACACATATATATATATATATGTGTGTGTGTGGTGTGTGTGTGTGTGTGTGTCTGTGTAAATGTATCTGCAAATGTCTAACCACACTGAAGTGAAGAGACGTGATACGTTTAAAACACGGCGTCTGAGGACAATATATATATATATATATATATATATATATATATATATATATATATATGCAGCGTAAGAGGGGAAGAGTGTGTGAGGTATTAAAACGATCTCAGTGCCTCCTTCTTTTGCACAATACACAATAAAAAAAAATTTGTATCAAAACCTTTGTGTTTAAAACTTTTTTGAATAAAAACTTTTTTGTACTAAACCTTTCTGTATAAAAGTTCAATCATTATCAAAACCAATCTGTCATTCCACAAGATTTCCTGTGAAGATCAGTTGATGCGATTCCCGACCGGCTTGCGAAACCTAAGGTGAATGCTGGTGCCAATTGAGAATTTAAAAAAAACTCCATGTTAATGTTGTTCTTCTCATCTTCCTTTTTTGTAAAGATAATGATTCGGAAATAAATTATATGAATTATAAAATAGGGAAGGGGATTACTTTACAACCACCCTGTACATAAGTGTATTTTATTAAAATTAATTTTTTTAATAAAATTATTCTTACCTCGTTGTGACAATTGTCTATTTATTATGATGTATCATGCATTTATTTCATAAACACACACACACACACACACACACACACACACACATATATATATATATATATATATATATATATATATATATATAATATATATTTGCTGAAGGTAATTACAATGCATGTATCGCATAAAATTCGATACATTTTTTTTTATAGAAAATGAACTTGACAAGTGTAATCCCGGCAAAGGATCGCTCGGTGTGTAAAACATCGTACAGACTGTTTCGACTTTATTAAGTCTCATCAGCGATGGGTCGAAACAAATAAAGTCGAAACAGTCAGTACGACATCGCTGATGAGACTTAATAAAGTCGAAACAGTCTGTATGATGTTCTACACACCGAGCGATCCTTTGCCGGGATTACACTTGTCAAGTTTATTTTCTATAAAAAAAAAGTATCGAATTTTATGCTATACATGCATTGTAATTGCCTTCAAGCAAAAATATAATATATACTTTATTCAACAATGCTTCTAAAAAACAAACATTCAAAAATCGTATATATATATATTATATATATATATATATATATATACGTGCTCAGCTTTTGTATTGGAGCATATGTATATATAAGGATAGCGCACACAGAGTTAATGGCACTTGGTGACTGTCCTTTTCTCGCCTAAGCGATTATTAGATTAATAACTTTTTGAATGAAGATTGTATAGAATACCCTCTTGGCCATCTATCTACGCTATCGAAACTTGCTGCTAAAATTCCATGGAACGATTGTTTTCTTTTTCGCTTTTTGTTCTTATTTAATTTAATAGATGTAGTTTTTTTTTTGCGTAATTTTCTTTTCAAATTTCAGATTAATTAAAAAAACAAACTTTATTTCTACTAGTGAGATTTGAAATCGCGACAACCCATTGGCCTGTGATACGTATATTCTTATCTATATGTTAAGTGAAGTCTTCATATATACACTAATTATATAATATTCATACCCACATGAATGCACACGTAGACAGGTACATAGAGGAAGGTGTATATATCAACCTTTTTTTTAATACACACCTAAATGTATGTGAAGGTAAATTGAATGTATGAGAGTGTTTATACATTCAATTCACCTTCACATACATACGCACATCATTTATCCAATCATACGCATCCCATGTCTATTGAAATTTTTGAAATCTTTTGAAATTTTTTCGATTTTCCTTACATTTGAAACATCTTCACCTGATGATTGCATCGCATGAAACCAATATGGTTGTGAATGTTCCTTTGTCACCTAATAAATAAATATGTAAAACCTTTACATATTTATCTTATTATATTATATAACAGCTCTATTTTATATTGAGCACTCTACCAATAATACTGCCTTTGGTACACCATTCCAGCAAAAGCTGAAATAGTGACCATCTCACACTATATATATATATATATATATATATATATATATATATATGCCTAAACATGTTATGTTTTTGAATATCTATCGCGTAAAAAGAATCAATCGTGTAAACATACATCACGTTATACAAAGGCTTGATCAACCACTTTTTATTATTCCCCTAATACGCATGGAACGGTGATATTGTCCGATCTCTGCTAAATTAACGCCTGAAGAAGATATCAGAAGATCTGAAACACGTGTCGCATATTTAAGATAATAATAAAGATTTTAAAAAAACATAATTTATTTTGCGGACCTTCTTTTTTTAGAAAATATTTTATTTTCTTCCGTTAGACGCATAACAACACGCATTCGGCTAGAAACCACAAGGTTCCTTATTCGATACCGGCCCTCGCAAACTCAGCGTATTAGTAGCACAGGGATCTGTGTGGTAAAGTAAGGAGCTGATGGTAGGTGTGGCGCTCCACCTCAGACCCAATAACAACATTTCGTATAGCACTAGTGAAAATGGGATAGACTCCCTCGCTGATACCGACTTAAGGCCACCCCAATGACTTATATATATATATATATATAAAGATAGAAACACATTGAGTGAGGTACGCACATATGTGCGTATATATATATATATATATATATATATATATATATATATATATATATACATATATATATATATATATAAAGAAAGAAAAAAGTCTAGACTTGCTTCATTACAATAATTTATTTCAACCGTATTAATACGGCATCTTCAGGTAATCACAAGAATATGACTCTTGTGATTACCTGAAGATGCCGTATTAATACGGTTGAAATAAATTATTGTTATGAAGCAAGTTTAGAGTTTTTTCTTCATTTACTAAATATCTTGCTCTGTCCTTCTACTCACTGGTATTAGGCACATTGAGCTCTCCCGTGGTCTACCTGCAGCAGCTTGGTTAAACCACATGTGGAAAGATCCTAAATACGAAAAAAAAATTATATATATATATATATATATATATATATATATATATATATATATATAAAGATAGCGATACATTGAGTGAGGTACGCATATATGTGCGTATGTACCTATATATATATATATATATATATATATATATATATATATATAGATAGATAGATAGATAGATAGATAGATACATTGAGTGAGGTACGCACATATGTATATATATATATATATATATATATATAATATATATATATATATATATATGATGTCCACAAAGTTCATATGCGCTTTTAGTTTTATTTTAATTAAGTGCACCTGGACTTTATGGACACCATATCACACACTCTCTATCTATCTATCTATCTATCTATCTATCTATCTATCTATATATATATATATATATATATATATATATATATATATATAATGTGCGCATATAGGTATCTGTTATTGTTTGAGCGAGCGTGTGTTTGTTCGTGCAAAAGGCAGTGTGCAAGAGAAGAGAGAGAGAGAGAGAGAGAGAGAGAGAGAGAGAGAGAGAGAGAGAGAGAGAGAGAGAGAGAGATACACATGCTTGTCTTCTCGACCCACTGTGTCGAGTGGGGGTGACACAGTCACGACTTGTGTTTCGGCTGATGGCCCTAAATCATTTCCCGCGTTATTACGTCACTTACGCGGCCTCGAGTTCAACACTCTAATCAAGCGACAGTCACGAAACGCACAGATCCATTTCACTCGCAGCCCTTTTTATCAATGTCCATCTATGTACAGGGAGAGACGCTCGCAAAATGTGACGTTTTTCATTTAGGCGCGGGAAAATAATTTCACCTCCCTCTCCAGAAACAAAAAATAAAAAAATGAAAAAAATAAAAGTAAATAAATAAATGAATAACATAAATAAAAATAGAAAAAAAATAAAAATAAAAAATAAATCTAATATATTCTGAAATACAATCAACTAGATAACGACACAACGTAAAAGAAAATTAGGTTTCTTCTCCAATTTTAGTAATAAAGAAGAAATAAATAAATATACGTGGTAAGATAATTCTAGTCGGGGTGATGCTGATCTGAATAATTTTGTTAACACATATGAAAAAAAAAAAAAAAAAAAAAAAACGCAAAAAAAGAAAATTCACGGATCCCTCTTATAGGCAGAAACATACAGTGAAAAGATAATTACATTTCACTTCAATGTAAGTAATATGAGGATGAAGAGAAAAAAATTAAGAAAATCCGATGGGGGATACTCTGAATTTGGGTGAATTTATGCCAGAAAATTCCAGAAGTATGCACCCCCTCCACAGAGAGAGAGAGAGACAGACAGAGACAGAGACAGAGACAGAGAGAGAGAGAGAGAGAGAGAGAGAGAGAGAGAGAGAGGAGAGAGGGGGGGGCTAGACAGTAAAGAACATGTGTCTTAAAAAACTAATATATAATTACAGTATATACTCGTATATGAGATGAATTTTTAAAAACTTCAGATATAATTAGTAAAGCGGGGGTCCTCTGAAGTTGGGTGAATTTGTTCCAGAAAATTCCTTAGAAAATTCCTTAGAAAATTAGACCGTCCAAATCGTCAAAGAGGAAATGTAAAAATGTAAATCCTGATAATCTGGAGTTATTTATCAGCCGAAATTTCTATTTCTTATGAGTGCCGTCACCTCAGCTAAATAATGGAACATTCATCTTTAGTATAAACAAATAAAGTAAGGAAAAATGACATGTTACACAGAAGAAATATAAAAAGGAAAGAGAGAATGAGATTTGGGGAAAGATAGAGAAAGAGAGAGGGAGTGAGGGGTGACGTGCGGAAGCTATAACGCTAATCCGTTTCAATTGAATATAATGAAAAGAGAGAGAGAGAGAGAGACAGACAGACAGACAGACAGAGACAGGACAGAGACAGTGGAGCTCAACAGAAAAGAAAATGTGTCTTAAAAAATGAACATGTAATCTTTTCATATATTAATAATCTTGTTCCTTAGTTTTCCGACCTTTATCATCTCGAACACACTCATGGTTAAAAATGAGATCGTCCAAATCATCCAAGATGAAATGGAAAAATATCAAACCTGATTATCTAGTATCTCTTATCCACCGAATTCTTATTTCTTATGAGTGTCGTCACCTCAGCTAAATAATGGACTATTCCGTTTCTTTTATAAGAAAACTAAGGGAAGGAAAAGGTCACGCTACATAGAAAAAATATAGTCAGAAAGAAAAAGAGTAGGGGAGAAATAGAAGAGAGAGGAGTGAGTGCACGGAAGCGATAACGCTAATCTGATTCAATCGAACAAAATTAAATGATGAAAAGAAAGAAAGAAAAAAATGTGAGACTTTAATCAAGATTATTATACTTTTAACATATTGAACTATTTTTAATAGCACATAAGTATTATATCAAATGTTGTAATAATCAGTTTATCATACTATGGTATATCCACAGGTCCTGCTAGTTACCGTATATATTTGTACATGGGCGGAATTTTAAAGATAATTTTGTTACAAAAATGATATAAATCTGTATTCGTTGAGTTTATTTGTTTGGCAGCACATCAACCTTCGTTGGTTATTTAATGCTATAGCCATCCTTGTAGAAGAACAATAGTGGTATTATTTACTGTTAGATGGGGATGAGGGTATTCATACCTTTCCTAAGGTATTAATTCCTAAAAGAACATAAGCGTGCGAATGAAGTCAAAACTCATTTCCTACATGTCAGGCTATCCACTACCCCACGGGGACTCTCACATTAGTTTATGCATAAATCTTTTAAACTAAGACCTAATGGACAGGAATAGGTGCAACTATCAAATATAAAAAATTCCCTAAATTGACTATTTTGTGACAAATTATGTACGAGCCTGTTTGCATTTCACATAGCGCTAATAATCTTGGGAAAGGCATGTATCCTATTATTCTCCCTCCAGCAATGGGTAAATAGTTGGACAGACCGGACTTTTAAACCTTGCTTAGGTAACCCGTTAGGAGAAGGAAAACTCGGAATTCAAACCTATTAAACTCCATTAAAGAAATCGACGTTGTGTCACATCCTGCTCACGCGAAGGGGTTAGTAAATATATTTACATGAGATCGACTTATACTTGAAAATGTTCCTTATTCTAAATAATCGGAAGAGCAAGGAGCAGACATTGGCTTTAAATATTAATTCTTGAAATTAATGTTCTTTTTTTTTTTTTTTACTATAAATCAAGGGTTGACATAAAAAAGAGATCGACTCATACATGGGTCTGTACGGTGTTCAAACATAAAGATAAGAACAAGTTGCAATCCTGAGCTTCAATTAATTATATAAATTAATAAATTCACTTGCAGGACCTGTAGATATACCACTGTATAATAATTTAATTATTACAACGTTTGAAATATTTTTAAATACTTCAATATACTTCAATGTACAAAAAATAAAATAATCCACATTTAATTTCACTCTTTTTTCTTTCTTTCTTTCTTTCTTTCTTTCTCTTTTCATTTATCTTCGATAGAAACAGATTAGCGTTATTGCTTCCGCGCGTTCACCCCTTTCATCTTTCCCAACATTTCTTTTTTTTTCTTTCTATCTATATTTTCTCTGTGTAACGTATTCTTTTCCGTCCCTTTCTTTCTTTAATAAAAAACGTAATAGTCCATTATTATCATAAAAAGAAAAGGAAGAAAAAGGACATGCTACCTGGTCGTACTTTTAAGGAACCCATATAGGTCATTAGTGAGTTCAATGGTATTTCAACATGCAAAGTCATTAGCACGAACCGCAACCTGTAGCATAGGTAAGAAAAAATATATGAATTTCCCACATGACATAAATTGTAAATTATCTAATCGTTTATTTTCTGAGCATCTTTTAATCTTTCGGTTTTAGATGCACCACAAAAAGAGAAGAATTCTGAAGAATATCCTAAATATTATGCTATATGATTCTTCTTTTTACTTCATAGGAAGTACACCCCAAAATGAATATTAAATAGCTAAATTTGGATGAAGTCGTCTCTTCTCATCCGCCACCTCTGGAGTTTTACCTCCTACTTCCGGTCACGGTGAGAGACGACAGGAAGCCAACCCGATTCTTCCAAGAGAATATCACGATTTATTATGATATTTTTAAGTGTGTTATTCAGTTTTTGCAGATTTAAGTGGGGGAGGAGGCTGCACTGAAAAAATATTTATTCAAGATTAAGAAAAAATAAAAACGAAACAAAAAAGACCCCAAAGAAACAAAAAAAGAAACAGATTAATAATTGCAGAAACAAAATGAAAGAAATCAACACAAGTTTTTGTTTTAATGCGTTGAAAAATAATGTTTTAAAAAAGAATCCTTGATTTTTTATATATTTTTTTATATTAGGATTTTGTGGATATCGGTAAAATAATCTTTTGCTGAGAGAGAGAGAGAGAGAGAGAGAGAGAGAGAGAGAGAGAGAGAGAGAGAGAGAGAGAGAGAGAGAGAAAACACAAAAAAAATAAAAAATAAAAATGAATAAATTTTAGGGATTATCACGATTTCAATCCTAAAATATAACCGTTCATCATTTCGACTTTTTCGTTGGCAAAATATCAGGAAACATTTTTAGGATATCTTTTCAAAATTGATCAACCCGATGCTAAGGTCACCGTGTTTACTCAAATGGAAAACAGCATAATCTATCAAACCTGAATTAAGTTCGATCAAATAATCAACGCATTGATAAAAATCGATCTATAATTTCTTAGACCGATTGAATAATTATTTGAGCTGTTATAATTTTCCTGACAATAATTTCGAATTCACCTGTTACAGAATTTTGTCCGGGTATTTCTTGGAAATATACTCCTTTGGGGCATTTCAAACACCCTAAAACAGACATGTCAAACTGAGTAGCCCCGTCGAGCCGCATGGATTACATATGTATGTCATGAGGGCCGAATGAATTACATATGTCTGTCAGGAGGACAGTACATGACATCTGAGTCTTTAACTGATTCTTTTACATTAAAAGAAAAGTGAGGTTTGCTATCATCAATTTCTTTATTATCAACGAATACATATCTAAAAAAATACATTTTTTGTTAAAAAGAAAGATAAAAAGTCTATTACTGACAGAGTTCAAATAATAAAACGTACAAGTTTCATTGTCACTTTCAATTATAACCATGTGTTGATTGAGAACTGAAGAAGGCGAGAGGAAAGACTCACTTCCTTTCACTGATTGAGTTAACTCAAGGAAAGGGATGTGAGACTATGCGTTGTCTCTGACTGTTCCTTAACAGCACATTGCCCCCCCCCAAAAAAAATAAACGACCGTTTTCGCCCAAGATTTTTTGAAAAAACCTTTCAAAAAACAGGGTTACAGTAAAAGTGCTATATGAGAGCGCAGACTGTGTGCGGGCCGCACCTATTCTTGTCGAGGGCTTGCTTATGTATGTGCTTCAACTAACAGGTTTATGGGTGTGTTTTAACTAAATGACTTCCGGGCATATTTTAATGAAAACTTTATGGTTGTATCTAATATAACAGGCTTACGGACGCACAAAAAGAAACAAGTCTTACGCGCGTTTTAAATAACAATTTTGCTGACGTTTTTAAAGTAGAAGTCTTGCGAGCGTATTTTCCGTAACAACCGTACAGATGTATTTTACGTAACATACGTGTGTATTTGAATTAACAGGCCGATGTACGTATTTTAAGTAGGCTTATGAGCATATTTAAGGTAACATTCTTATGAGCGTACCTTCAGAAACGGTCTTACGGACGTAAATTAAGTAGCAATCTTACGGGCAGATTTTCCGTAAATAGTCTTAGCGACGTATTTTAAGTAACATGCTTACGGGCTTATTTTAAGACGCGGTCTTGTCGGGTTATTTCCAAATCGGATTTTTTAAATATTTTGTTTGTTATGCTTTCTTGGGCATCTTCCTACTTTTCTATATTTTCATATCAACATTTAACAAAAGAAAAAAGAAAAAAAAGTAAGAAAAGAAAAGAAAAAAATCTGCCCAGAACAGATGTACTATTTTATTATAACGAAGATTATGTGTCTATCTGTATGTAACTGAAACTATGTCACCACCAAAGTAAAAATTCCCTTAGTTATTTACGGAAAATTTTCAAAGGTTATTCAATAATCATTATTTAATCTTAATTAGCATCTTATTTATTAAAAATGTCTCTATGAAGATCTAGCTGAGATAGATTTGCCTCAAAACAGCCCATATTATTAATGTGCTAAAAATCCTGCAATATGTCTATTATATCATTAGGAAATAAATATTTATGTAGCATATGGTGTGAATAATTTGCATACCGATTTTAAGAAAACCGTGTTTGATAAATAATTACTAGGCCTAATTGATTTCTAATATTATTGTATTTTTCTTAATGGTATTGAAATCAATTAGAATAAAGTTGAAACAAATGCAATTTTTTTGTATTCCTATTTAATTCTTATTTAATTTCATTAATCTTTCTAATTCAATATAATACCTAAATACATTAAAAATTAAATTGTTGTGACCAGAGGGCACATAGTTTTGCTAGTTTAATATAATATCTATATACAGATCAATTTCTCTTAAGGAATTCATCGGATAGTTCCTAAAAATTACGTCTTAAATTATTTTTCTTACTATTTTGAAAAAATCATCCAATCATCTAAAATCTTCATCTATTTATTCTATTGTTATTTTTCATCTGATTAGGTAATTTGTTACAAAAATATGTACTCTAGCGTAATTAGCAGCCGCTAGTTAAATTCTCCCCAGACAGCTCAACCAACCAAGGATTGGGAGCATATATTTAGTCATCCACAGACACCGTGTTTCGACATATAACGTCTCCGCAGTATGGCTTGACTCAGCAGGCTACCTGCGGCCAGGATCGAAACCCGACCGGTTTTTCATCAGTCAGATTTCTTAATCACTGGGCCATCAGCCACTTACAAGCAAGGGGAAAATTTTAACATGCTAATATGATTATCCTTTCTATATATTATATATATATATATATATATATATATATATATATATATATATTTTTGCTTGAAGGCAATTATAAATGCATGTATCGTATAAATTCGATAATTATAGAAAAAATAAACTTGACCAAGTAAATCCGCAAAGGATGGCTCGCTATGCAGAACACCGTACAGACTGTTTCGACTTTATTAAGTCTCTTCAGCGATGTATACTAACGACTCCCCTCCGACAGGAATCGAAACCGGGACTTCACAGGCATAGTCAGAGACCATATCCGTTCGGCCACCGGTACATAGCGACACCAATCCCTGCGAAATTAACCTTGTCAAGGAAACTATTACACGCCCCTGCCATAGTAGGCAAGTAGACGTTTATTTAGTAAACAAACCCGGCCGTTAGCTCTTCGGCGAAGTGAATAAGATTTTTTGGGATGTTTGTTTTTAGAAGCAATGTTGAATAAATTATTATTTATATATTTTTGCTTGAAGGCAATATAATAATGCATGTATCGTATAAAATTCGATCTTGACAAGGTTAATTCGCAGGGATTGTCGCTATGTACCGGCGGCCGAACGGATATGGGTCTCTGACTATGCTGTTGAAGTCCCGGTTTCGATTCCTGTCGGAGGGAGTCGTTAGTATACATCGCTGAAGACACTTAATAAAGTCGAAAAAGTCTGTACGGTGTTTCTGCATAGCGAGCCATCCTTTGGGGAATTTACTTGTCAAGTTTATTTTGTATTAATTATCGAATTTTATACGAATACAATGCATTTAATATTGCCTCTTCAAGCAAGAAAATATAAATAATAATTTATTCAACATTGCTTCTAAAAACAAACATCCAAAAATCTTATTCACTTCGCCGAAGAGCTAACGGCCGGGTTTGTTTACTAAATAAAAACGTCTACTTGCCTACTATGGCAGGGGCGTGTAATAGTTTCCTTGACAAGGTTAATTTCGCAGGGATTGTTCGCTATGTACCGGTGGCCGAACGGATATGGTCTCTGACTATGCCTGTGAAGTCCCGGTTTCGATTCCTGTCGGAGGGGAGTCGTTAGTATACATCGCTGAAGATATATATAATATATATATATATATAATATATACCAACCCTCCGAACGAGCAGGATGTGATACAAGGTCAAGTTCTTAAACGAAGTTTAACAGGTTTGAATTTATAGTTTTCTTCCCTTTTCCTAGACTGGTTATCTAGCCATGGTTAAAGAACCCAGTTTGTCCTGCTATTTACCCATAGCTGGAGGGAGAATTGGGTTGATACCAAAGGTATTAGCGATATGTGAAATGCAAACAGTTTCGTCCAGAATATATATATATATATATATATATATATATTGCTCTGAATGTTTCATAGAATATAATGATTCTTAGTGAAAAAGAATGTGTTGTAATACAATTACATTCATAAAATATTGAATCTGCTGTATTACAGTGGGTGATCTAGTTTGATCAGTCGCCGGCGGCCTAATGTCAGTATCAGCCAGACAGCGAGGAGTCTATCTCCTTCTCACTAGCGCTAGACCAAGAGATGGTTTTTGCGCCACATCTACCATCAGTCCACATTTTATGCACACATTGCTATCATACGCTCAGTGGCGGAATCAAACCTTGTAAATTCACCTAGCGAACGCTCTTACCAACTGAGCTAAACCCGGCCCTATATATTCATAATTTATTTTCTGATTATTACCTAATAGTTTCAGCCCTGTCACTGGAGCTTTAGAATACATTGAACCTCTGCATAATT
The DNA here is from genome assembly GCA_023376005.1 of Doryteuthis pealeii. Taxonomy (NCBI): domain Eukaryota; kingdom Metazoa; phylum Mollusca; class Cephalopoda; order Myopsida; family Loliginidae; genus Doryteuthis; species Doryteuthis pealeii. The sequence goes on from CM042137.1 coordinate 147,143,472, forward strand.
GTCAGACCCGCTCAACGGGGCCATCTGTATGCCCGGTGATGGCGACCTGTGATGCTAAGTATGACATGACTAAGGGTCTTGCATATTCTAGGGAACCATCTACGTTAAATAAGAAAATGAATAATTAGAAAAACTCGTAACTCTCTCAAAAATGAATGAAACAAAACCCTTTAAGCATAAAATAATCCCAATAAGAATGACATGCTGTATACTTAGCCAACCAAACACCCAATATTTACTTTGCCACAGTCTTTGTTACAGGAAACAATTTGGAGAGAATCAGTTTCTCAATCTCTTTAAAATATAATAGCATATATTATTTTACTCTATGTTCTAAAAGTCTGATGCCCCTTAATTCCACAGTATTATGACCATAATTGACACCTGTTCATTATGTGCAGTAGCGTAGATTCTAAAATTACCGGTAATAGATAGATACAGGATTTTGAAGACGCAGGATGTAAGCTTAGTAATTAGGTAAGACTGATAAAGAGTTCAACTTGAAATTTCATACCATTCCGGATTTAATTTTCAAGTATCTGTCAGTACAATTAAACTGAAGAAAAGAAAGCCGAAGGTGTATACAACGGTATTCGAAACGTTTATTGTCTATAATAGCCCTAGAACGTCAGCTAAAGCGGATAACTAAAAAATGAAGCTTACACGCAGGCAAAACGTAAGAGAGATAATTAACAACTAGAATATAGAACGATCTCTAGATAGACATTTTATTAACTGCAAGAAGAGACGAAACTGTAACACACCCAACGAACTTGCTTACATCACCCGCAAACTAATGAGTATAATTAAAAAAACCTGTTAGCGATACGACTCCATACTGATCGATCTCACACCCATTAGGACATTATGTATAAACAGAGGAAAGTCAGTGAAACCTGGTACATTCGGGACGACACCCCCGATGTTAATGGCTATGAATAAAAACGTAGATAGAAACGTTAGAACCTGAAGCGATATTACGACAAAGACTGAAGAAAACCGAAAAGTAGTACAACGATACGAAAACGCATGGTGTCGTATTAGACCATCAATAGAATGATTACGTAGATAACTCACATGTCCCTGTGCTACTCATACGCTCAGTGGCGAGGGCTGGATCGAACCAGAACCTTGTAATTCTAGCCGAACGCTCTACCAACTGAGCTAAACCGGCCCTATCTTCCATAATTTATTTCTGATTATTACCTAATAGTTTACAGCCCTGTCGACTGGAGCTTTAGAATACACCCACTGAACCTCTGCATAATTGTCAGACCCGCTCTAATGGGCCATCTGTTGGCCGGTGATGGCGACCTGTGATGCTTAAGTATGACATGACTAAGGGTCTTGGTGTCCTGGGTATGATGTCATATTCTAGGGAACCATCTATTGGTTAAATAAGAAAAATGAATTAGAAAAATTAAGTAACTCTCAAAAATGAATGAAACAAAACGCTTTAAGCATAAAATAACCCAATAAGAGTTGACATGCTGTAATACTTAGCCAACCAAACACCCAATATTTTACTTTGCCACAGTCTTTGTTACAGGAAAACAATTTGGAGAGAATTCAGTTTCTCAAATCTCTTTAAATATACATAGCATATATTATTTTACTCTATGTTCTAAAAGTCTGATGCCCCTTAATTCCACAGTTATTCATGTTACATAATTGATGGGCACCCTGTTCATTATGTGCAGTAGCGTAGATTCTAAAATTACGGGTAATAGATAGATACAGGGATTTGTGAGAGGCAGGATGTAAGCTTATATTGACCTACACTTCCGGTTCGTGGGAAGTTAGCAAAGAGAAAATCAATCTTTGGCAAATTGTTGAGCGAGACGGATCGTAATGACGTCTCTCGTTTCATTAGCCAAATTATCACACGCGTGTTTGTGATATGGAATCTTAAATAAGATATATACAACTCAAAACAAAGATAGTCTTGTGTAGTTACTAAAAACAAATAAACAATACAAGACATCTGAGATTAAGAAACACAAGATAAGTAAAGAAGACAAGTACACCCGTGTACAACTACGGGTATGCAAGCGTACTCACCTATATGATCTTCAGACCAAAAACTGAAGATCACATAGGTGAAAAACTGTCAGTAACCAGGCGCTGTTGACTCCATTTCTACGCTACCTTAACTCAAATATTTATAATATATATATATATATATATATATATATATATTATATATGAGTTAAGGTAGCGTGGACATGGAGTTAGTGACAGTTTCTCACCTTTGTGATCCACAGACCAAAACTTGAATACAAATGCGAGAAACTGTCAGTAACCAGGTGTTGATTCCATGTTCACACTACCTTAAATGAAATAAACACTATCAATGACATTGATCACTGTCTGCCTGAAATATAGCACCCATATTATCTACAAAATATTAATATATAATCCAATGATTGAGTGAAGAAATCTCCTTTACGGCGTAGTAGTTTTACAATAGTCGTAATTTACAGAGCTCAATGTGTCCTTTTATTGTCACAGAGCAAAAAATATATACATGGAAAAAATAACAAAGATTTAGCTTAAAAGCATAATAGACTATTTCAGGAGACCAGGGTGAGTATGCTATACAATAATTTCAGATACTCAAACAAATACATTTAAACAGACTCGAAATTTTAAAGTACAACAGTAGCGACGCGGAACCTTTTATTTAACCGAACACTTCACCTTAAAATGTCAGAAATTGATGATTAATATTCAAACACTCAAATCGTCGTAAGCCTTTAAGCATAAATGCTGAATTGTTCGAAAACAGTATAAACTATAAAAAAAAGTTGTTATTTTTGTTATTGAGAACTCTTTGTTGTGACGTATTATGTCCCTGTTTAAGATAAGATGGCGGAATTCTTGGATTTATGCCTGATTACGTTAAAGTGGAGAGAAAATATGAAATTCGCCTCGGAGAGAAATACTTGACGATTCAAAAAATAAAACATTGAAATTAAAAAAAGAAAACATGGATGCTTAGTAGGAATTCACTTCATATATATATATAATTATATATATATATATATATATATATATATATATATAAATATAAGTAAAAAATAACAAAAGACTTGGCGTTATAGTCTATTTCAGGGAACTTAGACAAAGTGTCTAAACTCTCCCGACTCATCAGATGCGAATTATTACTTTAAAGGCATTTGAAAACAGATTTTATTTATTTTTTTATTGTTTAAAATTTTATAGTCCTGTGATATGAATTTCAAATGAAATCCTTGATGTTGCAAAAAAAAAATGTTATGTTGTAGTTTCAAATATGAGTACTTCCGCCACAAAAAAAAAACTCGGTCAACAAAAAATGTATCTCTTAATGTATCTCTTATTTTGACATATTCAGAAAAAGAAAGACATATTCCAAATTCGTCACCGGACGAATTCACCTATTCAACCAATATATATATATATATATATATATATACATATATATATATATATATATATATATGAGTATAGATAAAAGGATATGAAAACAACCCAACATGCTGTTAAAGTGAAAAGATTTTATATCATATTCACTTTAACAGCATATTGTGTTGTTTTCATATCCTTTTATCTATACTCATACCGTCGGATTCATTTCCTTTCTCTTAACTTATATATATATATATATATATATATATATATATGGTGGAACCAGAAATTTTCGAACCCCTGCGCACGGTTCGTAATTTCTCTTATTTTCTCGTTCTTATTGAAAAAGGGGGGAAAATTACCTTTTTTCTCAATTATTCCAAACATCGTATTACCTGCTTTTAATGTATTTCTCTGATGAGGTTTGACCGAAAAAAGAATATTTATTTAGATTATACGTCTAATTATAAGGGTACTATAACTTTCTTTTTAGACATTTTTTCCATCGCTTTTATGATGAATTCGCTTTTACGTGTCCTAATATATATACATATATATATATATATATATATATATATATATATATATATATATATATATAAAGTTGGCGGAGTGGCTTATTGTCGGTATCAGCCGAACAATGAGGGAGTCTATCCCTTTTTCGTTAGCGCTATAACAGAGAGATTATTTATACTGAGGTAGAGCGTTACACCTACCATCAGATCCCCACTTTACCGCACAGATCAGATTACCCAATCTGTGCTACACATGCGCTCAGTTGAAAGCGATTAGTATAGAACAAGGCTGGAATCTTGCGATTCCTAAGTGGGTGCTCTACCGACTGAGCTAATCCTTACTCTTAATATAATATATATATATATATATATATATATACACACATTGGTTTGTTGGTTGGTTTTGAAGGCTGTCACAATGCAAGTGTAAAAAAAAAAGAAGGTAACTATGATATTGTTTGTTAACCTGTCACTATATTCTTAATATTTCGGGATGAAAAATCCCATCATCAGAAGAATACTCGAACTGAAGAAATGATCAGACATACAGACATAAGCACACACGCACACACGCACGCACACACATACACACACACATACACACACAAGCACACACATAAACAAGCACCCCAACCACACACACACACAGAATTTGGAAGATCCGAGACAGAACAAATTGAGCAATTGCTAGCACCACTTCAGTTCGAGTATTCTTCTGATGATGGGATTTTTCATCCCGAAATATTAAAAATAAAGTGACAGGTTAACAAACAATATCATAGTTACCTTTTTTTCGCTTTACACTTGCATTGTGACAGCCTTCAAAACCAACCAACAAACCAATATAAACACAATGCTCCAAGCAAATTACAAAACCTTTATATATATATATATATATATATATATATATATTTGAGATATATTTTTGTATCTGTATCCGTTTTTTGGAAGTACATATACCAGGTTTGGGCATTAGTGTGAAGCATTAAAGTGCTATATTATGATAATGTTGTTGCCATAATATGTTAATGTAGGAATAAATATAAGAAACTCGGTATTTTTATTTTTTTGAGTTTCTTTTATTTTGACGGCGTGGTAAATTTTCAGAATAGTGACATCCCTTCTTCAAGACCGTGAATGGTAGTAATTTTCAGGCTGCTTGCTGCTCCGTTTGAATGATATGGAGGACTACGTCTAAATAAAAGAAACAAAAAAAAACAACTACCGAGTTTTCTTATATTTATTCCTAAATTAACATATTATGGTAACAACGTTATCATTTTAATGATTCACACCAATGCCTAAACCTGGTATATGTACTTCCAAAAAATGGATACAGATACAAAAATATATCTCAAATATATATACTCACTAGAAGCATACGGAGACACAAAATCAACATATATATATATATATATATATATATATATATATATATATATATATAAGATTTTTGGATGTTTGTTTATTTTAGAAGCATTGTTGAATAAAGTATATATTATTATTGTCTACACACAGAATGATTCTTTACCGAAATTCACTTGTCATTATTATCTTCTATAATTATCGAATTTTATGCGATATACGCATTGTAATTGCCTTCAAGCAAAAATATAAATAATAATATATAATATATTTAATCACCTTTTCTTACACCTAATTTTCTACTAGTTTTTCTAATGCTTCATTACCCCTTTACTTTTTTCTTTCACCCTCAGTTTTCCTTCCTTCTCCGTCGTGCTTCTCCTAATTTCTTCCCGTTTATTATTTTTTACGTGGGTATCTCAGTCAGAAAGTGTAACAAATTCATCAACAAGTTTCATTGATAAAATAAACCAACAAACCGGAAACATACGAACATTCATCAATAGTATTTTTTTCATATCAATGAAAAGAGAACACACAATTTTTGTGTGTGTAAATATTTCTTTTCTTTTCATAAAATGAATTCCAAAAGGAATGCACAAACATTTTTTCAAATGCATTCTCTCTTTTATCGTTCTTTTGCTCTTTCCCCCATAAAGAATTTAAATGCATTCCAATTGTCTACACCCTTCCCATCCCTACCTGCTTTTTTTCTTTCTTTTTTTTTTGCTTCCCATTGTCTTGTGATATCCAACCAGCAAACCTGACTCTTTGTCTCTCTTTTCCCTCCATATTATCTCCCGCGCTTTTGTTTTCATTCTCTTCTAGTTTTCTTACCCACAATTCCCTTTTCTTTTCATCATCACCCACTTCCCCTTAATTCCTTCCTGCTTGTAAGGGACTCTATCTCAGAATGAAGTGGCGTCAAGAACATATCTAGAATTTATAACTGATGAATTAAGGAACTCATATATTCATTTCTTATTATAATGGAGATACCGATATTCAGAGATGCTTATAGATACACATCCTGCATCCCTGATGCACAAAAATCTCAAAGGATACAGTAAAATCATATCCATGTGTCCTAGTATTTTACTTTTTTCTTCCCTCACCATTTCAAGCTAACTGTAAATACATTTCAATAGTTTCTTAGAAATGAATTACACAGGATAAGTTACAAGGTAGGAGTAGACAGCTTTAGTTTTTTCCCCAGATCATAAATAAAAACCTTACAATCTATTAAAATTATTTAGTTGGGACCCATAAATTTTCCCAGGGACTCATTCAAAGCAAATATGTGCATCCTAGGATGCACTAAATTAAAAAGCTATCGGCATCACTGCATAATCGAACCCATATACCATGGGCAAGATGTGACAAGGTAAATCTTTAAGCTGAGTAAAGCTGCCTTGAATTCAGAGTTTTTCCTTCTCCTAGATTGGTTACCTAACCAAGATTAAAGAGCCCAGACACACTAAATTAAAAAGCTATCAGTATCACTGCATAATCAAACCCGTATACCATGGGCAAGATGTGACAAGGTAAATCTTTAAGCTGAGTAAATCTGCCTTGAATTCAGAGTTTTTCCTTCTCCTAGATTGGTTACCTAACCAAGGTTAAAGAGCCCAGTCTTCACTACGTTTTACCCATAACTAGAAGAAGAATATTGCCATACAAAATGGGATCAAGAACATATCTAGAATTTATAACTGATGAATTAAGGAACTCATATATTCATTTCTTAATATAATGGAGATACTGTCTATAACCAAAACTAATTCACGATACCCTCAGGAATTGCGTAAGTTTATCAATGAGTATTTGATTTATATTAAAAATCATTAGAACATAGATTAAATCTTATCTATCAACAATATCTCAAAACCTACCATGCTATTAGTGCGTTTAAAATCCTGCAATGTGCCCTACATATCACCAAGAAATAAACGTTTACATAATATATGGTGTAGTTAATTTGCATACTGGTTTTCACAAAACGGGTTTAATAAATAGTTACTTGGTGCTATTCATTTCTAATATTATTGCTTTGTTCTCAATGTATTAAAATCAGTAATATTGATGATTCTATATAGAAACCAATTAAAATATAATCAAAATAAATGTAATGGTTAGATATGCGTTCTTATTCAGTTTCTTTAGTCTTTCTAATATAATGTATTAAAACTTGAATATTTATTCCCGGAGGGTACATATTCTTGCTAGTATTTATTATACTCCGTGTATATAAAAATATATACGCCCGTTTGAGTTCTCAAATGTGGTTGAATCCTATCACAGAAACACTTGATAACATCCATATATATATATGTGTTGGTGTGTGTTGTGTGTATATATATATATAATAATATATATATATATATATATATATATATATATATATCAGTTTGTGTATTTAAGTATTAATTACTTGGATGTAATTCTACGACACTGGGTTTCATGCCTTTTGGTTGGATTTTACGGCATATCAATCGTTTTGGGTTATTTTATGCCGAAGACATCTTTTTTTATTCATTCTTCATGGGCACTCAATTTTTTAAACTCATTTTTAAGCACCTTTTTTTAGTGTATTTGATTATATTTAAATCATAAATGGGACCCAAACAGGTAATACTAGTACTACTCCGGGTCAGAGTTTACCTGGAAGCAATCAGGATTAAAGGGTACTCCATATTCCCCAGCGTCCCAGATGGAGTTTAACGTCATACTCAGAACATTAAGAACCTCAGCTAGCGCCTTCTAGCACATATATGACAAAAAGGGGGTTAGCCATACAGGCAATAGGATTGGGACAATTATATAGGTATTAGGGCTTGACGTGACCAGCTGATTGATCAGGGGTGTCCTTTCCGACTGCCCCTCTAACCTAATTAAGTGTCAAAGTAGAGTGTTGCATGTCGTGGACTGCTCAACCATAGGGGTTCCATCCTTAACTATCACAGCTCGCCCCTCACGACCATCAGGTGGCCCATTTGGAGGGAGGTCTTACCCCTTTGCATGCAGATGTGCTGATAGGGCTGAAGGTGATACCAATTTTAGATTGTACAATGATTTAGAAAATAAACTGGGGTGACTGGGAATCAGAGGAAGAGTCGATACAATGCAGACCAGAGAACTTTTAAGATCATTTAGAATACCTAGTAGAATCTTGAAGATCTTAGGAGACTTGCTGTCCCTCAAACTTCAGTGAAAACCCATCAGTTAAAACTGGCCGGAAAATAGTAAGCAGCGAAAGTGGATGGCGAAACGATGGAAACATACCAAGACCCTGCCAAAGAGCTGACAAAGCTGTGAGACATCAGGTAATAATGATATCAAACAAATGTGATGCCCTTGAAACTGTTGCCAAGAACCTGGGAATGAGTCTGCATTAAAGGAAGAATTAAAACCATCGAGACCACAGCATGGCCAAAATCAGCTAGGATACTTGGAATACTAATAGTAACAAGAGGAGACTTGCCGTTACTTAGACTCTATTGAAAAATCATTCTTTAGAGCTGGTTGAAAAACTCATTTGAAAATGAAAATAAGAATTTTTATGGAAGATCAAAAAAAGACTTATATTGTTTAAAACAAAGTGGTCATTCTTGGTATAATACCTTTCATAATTACTTGATTGGCCAGGATTTTAAACTTTCTATTATAGACCCTTGTTTGTATACTAAAGATATTAACAATGAAACCACAATCATTTTATTATTATGGGTAGATGATATACAAATTACTTCAAAAACAGAAAATGATTTAATAAAGATTAAGGACAGCTTAAGTTCAAAATTCAAAATGGCCGATCTAGGAAGTCTCATTAGGAATCCAATTTGAATATATATATATATTATATATATATATATATATATATATATATATATATATAATACTATTAAAATGAATCAATTAAGACATATTGAAAAATACAGTAACCATTACTACGGCTATTACTACTACTATCCCTTATCATGTCACGCTAGTAGCACAGATATCAATAATAATAATAATAATAATAATAATAATAATAATAATAATAATAATAATAATCTGCACAAAGAGCTGAAAAAGCTGTGGAACATGAAGGTAAAGTTCGTAGCCATTGTAATCGGAGCACTTGGAACGGTTCCCAAGCGTTTGGAAAAGAGTATGGAGGAGGAATTTGAAATCCGAAGAATCGAGACCATCCAAACAACCGCACTGTTAAGATCAGCTAGAATACTCAGAAGAGTACTGGAGACCTGAGGAGACTTGCTATTGCTAGTAATTGCTGTACAAAATAATGCCATAAGAACAAATTATATCAAAGCAAAAATTGATAAGACACAACAAAACAGTAAATGTAGTGTGTGTGGTGACAGAGATGAGATCATATACCATGTATTAAACGAATGTAGCAAACTAGTACAACAGGAATACAAAACGGGACGCGATTGGCTTGGGAAGCTGATTCACTGGGAATTATGCAAAAAATTAAATTTTGACCATACAACAAATTGGTTTATGCATAAACCAGAATCTGTTCTTAAGAATGAAATGCATAAAATTCTCGGCAAATTGAGAGAAAGACGTATCACCTTAACCCAGCCAGGAGACTAAACCTAGTATTGATTAACAAAAAAAACAAAAAAAAAAAAAACTAGTAGACTGCAGTTCTGGTAGATCACAGGGTGAAGATGAAGGAAAACGAAAAGATATACAAATACCTGGACCTTGCTAGAGAATTGAAAAAATTGTGAAATATGAGGATCAAAGCGATACCAATTGTAGTTGGTGCACTTGGAAAAGCTTGGGAAAAAAAGACTACAGGAACTGGAAATCAGAGGTAGAATTGAGGCCATCCAGACAAGAGTATTGTTGAAATCAGCGGGAATACTCAGGAGAGTCCTGGAGACCTAAGGAGACTTGTTGTCACGCAGACTCAATTGTAAGATCATCAGCTAACGCTGGTGTGAAATATAATAATAATAATAATAATAATAATAATAATAATAATAATAATAATAGCCATGATAATTTCATCTCAAGCCGTTCTCGAACACGCAGTTCTTAATTTAATTACACCTATGGGACAAATCGTGTCTTGATTTTTTCTGGATGATATATCACACACCGTCAAGTCAAGGGGAGACGACATTTTTGTAAAACTCGGTTTGTTTGTGTGGAAATATCTTTCTCTCCTCCTCCTCCCACCACCACCACCACCAGGTTTCGATTTTTTTTCTATAAAAAAAAAGAGCATGTGCAAGGGAGGTAATCGAGAGAGAAAGTTTAAATCACGTGGTCTGAAACAGCCAAGTAATGCACCACTAAAAATCTATTACTAATAAAAATGGCACAGGAATGAATGGGTGAAAAAAGGAAAAAAAATCGTTTTAAAAAAATCTTACATAATTTGTTTTTTTTTTATTGTGAATTTTTGCTTGCATTTTATCTTCTTTTTTTTTAGATAAAAAGAAAAAGAAAAAAAAAGCAGAGTAATAAACGGAGATACAAAAAGATTTTTTTTTAAATGTGTGCATCGCCTTTAGAATTGGAGGGAATTTGAACGGTCTATATTTGTAATATCTTCTTGGAGAATCTGCTGCGTTCTTTTGCTGCTGATGAAAAAAAAAAACGAAGACAGAATTTCCTTTATTTGTTTGTCTTTCTTTTGAAATATATTTTTGATTTTCTAAAGAAAAAACATCATGTTCACAAAAGAAAATGATTGTAACTCCATAGCTTCCGTTTTAAATATAGACACACAATGAATTGTATGCGTATACAATTAAATTTTAGGGAAACGCTTTCATTAAAATAAATAATATATACACTGTCACACACAAAAGGTGAAATTGGTAATTTTTTCAAACTCTCTAATATATATATATATATATATATATATATATATATATATATATATATTAGAGCGTTTGAAGAAATTACCAATTTCACCTTTTGTGTGTGTGTGTGTGTGTGTGTGTGTGTGTGTGTGTGCATGTGTGTGTGTGTGTGTTGTAGTTTTTAGAATTGGAAAATTGAAAATAAAGTGCTCGATAACGGGTGTGAGAGCTGGATTTATTTGTTATAGGTTACAATACATTTAAGGTGGAATTGTTACTATTGGCTTTTATGGCAGCGTTTTAGCCACTGCTCCGACACGAGGATTCCATCCGTAAGCATATCGGGTCACCACCAACAGACAACAGGTGGCCCCATTGTTTTTTTTCTTTTTTTTTTTACCTATCTAGATGTTTACTCTACAACCCCAGTTGTAGACTAACGGAAATGGAAAATTGGATGAATACATGGATCTTGCGAGAAAACGAAAAAAGTGTGGTAACATGAAGTTTAGTGTCATACCTAGGACGTTCATATTTTAAGCAGCACCGACAAAGCAAGCGGTGAGGTCCTAATGTTTATCTTTAAATGGCGCATGAATTTTCCACTTTTGCCTATATATATATATATATATATATATATATATATATATATATATATATATATAAAGGAAGGAAGAACTCAACACCGTAATTCCATAATAAATTTATTTCGACCAAATTTGGAGCCTATATAAATCTAAGTTGATTTAAATTAGCTCCCCAAAATTCCGTCTCATCAGATGGGTCTCAATTCACTTAGGGACTTGCACATCACAAAAAAAAAAGCCGAATTCAAAAAAATAAATTCAAATAAATTTTTAACAGTATAGGATTGTAACCATAGAAACAGGAAGCAAATGAGAAAAAAAAGAGATACATCTCAAGGTTAGTTTCTTAGGGTATTCAGACAGACAAAAAAGGGACAAGACAGAAAAAACAGAGTAGTATATAAAAATATAAATAGACAAGTAAATAAAAGAATTTTTTTTAAATTAAAAAAAAATTAAACAATTTTTTTGGGGGGATAAATCTCTCTCTCTCTCTCTCTCTCTCTCTCTCTCTTATATATATATATATATATATATATATATATATATATATATATATATATATATAGAGAGAGAGAGAGGAGAGAGAGAGAGAGAGTATTATCTGCGTTATTCGGACTATTGTCCCCATCTTTATTGTTATTTGTACAACGTTTTGGCCGATATGCCCTCCGGCCTTTATCAGGTATTTCTTGTCGTAGTCGTGAACCTTCTTTTCGAACTCGGGAACTTTCTTGTCGTAGTCGCGAACCTTCTTGTCCTAGTCGGGAGCCATCACGGAACTTTGAACCTAACCCTTTATTCAATCCACGGGGGTATCCTGTTCTCATTCCATTAACCATAGCTGGGGTAAGAGTTGTGTTAATTATTTTTCTATGTTACTATGTGACAAGAAATACCTAAAGAAGGCCGGAGGGTATATCGACCGAAACGTTGTACAGATAACAATGAAGATGAGGACAATAGTCCGAATAACGCAGATAATACTAATCATCAAGCCTCATCTCAAACATTCAGAGAAATAGAGAGAGTAAATGCATATGATTATTATATAGAGTGATTGTGCATGTGTATATGTTTTTGTATGAATATACTCAGCCCCTCCACCATGAAGAGGATGCAATAGAAGGTCGTTTTTTAAGCAGTGTACACTTGCTTTTTATTCAGAGTTCACCTGCCTAGTTACCTTTTATTTATCTATAGCAATGAGGGTGAAAGATACATTCCTACCTTCCGCATTTTTAAACGGTGTACAGTTTTTTTTTTAATTCAGATTTTACTTTCTCCTAGACTGGTTGGCATACCAAACCTAAAGAGCCTAGTCTACCATATTATTTACCTATAGCTATGGAGATGACAGATATATTCCAACAAATCTCAAGGAATTTGGTGCGAAATTAAATGCAAACAAATTAGTCCAGGATTTGAATTCTAATCGCCGATTCCACCTCCTATGTGCTTTTGTTTTGGGGTTTTAATTTTGTCCATGATATCTTATTATAATGGAGATTGTGTGTTTTCTGTCTGTAACCGAAACTATATTCCTACTCAAGTCACAATTCTCTTAGTTATTGACATCACATTCTCCATGATTTTATTTTTATTTAACCTCAATTATTAATAAAATTGTCTTACATTATTAATACTGTTAACCATATCTACATTCTGACAACATGCAATTATATTTATATATACAACAAAATAGCGGTTTACAGTGTAAACGGGAAGGCTAATTTGCATATTAATATTAAAAAATCGAATTTAATAAATATGTGCTTAGTATTATTGATTTCTAACTGTTTGGTTTTATTTTAATGAATATAAGTAAAAATCTCTTGAATGAATCTTAAAGGAAATCCATTAACAAGATAAAATAACTGTCATTTTATTCTTTAATTCCTCTTTTAACTAAATACTTAAATTAGAAAAAATAGCAATGAAAGACGAGAGTGATGGGAGAGTAAGTTTCAGTTGTTCCATTTTTTATTATACTCCCTCTGTTTCAAATCATTTATTATACTCCCTCTGTTTCAAATCTTTTTATCTGTATTCTTATTTAGTTTCATTAGCCTTTCTAATTTAATACAATATTTTATTAGATTAAAACTTAAATACTTGCACCCGGAGGGTGCATATATTTGCTAGTTTTTTTAATTGAGAAATTTATGCTTTTGTGTCAATGTAATTATGTCTGTTATATGTTCAACTATTTATCTGCACTAGCAATAATATGCATCCTGCGGGTGTAATATTTAAGTTTTAATGTAATGAAATATATTAACTTATAAAATCTAATGAAATCAAATAAGAATGCATATAAAAACATTGCACTTATTCTAAATAGATTGTAATTAGTTTCTATATAAAATTATTCATAGGATTGGTTTTAATACGTTGGAGAATAAAACAAGTAAATATTTATTAAATCCGATATTGTTAAAATCAGTATGCAAATTAACCACACCATTTATCACGTAATCTTTTATTTCCTAGTGATATATGAGACACATTGCAGGAATTTAAACGCCCAAATAACAATGGCTGTCTTGAGGCAAATCTAATTCAGATTTTCATAGAGAGATCATTATTAAAAAATAATTATTCTACGTATTAATAATTTTGACCATAATTTGAATACTCATAGATAAGCTTCGGTAATTCGCGAGGGTATTGTGATAGAAGCAGTGACGTAGTTTTGGTTAAAAACGGATAGACACCGAATCTCTGTTATAATAAGATTTCTGTTATTTTGTGTTTTCATATTTTAGGGCCTGTTAGTGAGACGGACAATGCATGCAGGACACTACTGGAGAAGCAAGGACGAGCTCATAAGCGACGTTCTCCTGTGGAAACCAACACAGACATGCTAATGTGTGCCGGCCACCAAGGACCTATATTGTCCAACTATGCGAGGATGCGAGATGCTGCGTGGAGGACCTCTGGGACGATGAATGATAGGGAGGATTGGCGAGAGATTGCCTTGGATATCCATGCTAATTGCGCGACATGATGATGATTGTTTTTATATGATGTGTATGTGTTTGTACATATTTTCATGTATTTGATGTGGTTAATTTGTATTCTTGTGTACCTGTAGCTGTGAGTAGATATGCATTTACCATCTGACAGTTTTTACGAGACTTTCTAGGACAACTTTTATCTATCGTGATTTCCTTATTTCCCTCTTTTCTTTCAGAAAGTCAAACATTATATGTGCAATCGTGAGACACGTTGATAAATTGAGCGTTTTAATCTTTTATAAATAAAACACCTGGTTTTTTATTAAACGAACGAAAAAAAAAAAACGAAAAAAAAACAAAACAAAAAAAAACAAGAAAGTTGATACAGGTAAGAAAAGGTAGTGTATCTTTTAAATACCTATGTTAAATGATACCTGTACACACCTTCGCAATCGCTAAGGTAGATATCCTTTTTATTCGTTGTGTAGCATTTGCCTGTTTTTTTTGTTTTTTTTATCTCCTCTGTTTTCCGTGGGATTTCTTGTCAATTTCTTTGAAGTTGTTGTTTTCCGTTGTTGTTTGTGACCTCGCAAATGCCGGCTTCTATCTCCTCTGAAATTTTTGAAGGCTCCACCTTTGTCAAACGAGGTCACATGAGTCGCGCTATTTGGCAGGCAAAACAGATAGGCGGATAACAATAAGCGACGAAACGTTAATTAGACAGAGAAATGGAGTGTGGAAGGATGGTTGAAGGGGCGGGGAGTATTTTGTAAGAAGAAAGAGAGGGAGATAAAAAGAAACAAGGAAACTTAGTAGGAAAGGCGAGTGGTGGTGAAAATAAGAGTGAGGAGTGGGTGAAAAGTGACACTTTAAGATACCACGGAAAAGCTGAATATAGTAGAAATAAAATAATATTTATGGTTGGTTGATTGGATTTTACGGCATGTCAACCCTTGTTGGGTTATTTTATGCCAAAGACGTTTTGTTTTATTCATTCTAGATAAGTACTGATTTTTTAACTCAAATTTTCATACATTTTTCAAACTATTTTTCTATTTAGATGGGGCACTAACAGGTACTGCAAACTCCCGTTAAGAGTGGAACTGGGGTAATGATGATGAAAGGGTACTCCACATTTCACAGAGCTTCAGAATTCTAACCTGGTCATCAGTTTAATGTCATACTCAAATAATACCCCTGTTTTTCTTTATTTCCGCTTGTTCTCTTATTTTTATTCTCTCACTTTCTCACATGTTTCCCATAATTCTCCTCACCCGGTCGCCTAGGGCTGTAGAATACGCTGACTACACTTCTGCAGAGGGTACCCCCCCCCCCAATATTCACCTATTGGCCGTGGGTAGCGACTCGTGATGCTTAAGGATAGAACTGGTGGCTGAGCAGTCCATGAAATTCAACACTCCATTTTGGTCCTTAGGCTAGACAAGTGGTCGAAGAGTCCCCACCGATCAATCGGGTGGTTACGTTAAGCCCTATCCCCTATATAATTTTCCCGACCCTATTGCTTTTTATGACAGACACCCAACCTTTATTCTCATATATGTGCTAAAAGGCGGTGGCTAAGGGTCTTAATGTCCTGGGTATGACGTTAAACTGAAGCTAATAGTGAAGTTTCAATTCTGGAGCCGTGGGGAATGTGGAGTACGCTTTCATTGTTATTACTCCCAGGTCCACTCATAACCGGTATGGTAGTACATAATAGGGTCTTATCCATGGGTTAAATAGAAGGAAAAAAGAGTTTTAAAAATGTGTTTAAAAAGTTTTAGTTTTAAGAAAATTGAATACCCATAAAGCATTAATAAAACTAAACATCTTAGGCATAAAATAACCCAACAGGGGTTGTCATGCTGTAAAATCCAACCAACCAACCAACAATCAAAGAAGATGAAGGAGGAGGAAGAAGAAGACTAGGAGAATGAAAAGAGAGACAGCGAGAGACTGAGACAGTGGTAGAGAGAGAGAGACAGACAGACAGACAGACAGAGAGGGAGATAGACAGAGAGAGAGACAGAGAGAGAGAGAGAGAGAGAGGGACAGAAAGATAGATAGATAGATAGATAGATAGATAGATAGAGAGAGAGAGAGAGAGAGAGAGAGAGAGAGAGAGAGAGAGAGAGAGATGACGACGACGATAATAACGAAACAAACATATAAAATAACAAGATACAAGAAAGTGGCAGAAGGAAGACAAGAGTAGCAGAAGAAAGAGAAAAAAATAACCAAAAAACAAACATTGAGTAAAAACAGGTGAAGAAAAAAAAGGAAAGGAACGGTTGACAAATAGGTAGAACGAAAAAAAAAAGAGTTTGAGTGTTTAGAAATAAGAACGTCAAAAATGAAACAATTACTAAAGTGGGAATGGCTGACCACGTGATAAAAGTGGAACATAGATTTGATGGAATTCTCTTTATGTTTGGTTTAATCAACTGATAATTTATCGGAGTCAATCGTCTAATTTGTAAAAAAAAGTATCCATCGGCTAGTAAAGATGGCGACACTTTAATCTATTCAAGGCGCGGTTTGGGTCCAATTCTTGACACGTAATAACTTAATTAAAACCCTTTTCTTCTTCTTCTTCTTCTTCTTCTTCTTCTTCTT
>CM042137.1:147170735-147180735 GCA_023376005.1 Doryteuthis pealeii
CATTAAATTCGGTGAACTCCTTGATTTTTAGTATTTTTTTCTTTCGGCGGGGTCACGATACGATGGTGGAATTTATGTCCGTTAAGTTTGATTTAACCCGAAGGAGTATAGGTGATTAAATAAAAAAAGAAACTCCTTAAAAAAGGAATTGGCTAGATTTAATACGAAAAAAATTATGGTTATTTCCTATAACTCCAACATATACAAAGGGGAAACACTCTTGACTTATCATTTATTTATTTATTTTCCCATTAAACTAACCCTAACCCTAACCCTAACCACGGCTACTTTTTTCATGGTAGACGAATAAATAAATAAATAATTTATCAGTCAAGAGTGGTTCCCATTTGGTTATGTTGGAGTTATAGGAAATAATCAAAATTATATATGTAATTGTACGATATTAGTGTACGTTCATCTATATAATAATACCGGTGTTCCCACCAATTACGACCGTTATCATCTTGCAACACCCTCTGATAAAAAAGGAAACCGTTCCAATGAGTGTTGTCAAATGACGCTAAATAATGGACCATTCTATTTTTTATCATAAAGAAAGCTTGGGGAGAAAAATGACATGCTACACAGAAAAATATATAATAATAAATAAATAAATAGAGTAGGGGAAAGATATAGAGAGGGTGTGTGTGCACGGAAGCAATAACGCTAATTTGTTTTAATTGAACTTAATGAAAAAATCAGCCTTATCGCTTCCGCACACTCACCACCTCTCTATATCTTTCCCCTACTCTCTTTCTGTCTTTCTTATATTTTTCTGTGTAGCCTGTCCCTTTTCTTCCATTTCTTTCTTTATTATATAAACGGAGTGATCGCGTATTTAGCTGAGGTGACGACGATCATAAAAAATAAGAATTCAGTAGATAAGTAACACTAGATAATCAGGATTAACATTTGTTTACATTTCATGTTGAACGATTTGGACGGTCTCATTTTTAACCAGAGTGTGTTGCAAGATGATAACGGTCGTACTTTTAATGGACACGGGTGAACACAAACCAGCACAACCAGAGTTGGCAGGTCATTTTCTTCATGCAGCTAACCATTTATGTCACTCGAAACTCCTTAAAGAAACACATTTATGAAAAACATGTTTTTCGGAGGTACATTTATGAAAAACATGTGCTTTGGTGCTACAGTTACAAAAACATGTTTTTCGGAGGTACATTTATCAAAAACTTTTTTTTTAGAGGTACGGTTATCAAAAACATGTTTTTCGGTGCTAGTTACAAAAACATGTTTTTCGGAGGTACATTTATCAAAAATATGTTTTTCGGAGGTACAGTTATCAAAAACATGTTTTTCGGTGCTAGTTACAAAAACATGTTTTTCGGAGGTACATTTATCAAAAACATGTTTTTTAGAGGTACGGTTATCAAAAACATGTTTTTCGGTGCTAGTTACAAAAACATGTTTTTCGGAGGTACATTTATCAAAAACATGTTTTTTAGAGGTACGGTTATCAAAAACATATTTTTTGGTGCTAGTTACAAAAACATGTTTTTCGGAGGTATATTTATCAAAAACATGTTTTTTAGAGGTACGGTTATCAAAAACATATTTTTTGGTGCTAGTTACAAAAACATGTTTTTCGGAGGTACATTTATCAAAAACATGTTTTTAGAGGTACGGTTATCAAAAACATATTTTTGGTGCTAGTTACAAAACATGTTTTTCGGAGGTACATTTATCAAAAACATGTTTTTTAGAGGTACGGTTATCAAAAACATATTTTTTGGTGCTAGTTACAAAAACATGTTTTTCGGAGGTATATTTATCAAAAATATGTTTTTCGGAGGTACAGTTATGAAAAACATGTTTTCGGAGCTACATGTATGAAAAAAAGATGTTTTTCGGAGGTACATTTATCAAGATAAGTCGATCATTTGGTGGGTTAGCTGTCATCAGTTTAGGATAATAAATCAGTAATCCCTTGGGTTAACCATTCTATGTTTTTTGTTCTGTGTTATTGATGTCCTTTGGGAACAGATCTGCTTATGGTTTGTGCATTGATGAGAAAGCATTTAACCAGAAGTCAAGTATCGTATCAAATCCTGGTGATTTCCACTTTTGTGATTTTCTAAGAGGCTTGTTGTACTTCCTTCATATCTATATTGATATATTCCTCTTTCTCTTCCTCTTCCTCTTCCTCGTCCTCTTCCTCTTTCTCTATATCATTCGAATTCTGTTTGCTTTTCTTTCTTCATTACTTTTATAACATGTTTTGTTTTTCATTTGCCCATATCTTATATCCAGAATTCTCTCATTTTTTTCTCTTGGTCTTTCTTTTTCCACAAACTTCCCTATTTTCCCCATTTCCCTATACAATTTCTCATATCATCATCATCATGATGTGACGCAATTAGCACGGATATCCATGACAATCTCTCGCCAACCTTCCCTATCATTCATAAACCTCGTATATTTAACGTGAGGCAGTTTTGTTCAATGATATCTGAACATTTTCACCGTAAAATGTATTTTATGAAGACTTTTCAGTTTACTATGTATTTGAGCCTCGTTTCAGTCTAATGTTAAGTTTAAGTTTTTAACCTAAATGACAATTCTTGGTCGTCCTATATTTTTAAGAGATGAAACATATCTATTTAGGATTTATTCATAAATTTAAGTCTTTGAATTTGGAAAAAAAAAAGTGTAATTTTCGTACTTGCATGAGAGATCGAGTGTCCAGTATACAGATTTCGACGAAAAAAAAAGTTATATATAGGCTACCCTTCCCAAAAAAGAAGCTTTCCGACAAAATGAAACAAGGGAAGACTTTTTCGTACGAAAATACACTTCAATGTTCCCAATTCTAAACGACTGAAAATATATACATAATTCCAAGTTTCAATATGAAAATGACTGGCAAGTTTCTAATATTTTCGTTACATTCCGGGTGAATATGATTTTTTTATGTATTTGCTATTGGCAAGTATCCTTACTCAACCCATCAACATTTTGCATAGTAACGATCAACTAATTTGACTGGATCTGCGCAGCATCCAGCATCTTCGCATAGTTGGTCAATTTAGGTACTTGGTGGGCGGCCCACACTACAATAGCATGTCCGTGTGTTTGCTTCCACAGGAGAACGTCGCTTATGAGCTCGTCAGGCTTTGGTTATATCAGTGCTGCTGTATGGGGGCACCAGCTGGACCCTTACGCGGCGCCTTGGAATAAGCTAGTGGGAGCTGCGCAAGAATGCTGCGGTCAGTCTTGAACAAATCGTGGAAACAGCACCCCACGAGGAAACAGCTGTATGACCACCTGCCCCCTATCTCACAAACCATTCGAGTGAGACGGTCAAGGGGTACTTCACATTCCCAGAACTCCAGAAGTGGAACCTCACCATCAGATAGAATTTACTGTCATACCCAGGATATCAAAACCCTCAGCCGACGCCTTCAAACGCATATGATAAGGTTTGGGGTTTACTATAAGGATAATAGGATTCGGACTATCATGCTGGTGCTAGGGCTTGACGTGACCATTCGATTGATCGGAGAGAGGGGGCTCTCCGACCGTCCGTCTTGCCTAGAAAACAAACCAAAGTGAATTAGAATACCAGATTTGATAACGTCGATGTTATTGAAGTAGGCAAAAATATCGAAAATATATTACATACTTTTCCTCTGTTTGGAAGTGTTCACTAGAATATTTATACTTAGAATGCATAAATGATAATGAATAAGATAGAAAAAAAAGTTATTTAAAACAAATAAATTCGACACTCAGAAATGACAAATCTATGTTTTAGATCAAATTAAATTATCGCGATTCAATTATGATAACTCCATCTGATTTATCCGGGTAAGGGATATGTTATTAAGTTGTAGTAAGGTATATTCTCGCAGGCAAGTATAAAGCGGGTGAGTCTAGAAGAAGTAATAATAGGAGTAGTCGTCGTACTAATAGTGGTAGTCTTTGTAGTAGGCATCTGTACCACTTGTTGTGTTGAGTATTTATGGTGGACACTATCCAATCCGATTACAGTGAGGGAGTACCTAGGTATTTGCATATTCATTACATCACCATAAAAAAATTAGAAAGGAAGAAATAAAAGAAATGACGGGTGAAAATGAAAATCATTAATGCCAATATATCTTAAATTTGTAACTATCCACACATTATTTTATTAATTTTCCTAAGTTGTTTACATTATTTTTGCTGAATCACAAGTGGATCCTTAACTATAGTTAAGGATCCACTTGTGATTCCAATTATCAAATGATTAAAACTGCATTACACCCATGAATTAATTAACTTACATTTACCTATACCGGGGAAGCGCGTGATGAAATGGTTAAAGTCATGGGAAATGGACTCGTCGCCCCGAGTTCAAATCCTGGATGTGATAATTGCATTTCACTTAGCCCTAATACCCCTGGAAAAGGTATGAATCCTACTCTCCCTCCAGCTATGGATAAATTGTAGGACAGACTGTGCTTTTTAACCTTGGTTAGGCAACCGGTCTAGGAGAAGGAAAACTCTGAATTCAAACCTGTTGAACTCCGCTTAAGAACGTTCGACTAGAAACCACAAGGTTCCTAGTTCGATACCCACCCTCGCCAACTCAGCGTATGAGTAGCACAGGGATCTGTGCGGTAAAGTAAGGAGCTGGTGGAAGGTGTGGTGCTCCACCTCAGTCGCCAAAACAATCTCCTTGGTCAAGCGCTAGTGAAAAGGGAATAGACTCCCTCGCTGATTGGCTGATACCGACTTTAGGCGCCCCGACGACTTACTTACCTGTACTAAGATTGGGGTAATTTAAATAGTTTGAAGCCAACAACAGAATCCTTGGTTGCCATGAAATACTTTCAAAAATCAGCATCAACAATTCACTGACGATTATAATAAACCTTTATAACTTGAGTTGTAAACTTATTGTTAAGTTAAAAATAAATACTTGATTTAATTTCTATTCATATGGAACATTTACTCCTTTTTCCTATTTTCTCAGGCATTAATTGTCATGTTTACATTCATTTTGATAATTAAAGGGTCTACCGAGCTATCTATTGGCATTATTGCAGTTAAACACTATAATTGGATAAAACTACTAAACATACTTTATGTTTTTATATTTTCTCACGTTGTTCCCGGATATTTCGGATGTTTTTTTTTTGTTGCATCTTATAGATGATATCTAAGCTAGTAGAACAATTTACATACCTAGGTAGTAATATCTCATCCACAGAAAGCGATGTTAATACACGAATAGGAAGGCATGGTCGGCCACAAACAAATTATCATTCATATGGAAATCCGATCTCACTGGCAAGTTAAAGCGACAATTCTTCCAGGCTGTGGCCATATCAGTACTGCTGTATGGGACCTGCGAAAGAATGCCGCGTGCACTCTTGAACAAGTCGTGGAAACAGCACCCACAAGGAAGCAGCTGTACGGCCCCCTGACTCCCATTTCACAAACCACCCGAGTGAGACGGACTAGGCATGCAGGACACTGTTGGAAAAGCAAGGACGAGCTCATAAGCGACGTTCTCCCGTGGAAGCCAACACATGGACATGCTAATATTGGCCACCCACCAAGAACCTACCATGCCTACAACTATGCGAGGATGCTGATTGCTGCACAGAAGACCTCCAAGGGGCAATGAATGATACGGAAGTTTGGCGAGAGATTGTCATGGATATCCGTGCTACTTGCGCGACATGATGATGATGAAATATTCACGTTCGAGCTGATTGGTGATCAGCAATACTTACCCGATAATCAAGAAATTGTGTAATTTAAATTTGAGAATTCTGTGACTTTATTCGTTTTAATTTTAATAAATGTAAAAAAAAAGAAGTAAAGTTGACAGAGTAGCCTATTGCCGGTATTAGCCGGACAGCAAAGGAGTCTATCTCCTTTTGCTAGCGCTAGACTAGGGATATTGTTTTTGCTTAGGTGGTGCGCCACACCTACTGTCAGATCCCCACTTTACCGCACAGAACAGAATACCCAATTCATAGAAAAATACACGGAATAAATACACATAAACACGTGGAGGAGCGTGGTGTAATGGTTACCGTCGTAGGAAATGGTCACGGCGAGACGAGTTCAAATCCTGGATGAGGTCGTTTGCATTTCACTTAACGCTTATAACCATGGGAATGGATGAATCCAACTATCCCTCCAGTTATGGGTGAACTGAAGGACAGACTCGGTTCTTTAGCCTTGACTAGGTAACCAGTCTAGGAGAAGAAGAACTCTGAATTCAAACCTGTTAAACTTCGCTTAAGAAATTTACTTTGTGTCATATATTGGTCGTGCGGAGGGGTTGGTAATTATATATATATATATATATATATATATATATATATATATATATATATATACGCACACACAATTACGAATACATTTACATATTCTCAGATACATGCTTTAAAAATGATTCTGTCATACGTGGATCGTCATATGTACACATATATACGCATAGATGCATGGATTTGGAGCCCGCCAACGAAAAATGATTTTTTTCCTTCATATTCATAGTGAGAGAAAAAATGGTGTTTAAAAAAAAAATGAAATTATCACATTTTTTTTCTTCTTTTGGGTAAAACAAAAAGAATTATCGCTAAAGATGCAAGTTTCAACATTCCTGAAAAAAAAAAAAAAAAAAAAAAAGATTTAAAAAAAATTACTCCAAAAATGATTGCTTTTTTTTCTTTCCGTCTTTATTTCTTCGAAAAAAATTCTGAAATAAATGACTTGAGAATTATTGCACACACACATATACGTAGCTGAAATCTTTTATATTGTTATTATTATTAGTATACAGACGACGAGAAATAGTTTTAATCTCTATTATTATTATTATTTACTCCTTTTGAGTTTTCACATCAGTGTTAGCTAATGGTCTTTCACTGGAGTCTGAGTGACAGCAAGTCTCCTCAGGTCTTCAGGACTCTTCTGAGTATTCTGGCAGATTGCAGCAGTGCAGTGTTCTGAATGGTTTCAATCCTTCCCCTGATTTCCAAACTTTCCAAACCCTTTTCCAATCCTTTTTGGACTGTTCCAAATGCACCAACTACAATTGGTATCAATTTGACTTTCATATTCGATAACTTTTTCAGTTCTCTGGCAAGGTCCAGATATTTGTCCATTTTTTAATTTTCCTTTAGCTTCACCCTGTAATCTGCTGGAACTGCAAAATCCACCAGTTCTTTGTTTTTTGCTTATCAACACTAAGTCTGGTCTTCTTGCTGGGATAAGGTGATCCGTTTTTATTTCAAAGTCCCAGAGAATTTTATGCGTTTCGTTCTCAAGAACAGATTCTGGTTTATGCATATACCATTTTATTGTATGGTCAAAATTATTTTTTTGCATAATTCCCAGTGGATCACCTTCCCAACCCAGTCGTGTCTAGTTTTGTATTCTCGTTGTGCTAGTTTGCTACATTCGCAGATTATATGGTTTACAGTCTCATCTCTATTACCGCAAAGTCTACATTTACTATTTTGTTGGGTCTTTGATATTGTTTGTCCTTATGGCATTATTTTGTGCAGCAATTATAAGTGATTCAGTTTCTCTTTTGAGGTGACCCTTTCTTAACCATTATTATTATTATTATTATTATTATTATTATTATTATTATTAACCATTATTATTATTATTATTATTATTCACACCCGCGTTAGCTGATGTTATTTCACTGAAGTCTGTGTGACAACAAGTCTCCTTAGGTCTCTAGGTCTCTTTTGATTATTCTAGCCGATTGCAGCAATGCAGTAGTCTGGATGGTCTCAATTCTTCTTCTGATTTCCAGGTCTTCCTCTCTTTTTTCAATTTTTTGGGGGTCCATTCCAAGTGTACCAACTACAATTGGTATCACTTTCACCCTCATATACCACAGCTTTTTCAATTCTCTTGCAAGGTCCAGATATTTGTCCATCTTTTTGTTTTCTTTCAACTTCACCCTATGATCTGCTGGGACCGTAAAGTCCACCAGTTGGCACGTTCTCTTTTTTTTCTAGGTCTGGTCTCCTGGCTGGCTGGTCTCCTGGCTGGGATGGGGTGATCCGTCTTTATCTCGAAGTCCCAGAGAATTTTATGCGTTTATTGTCTCATCTCTGTCACCACACATCCTACTGTTCTGTTGTGTTTTATCAGTTTTTGTTTTGATATTATTATCATTATTATTATTATTAAAATTAATTAAATTTTGACCATACAACAAAATGGTATATGCATAAACCAGAATCTGTTCTTGAGAACGAAACGCATAAAATTTCTGGGACTTTGAAATAAAAACGGATCACCTTATCCCAGCAAGAAGAGCAGACCTAGTGCTGATTAACAAAAAAAGAAAGAACTTGTCAACTGGTGGATTTTGCAGTGCCAGCAGATCACAGGGTGAAGCTAAAGGAAAATTTAAAAAATGGACAAATACATCGACCTTGCCAGAGAACTGAAAAAGTTATGGAATATGAAGGTCAAAGTGATACCAATTGTAGTCGGTGCACTTGGAACGGCCCCAAAGGGATTGGAAAGGGGTTTGGAAAGTCTGAAAATCAGAGGAAGAATTGATATCATCCAGAACACTGCACTGCTGCAATCTGCCAGAATACTCAGAAGAGTCCTGGAGACCTGAGGAGAATTGCTGTCACTCAGACTCCAATGAAAGACCATCAGCTAATGCTGATGTGAAAACTCAAAAGGAGTGAATGATGATAATAATATCTTTTTAAAATATTTTTATTGCGTTTAACAGAGATAGGAGTTATGAAATAGGAATGTTGAATATGTCATATCATAAATGTATTTCTTTGAGAAAACACGTTTCTCCAAATAGTAGGTCGAGACAAATATTAATGTATTTTTTAAATGTTGATTGTTTGTTGCGAAGGGTACGTGCATACGTGTCTTGGAGAGACATAAA
This sequence comes from Doryteuthis pealeii, assembly GCA_023376005.1. Taxonomy (NCBI): domain Eukaryota; kingdom Metazoa; phylum Mollusca; class Cephalopoda; order Myopsida; family Loliginidae; genus Doryteuthis; species Doryteuthis pealeii. The sequence continues at coordinate 147,179,641 of CM042137.1, forward strand.
GAATTTTTGCCTCCATTTCTACCAAATAACGTGCACGCTTCTATGCGAATATTTTGATGCATTTGAGCGTTTCGCCGAGGAAGATAAAGAATAGAAAAAACTTCTATATGTATGAATTATGAGTAAAAGGGAAGTGTTCAAAAAGTATCGGGAGTAAAGACAGAAATGAATAATGAATGAAATAATCTTCTTTAAAACAGTTCCTTTGTCTATTTCTCTGAATTTTTTAGATGAGGCTTGATGATTAGTATTATTTGTATTATTCGGACTATTGTCCTCATCTTCATTGTTATCTGTACAACGTTTCGGCCGATGTGTCCTCTGTGGACTGAATAAAGGGTTATGTTCAAAGTTCCGTGTTGGCCCCCGATTACGACAAGAAGGTTCCCGACTTTGAAAAGAAGGTTCCCAGGCCGAGAAGGTTCACGCGTCCGACAAGAAATATCTGAAGAAGGCTGGCGGGCACATTGGTCGAAATGTTGTACAAATAACAATGAAGATGAGGACAATAGTCCGAATAATACAAATATACTAGTTCCTTTGTCATTGAATAGATTTATTCTAATAAGTTTTTTTTTATTGTTTGAGACCCTATACATTTTCAATTATTATGCTGTAAGGCTGCGATGTATTATTTCTTTTAAGGTCCTCTATTTCCTCCAATGTCACCATTACGATGTATTTTCAGTTTGGGAAACAAGAAAAATATTTGAATTTGAGATGTGACTCTTGTATTATTTGGATTCTCAGACTATTGTCCTCAAATTTTTGTTATATACACAACGTTTCGGTCGATGTGACCCCCCGCCCCAAACTTCTTCAGCTGTTTCTTGTTGACCTCGGAGACCTTCACTTCGAAATCAGGAACCTTCTTGCTTAACTAGGGAGCTTTCATAATATAGAGCCTTCATGGAACTTTGAACCGAATCTTTTATTCAGTCCACGAGGTAGACTGTTCGCATTCCATTAACCATGCAGAGGAGACATCTAGCGTATTCTAATTCTCACCGACGCGGCTATTTTCAGGAGTTCTTCATTCCATACTTTTCAGTCATATATACTTATAACTTTTTCTTGTTTGTATTGGATTTCATG
>CM042137.1:147185735-147195433 GCA_023376005.1 Doryteuthis pealeii
ATTTCAGTGCAAATAATACTACATCTCTCTTATAATCTCTGTACCATTTAGTGTATGAAATTTATATGACGGCGTATTACAGTACAAAGGTAGTCATTACTAACAAGTGCCAACATTACTCTGAATCTTTCAGATGAGGCTTGATAATTTGTATTATTTGTATTATTCGGACTATTGTCCTCATTTTATTGTTATCTACACCATCTCTCTGAATCTTTTCTCTGAATTTTTAGATGAGGCTTGATAATTTGTATTATTTGTATTATTCGGACTATTGTCCTCATCTTTATTGTTATCTACACCATTTCTCTGAATCTTTTAGATGAGGCTTGATAATTTGTATTATTTGTATTATTCGGACTATTGTCCTCATCTTTATTGTTATCTACACCATTTCTCTGAATCTTTAGATGAGGCTTGATAATTTGTATTATTTGTATTATTCGGACTATTGTCCTCATCTTTATTGTTATCTACACCATTTCTCTGAATCTTTAGATGAGGCTTGATAATTTGTATTATTTGTATTATTCGGACTATTTCCTCATCTTTATTGATCTGTACAACGTTTCGGCCGAAAGTTTCCCAAGTTCGAAAGGCTCCGAGTCCAACAAGAAATACCTGAAGAGGCACATCGCCGAAACGTTGTACAGATAACAATAAAGATGAGGACAATAGCCAGAATAATACAAATAATACAAAGTGCCAACATGTTAACAGCTGAAGACTAATTAATGAAATAAAATTGATTTGGGGTGGGGGAATGTTATACTAATCTTCTACGTTAGAAATGTTGGCTTTTACACATTATTAAGCTTGCACCGAATTTAGTTAAGTTTAGAAAATTTCAGGGTATTTTACAGACAAAAATAAATATGCAACTTTACGTAGTGTTTTATTATAGTAGCTTTTCGTGTGTGCATTTATACTAAAAACACAAAAAAAAAACAACAACAGCGGACCATATGATCTTTAGGCACCCCCTTTGCTTTGCTGATTCATAAGCACATTTTTTTCATTTACACCGTCAACATCCGGTTGTTTGTTAGACGATTTTTAGAGTTTTTTTAATTATAAAACTATCCTCTAACCCTAACCCCTAACCATAACCCCTAACCATAACCCCTAAAAATCGTCTGTTAACAAACAATCGGATGTTGACGGGGTAAATGAAAAAAATGTACTTATGAGTCAGCAAAGCAAAAGGTCATATGTTCCAAAACAGCTAACCAAAAGCACGTGCTGTGTCTGAAACTAATGAGACTGTTGTCACAAAAAATTCATTTAAATCGTTACGCGTGGAGCTGATCATTGCTAGTGAGTTCGAGTTTTATTGGGCGCTCTATACTTCTTGCCTTGTGTCAAACTAATGTAAACTTAAATTATTACTGACCTTTCGTTTTCTGTCCGATGACCAAACAACAAAAATATCAGCTAGAATCAACTCATTCAACTGTTGATTTTGGACTCTAACGAAACGGTTTTAGAGAAAAGATGGGAACTACACAAGGATATTGCAAGCTATTTTAAACCAAACCCTAGTTTGTTTTGGTTTGTTTTTGGTTTGGTTGGTTTATTTTACGGAATATTAACACATTTCTGGTTATTAACACCAAAACAAGTCTATTAATAATGGAGATTGTCTGTATTTCTGTCTGTAACAAAAACTACGTCATAGCTCTACCTCACAGATTACGTAACAATATTCTTATGCTATATACACCCAAAATTTGAGTAAGCAATTTTTTAAATTGTTTTTTACTCTCGTCCTTTTTGTTTTTTTTTTAAATTTTTTACAGTAACAAGAAGTTAACTAAAAAGTTTACAAATAAATAAATACCTATGATTTTGTGGAAAAATTGATGTGGAAAATATTCAAAATAATTGTTTGATTATTACATGCACGCAACATTTTATTTGAGAGGGACGGGACTCAGTTTTCATTTCAATTGTTTTATTTTTTTTTTTTTACTCCTTTAATAAATATGAGGTTGTCTTACTTATGATACAAACCTCTGACATTGAATTTTATTTTCCCACCCTCTCAGGCAATGTCTTTCAAAAATAATTTTTACGACGCCCGGGGGTGTTTTCTGTTGCTTGTCATTATAAATGTTTCTAGGTTTCAATTTCTTAATATTTTAAATTGCTTATAAATAATTTTCATTAACTTCATTTGGTTTGTTTGTTTTGGATTGGTTTAATTAATGGTATAAAGCCCTGTGGGTTATTTAATGCCAAAAACTGTTAGAGTGGATATAAAAGTTGGATACTTTCCATGGAATATTACTGTGGAACCTGAGTTTCAGCTTGGACGTCAGATAGAGAAGATGTAACTGCTTTAAGACTCACCTGCACACGCGCGTTATGTTTGTGTTTAGTTAAGTAAATAAAAGTTTAAATGTGACTAGATTAGAAGACCAGACACGAAGTCCCCAAGACTTCCAGACGTTAGAAGATAGACAAAGATGAGCAGCAGAATAATAGAAGTAAAGAAAGAGTATACAACAGAATGAGAAGGTAACTCTATTAGAACCTCTTTACCTTTACAGATGTAATTTTTGTAGATGTATTTCATGGATATATTTTTATCTGATTCATAATTTTTGGTATATTTTTATTTATTTCTCTCAAGAAAGATAGAATTCCATCCATGTTAATATTCTCAAACAGATCCCTCATATTATTTGAGTTGAAATATTTCTTTCTGGTTGGAGTGAAAGCTCCATACTCCACGAAGAATGTTTGACTATGTATGGTGTTTAGTATGTTCCACACCGTGGTTGGATTCTCCTGCTTGAGCAGGAAAAAGTGTTAAAATCTGGAAGTAGCACCCTAAAAACAGAAGTTGTGTGGCCATTTATCTCTCATCTCGAAATCCATCCAATAAAAGCGAGCAAGACATGCTGTGCACTGCTAGATAAGTAAGGATGAACTCATACGTGACCTTCGTCTATAGACTCCTACATATGAACATATCAGTATTGACTGACCGGCAAAATCCTGCATTCATCAACGATGTGCGGACACAGGGTGCTGTCTAGAGGACTAACCAAGTGATATGGCTGATAGGTACGGATGGTCAGAGACGCTGATAATGATGATGATTCAATCGGAAGAATTAAGATGCGGAGTCAAAAATGAGAAGAATGTGTTGCGCCAGCTTTTACAAATGGGAATTTGAAATCTTTGCTTTTTTTCCCGGTCTTTTTTAGGTAGCGATAGGAGATACGCAATAATCTCAGCCCTTAAAAATGACTGTCAAAACAATGTTTGAAAACATACATATATGCGTTGATGTCTTTTTTTTTTTCGTTGTTTTGTTGGGGTTTTTTTGCCATTGGGGCAAAATTGAAATATTTTTAAGAATTGCAACTGGGAAAAAGATTGTCTTCGAGGCAAACAGATTTGTTTTAAATGACTGAATTTGATTTAACTGCCAAAACAAAGATAAAAAACAAAATGTTTATCTTTGTGCAACGAAACAAGTGCATCAAGATATGCATCTCTCTCTCTCTCTCTCTCTCTCTCTCTCTCTCTCTCTCTCTCTCTCTCTCTATCTGTGTGAGTATGCATCTACAAATCAAAAAGGATTGCTTAATCTGCAAAGTAAGTAAATATGTGCAACGGGTTGCTTTAAAGAATATGTGTTAGGTTGGTTGGTTGGATTTTACGGTATATCAACCCTTTTGGTTGTCGAAGATATTTTGTTTTATTCATTCTTAATGAGAATTCAACTTTTTTTCAAACTCAATTTTTTTCAAACATTCTTTTCAAAGTCATTTTTTTAACTCAATTTTAAAACACATTTTTAAACTCATTTAAAAAAAATGTACCCATAGATGGGACTCTAAGAGGTACTACCACTCTGGGTCATGGTGAATCTGGGAGTATTGCTGATGAAGGGTTTCGTCACATTCCCCAGGCCTCCAGAATTGGAACTTCACCATTAAGGAGAGTTTAACGTCATGCCCAAGACACTTAGATCCTCAGCCATCCTCTTCTAGCACATTTATAATAAAAAGAGTATGGGCTTGCCATAATGGCAATAGGGTTGGGGCAATCATGTAGGTGCTAGGGTTTGACGTAACCAGCCGATTAAGCGGAGAGGGCCTCACCGAATACTCGTCTAGCATAAGTAAGGGTCAAAGTGAAGTGTTGTATGTCATGGACTGCTCAGGATTCCAACCTTAAGCATCATGGGTCGCTACTTACGGCCAACAGGTGGTCCTCTTGGAGTGGGAGTCTTACCCCTCTAGTGAGGCGCAGTGGGTGTAAGCTAAAGCCTCAGCTAACAGGGTTGTTGAAATGGGTTGGATTAAAGAAAAAGTGTTTGGCATTCATCACAAAGCATTGACTAATGCAATTGAAAAGCACGGCTGTAAATTTTTACTCCCGTTTTCGATGTAAAATTATCATGCAAAAGTCTTGGTAAAATCAAATACGAAACAAAGATTTATCTTCTGAATGTGTATTTTTATTTGTGTAGTCAAAATTATTATAAATTAGTATAAACTATATTACATCTAATATTTTGTAAATTTGTTTTTGAATATAATAATAAAGGTTGCTTTTTTATTTTTATAATAATGACAAAAATAAACAAAAAAAAAATCAATTCTGAAAAATACTGAATCTTTAGCGAAGTAGAGAAACAAACTTTAAAGAAAAATGGACCATATGACTTTTAGGCACCCCTTTTGCTTTGCTGATTCATAAGTACATTTTTTCAATTACACCGTCAACATCCGGTTGTTTGTTAGACGATTTTTAGAGTTTTTTTTAATTATAAAACTAACCCCTAACCCTAACCCCTAACCCCTAACAAACAACCGGGTGTTGACGGTGTAAATGAAAAAAATGTACGTATGAATCAGCAAAGCAAAAGGGGTGCCTAAAGGTCATATGGTCCAGAAAAATAAAGAATGGAAAAGAATAATATCACGATGAATGAAACTACTTTTAAAGGAACCGTAGAATGCAAAGATCTAAAATTTAAAATGAATCACAGGTTTTTAAAACTTTAAAGAAAATCTAAAAAGGTAAAATAAAAGTTAACAAATTGTAGAACATAATGTATATGTTTATATACATTAATTACTTGTAAAATATATTTTTTAATTCAGTCAACATTTAATTTGAAAACTCTAAGATCATTCTTTAAAGAATACTAGATAAGAAAAATGCACTGTTTTTAGATTTACGAAAATAATGTTAAGAGATATTTTAACTCGGAAAAGAATAAAAAGAATATTCAATAAATAGTATAGTTTTCACCTATGCGATCTTCAGACAATTATTGTTTTTGTCTCTTGGTCTGAAGATCGCATAAGCGAGAAACAGTCAGGTGTTGATTCCATGTCCACGCTAACTTAACTAAAATATAAACGCTCTATGAATGACATTTAGGTCTATCTACTCAGAAATATAGCACCCATATTATCTACATATATATATATATATATATATATATATATATATATATATATATATATATATATTATATATATATATCAGGCACATCTGATTTTATTTTTATTTATTACTTTCATCTGTTAGCATCTGGTCTGTAAGAGGCTTTTGTGTGTGTGTGTTGTTTGTATGTGTGTGTGTGTGTGTGTGAATGTGTGTGTGTGTTCTTCAGACAGGGCTGATTTTTTTCTTTTATACATTGTATGTATATTTTTTTTGGGGGGGGGATTATGTGCTTAATTAAAGTCATACCTAATTTGTTAATTAATTAATTATAATTTAATGAATTAGGAGTGCATATCGGTTTAAATGTAAAGCGTAAACAAATCGAGAAAAAGTCGATGTCTGTATGTACATTTCAGCCTATTAGGCCTCATCAGCAGAGCTATAGACAGGGTAGTGCTTTGTGCGTGATTCGAACCCTACCTGTCAAACCGACAGGCGGACACTCTAACCACTACACTAGCTGGCTTACCCAGAATTTCTCATTTGTTTTAAACTGATGTGTATATCACACTTTTTGGGTGACTTATGGCACGACAGTATGAAGTGGACAAACAATTTGTTTGAAATGGCGATAGCCATGTGTGTGTGTGTGTGTGTATGTGTGTGTGTGTGTGTGTGTGTGTATGTCACCTTTACTTGTTTGCTATGTGTATGCGTGTTTGTTTGGTATGTGTGTGTTTTATTTGTGTGTGTGTGTGCCGAGCCCATAAGCGTTTGCTTGTGTGTATGTGCGTGTTGTATTTAAAAAGGTTAGAATGAAACTACCTTTTATCAAAAATAATAATTCTAGCTTCTGTTAACTTGGCCTGTAAGAGGTTAACATAAAAGGTTGGGCTAATACTGTGACTTCTATGATTTTTTTAATATATATATATATATAATATATATATGTGTGTGTGTGTGTGTGTGTGTTGTTGTGTGTGTATGTGTGTGTTTGCGCATGTGTGTGTTTGCGTGTGTGTGTGTGTGTGTGTGTGTGTGTGTGTGTATTTATAAAGATAAAAATGTGACTTACCGGTGAATATGGACACGATGGTTAGTAAGTGCAAAATTCAGAGGGGTAAGTCAGCGATATAACAAATACAAAGTGCTCAATACTAAGTAGAGCAAATTTATTATAAATGAACGAACTCTCTAATACAATGAACACACACGTGTGATCGACTGCTATTAATCAGTACCTCGATTAATTCAGTGGATTTAACCCTAAAGATCCTTATGGTGAAACTCGAGTAGGTTATCTCTTGTACCCATCTTATAATATATATATATATATGTGTGTATATATCAGTGAATTTGAGCGCTCTTTACTGGTAAATATAGCAAACTATAATCAATGTTAATATAACTACTTTGTTTTCTTTCTCTCATATACACTACCTCTGGCATAGTTATTTATAGCTGGTACCATGTAACTGAGTACAGCCTGTCACATGTTACTGTACAAATGATTCCCATTGCTCCGAGAGATCATATAAACCTAATATTTATTCCTTTGAGTAAGAAATTGTCATCTATACATACATAAAGGGCAGTTGGTCTGTATGTATATATGTATGTCCCGAGGAAACTAAGCAAATATATATACATTTTTGTGAAAAGATAATGTAGATTTTATTTATACTCGTAAGAATATGCACCCTCCGGGTGTAAGTATTTAATTTTAATAAAAATGAAATATATTGAATTAGAATGACTAATGAAATTAAATAAAGCATATAAAATGATTAAACTTATTTTAATTTTTTTTTCAACATAATCTCCTTCACTGTCAATGCACTTGATTCACTGGTGAATATTGATCACATAGGCAGAACATTTTATAGTGAACGTTTATCTATTACTAAAATACTCCCTGTATATGTGCAGGTAACAATAACCCAGCAAAAACGGCACATCATAGCAAAATCTCTATTAGAGCAATGCACTTGAAACCCTTTCACTTCCACTGGAACACCAGTGTTCCAGTCGAATTTCATTTTCATTTTAACCCATAAAATATCATAACAAAGTAACACTAGCATAAAACTTAAAAAGAAACAAACAATCTTGGTAGGGAAAAAGTTAAATATAGAGCTTATCTCCATGGTCTAGCACTAGCGAAAAGGGTACAGACTCCCTCGCTGTCTGGCTGATACTGGTTTCTATATACAATCATTCATAGGATTGATTTTAGTACGTCGGGGGAATAAAACAATGATATTAGAGATAAATAACCTAAGTAATTATTTATTAAACCCGGTTTTGTTAAAAGCAGTATGCAAATTAACCAAACCATATATTATGTAAATCTTTATTTCTTAGTGATATATAAGACACATTGCAGGATTTTAAACGCACTAATAACACGAGCAGTTTTGAGACAAATCTAACTCAGATTTTCATAGGGACATCATTTATAAATATGATTTATTCTGTGTTTTAACAATTTTGACTATGAATTAAGCATTAATTGATAAAGTTACGCAATTCCTGTAGATATTATGACCTAGTTTCGGTTACGGACAGACACCGAATCTCCATTATAATAAGATTTGGGAAGATATTTAAAAATAAAAATTTGAATAGTTACAGAAGGGGAAGTCATTAGCGCATTATTTTATTTTTGGGCATGTTTTTCTTTTCTTTTCATTTCTTTTTTTTTTTTTCACTTTGAAATCTAATATTGATGATTGAATTAATCACCTCATTTATATCTTTTTTTTTTAAATTATAAATTATCAAATTAAAATTTCTTACTATTCTAAAAATTCCTGACGTCCTACCAAGTCTTTTTTACGTGGGGATTTTTATGTGGTATCCAATGAGGACTTTACACTTGGGATTACTCTTGTAATAAGGCTGAAGTATCTCGACTGGTATATTATTTCTTCAGAGTTGAAATTAAAAATGGTTTCATAACTTTCGCTCGGACATTAGTGTAAAACCAACAGAAACAGCCTGGTTAAAAAAAAAAAAATAACTTGGTTGGTTGGTTGGTTGGCTTTTTACGGCATGTCAAACCTTGATAGGTTATCTTATGCCGAAGACGTTTTGTTTTATACTTTTTTGATGGGTATACAATCTATACATATATAAAGGGCAGTTGTGTGTATATGTATGTCCGGAGGAAACTTCGAATATAAAACAATTGACGACAAAGTAAATATATATACACATTAGATATCACCAGAGCTTGGATTTTGAGCAAAAATAATAGAGATTTGATTTATATTCGGGAAGATAATTAAAAAATAAAATTTAAATGATAACATCATGGATTTGTTTTTTCATTTATATCTTAGATAGTAGACATTAACATTTCTTTTCAGAGTAGCTGGATCAATGTAAGGTCTATTTTTTTTTTAGAAATAGGACATCCCACGAGGATTCAACTCACAATTCAGTAATAATGGATCTGCGGGTCTAACTTAAAAAAAAACAATCTACCCAGGGGACGCCGGGTAGAGGGTTTTTTTATTTTTTTTATTTTTAACCCTTAAATGTGTTAAAAAGAAAAAAATGAGTTTAAAAAATATTGAGTTTGAATTTAAAAAATTGTATACCCATAACATGTACTACTACTAACATGTTCTTTGGATCAGATTTGACCTGGAAGTAATGATGATGAAGGGGTACTCCACATTTCCCAGATCGCCAGAATTAGAACTTCCCCCCTAGATGGGGCCCTTACAAGTACTGGGCGTAATGGTGATGAAGGGGTACTCCACATTCCCCAGATCTCCAGAATTGGATCTTCACCATAAGATGTAGCTTAACGTCATACCCAGGACACACACACACACACACACACACACACAAAAAGAAACAAAAAAGAACGAGACTCTTAATAACATCAGTTTGTCTTTTGTAGATTTTATTGTACATCGGTGTACACTTCTCTACTTACTTCTACTTTGATGTTTTCTAAAAGGTATTAAAAAAAGGTCATATGACGTAGATTTATTGGAGGCCGGGAATTAAGCTGATATAAACTGACCTCTGCTTGAATTCCACTGTTTCTATTTAAATTTTAGAGATCATCATCATCATTATCATCATCACCATGTCGCGCTGTTGGCACGGATATCCGTATGACAATCTCTCTCCATTCCGTCCCATCGCTCATCATTCTCGGGAGGTCATCTGTGCAGCATCCTGTATCCGCACAGTGCTGATCAATGTACGTCTTTTGTTGGTCGGCCACACTGGCGAATTATTGGTCCAGTGATCTCACTCAG
>CM042137.1:147195533-147205533 GCA_023376005.1 Doryteuthis pealeii
CAACTAAAGAAGCCCCTTACATCAGTTCATTGGTTGAACTTTTTAAGCTCACCATTAATTCTTTAACTGTAACTTTATTTTAATTTAAAAAAATATATATATCAAGCAATGCCAACTTGAACACGAAGTTTCTGCCATCATAGTATACGCGGTGCCCCCCCCCCAAAAAAAAACAGAATTTGGGTTCTGTTTTTTTTGTTGCGTAGTCCTGCATCAGTATAGTATATATATATATATATATATATATACAGGGCTGACCCCCCCCCCCCCGAAAAAAAAAAAAAAAAAAAAAAAAAAAACAGTATTTGGGTTCCGTCTTTTTTTTTTTTTTTGGTCACCCTGTATCCGGAAGAAATTAGGAAAATAAAACATTTAACGACAAAGTAAATATACAAATTTACGAGCCCCAGCGTACTATTCGTATGTGACACATACGAATAGGATGTGACACAAGATCAATTTCTTAAGTGGAGTTTAATATGTTTGAATTCAGATTTTTCCTTCTAGACTGTTTGCCTAACCAAGGTTTAAAAGCCCGGTCTGTCCTATTTGCTCATAGCTGGAGGGAGAGTAGGCGGATTCATACTTTTCCCAGGGGCATTAGCACTATATGAAATGAAAAGAGCCTCGTCCAGGATTTGAACTCGCGTCGATGAGTCTATTTCCAACAAATCTAACCATTACACACCATACGCCTCCACTCCGACATAATAGCACAGGTAAAAACGAGGAGAAAAGGCGGTATCGAAATCAAGTTTCTTGTTTTTCGCGCAATCTATGAATTTAACCATTACACCACGCACTCCCACTACAACAAATAAATAAATATATATACATTTACTGATACTGAGTCTAGCCTTTTTATGTAAAGATTATATAGATTTTTGTCCATGCATAAACATTTTAAAAGATATTTATTTATTGGTTACTTGGTCCCAACATCCTTTTATTTAAATAAACATAAAAAAATATTTTGTAAATAAAAAATATTTTCATTTAAATAAACATATCTGAATTTCTCTTCTGATTAAATAAAAACTATTTTGATATAAAAATGTGTCTTTCGTTTAAAGTTTTAAAACTTTAAAAAATCCAAGTGAATTAACAACAACATGAAATAACTATTTTTTCTATTAAAATCGAAAAAAAATTAGTATAAAAACGTGTCTTTGGGTTGTAAATATACACGAACAAAATTTAAAAAAATCTTACAGCGAAATTCTAATGCCAAAAAAATCGTCTGTTGTTTATAAACAAACAACAGGGAATTTACGGTGTTCCTTTCAAAACAGATCCCAGCTGGGGTGCTTATTGGTTACTTCGTCCAGACTTTTGACTCACCTTAGTATTTCCTGGTTAAAAATCACAGTAAACTAAAATACTTGGCCAATTCGACACAGCTTCATTAGACGTAAAACTGATCCATCTATTAATCCCCAGGATTTACAATAATGATGTAATACCACGTGATTAGAGTTCGGGTTTCATTCAAACAACGTATTCTCTTATTTTCCTCAATTTTTTTTATTGATTTTACATGTTTTTTTTTTTTTTTTTTCATTTTTGCCTCAAAATTATTTTTAACTTCAAAGGAAAAATCAGTAAAGATCTTTATCAGAAAATCCTTTTTATAATGTTTTAATCATTAAATTAAATGTATGAAAATGTCTGTATGTGATTTCTGTATTTAATATTGGTGTTATTAAACCAAAAGGAAGATGGTGTCGTGATTAATAATCATGGTATTTGTATGCATGTAAAAGTAAAAAAGTAAAGTCGTCGGGGCGGCCTAAAGTCGGTATCAGCCAGTCAGCGAGGGAGTCTATCCCCTTTTCAATAGCGCTAGACCAAGGAGATTGTTTTTTTTTAGCACCTGAGGTGGAGCGCCACACCTTCCATCAGCTCCTTACTTTACCGCACAGATCCCTGTGCTACTCATACGCTGAGTTGGCGGGGACCGGTATCGAACTAGGAACCATGTGGTTTCTAGCCGAACGTTCTACCGACTGAGCTAACTCGGCCCCTCATGTATGCATGTAGATAGTGTTAATGTTTTAATAAATTCAACTCCAACATTACATATATGTTCACACACACACACACCCATACAAAAAAACCTCCGCGTGAGCAGGATGTGACACAAGGTCAGTTTCCTAAGCAGGGTTTAATAGTTTTGAATTCAGAGTTTTCATTTTCCTAGGCTTGTTGTCTAACTAAGGTTAAAGAGCCCAGTCTGCCCTACAATCTACCCATAGCTGGAGGGAGAGTAGATGAATGCACACCTTTTCCGAAGGTATTAGAGCAATGGCAAATGTAAAACAGCCTTGTCCAGGATTTGAACTCGGGTAGAAGAGTCCATTTCCTACGAACCTAAACATTACACCAACAACCACAAGATATTATAGATGTGGCAAAAAGGAGTGGAAGAGGCAGTATCGAAATCAATTTTCTTGTTTTTCTCACAATTTATGACAGGATATATGTCACGAACAATTAAGTAACATGTTTGACTTACAATAAATTTAATGTAAAGTTATAAAACTTAGAAAGACCTTTGGATATGCCACAGTATGATTATTTAATTTATACCACACGTTTGATGTGTTTACTTAAGAGCTGTTGCTAAAATAGTTCGATATGTAAAAAGTATTATAATCTTCATTTAACTCTCTCCCTCAATCTTTTTTTCTTTCTTTCCTTATTTTCATCTTTTCATTAGGTTCAATTGAAACAGATTAGCGTTATCACTTCAGCGCGCTTACCCCACTCTATCTCCCTTTCTCTCTCTCTCTCTCTCTTTCTCTCTCTCTCCCCCCCCACACTAATCTATCTATCTATCTATCCCCTGTTCTCTTTCTTCCTTCCTTTTATTCTTTCTTATTATATTTTTTCTGTGTAGCGTGTCCTTTTTCATCCTTATATTTATTTATAATGAAAACGGAATGATCCATTATTTATATCAGGCGACGACACTCATAAGAAATAAGAATTCATCGGATATGAAACACCAGATAATCAGGATTTACTTTTTTGCATTTCATCTTGGATGATTTGGACGGTGTCATTTTTAACCAGAGGATGTTGCAAGATGATAATTGTCGTACAATTAAGGAACATCAGTATTGATAAGAATTGATTTAAATCAATGGTACAGTTCATTATAGTCTGTCCCCCCCCACGAGAAGCTAAGATGCTCTTTAAATAGTTTGCTTAGTGTTGCCTAATGACACCAGCCCCAAAAATAGTGATGATGATGATGATGATGATGATGATGATGATGATGAAAATTACCTTCTATTTGAACTAAAAAAAAACGCGGCAGAATAACACTTTCACTCTTTCATTATTTTTTTCTTTCCTTCGTTACTTCATTTTTTTTATTCTTTCTTGTTTCTCTCTTTCTTTATTTTCATTCATTTCATTCTTTGTTTGTTTCTTTCTTTTCTCATACTTTCATTTAACTCCTTCTTCTTTAATAAGTCAACTCCTTTTCAATTTTTCTTCTTGATTTCTTTGTTTCTTTTCATTCATTTCATTCTTTCTTTCTTTCTTTCTTTTCTCGTACTTTCTTGTAATTTGTCTGTTTTGAAGACTTCCATCCTTTTCATTTTTTTTCTTTCTTTCATTATTTTTCTTTCCTTCATTCTTTCATTTCTTTCTTTCTTTCTTTCTTTCTTTCTTTCTTTTCATTCATTTCATTCTAATTTCATTATTACTTTTCTCATACTTTTATTTAACTCTTTCTACTTTAATAATTTCAGCTCTTTTCATTTTTTTCTCTCTCTTCCCTTCTTTCTTTATTTCCATTTATTTCATTCTTTCTTTACTTATATCTATCTATCTATCTATCTATCTATCTATCTATCTATATATATATATATATATATATATATAAATATATATATATATATATATATATATATATTATCTGGACAGAATAACTGACATTGGTCACTTTAACAAACTCTCAAAGTAAAAAAAAATATATTGAAAAACAGATCTCGTCAAACTTGAAGATTGTGTTAATTCATTTATCAAATGACTCACTAACTTCTCGTAGCAGAGCAAAGATATTGAAGAAACTAGTGTTAAAGATTTGCAAGGGGTATCCTCTTATTTAATGCAGATTCGGTGTCCTTCTATCAATAACCGAAGCTACATCACTGCTTACGTTACAATACGCCCAGGAATAGTGTAAGTTTATTAATGATTATTCAATCTATAGTCATGATCATTCATCCATAGAATAAATCTTATTTATGAACGGTGTCTTTGTGAAAATCTGAGTTAGATTTGGGCAAGACAGCCCATGGTATTAAAACTTTAGGGTTAACAATATGAAAAAGAATGGGTTTGAAATTTGGCTGAGATAGAATGTATTTACATTGCACAAATTATGTTGGAAAATCACGAATTATCTTCTCATATATATATTTTCCAACCCATCCGCACGAGCAGGATGTGACACAAGGTCAATTTCTTAAGCGGAGTTTAACAGGTTTGAATTCAGAGTTTTCCTGCTCCTAGACTGGTTACCTAGCCAGGGTTAAAGAGTCCAGTCTACCCTGCTATTTATCCATAGCTGGAGGGAGAGTAGTTGGATTCCTACCTTTCCTAAGGGTATTAGCGCTATATGAAATTCAAACAGCTTCGTCCCGAAATTGATCTCGGGTCGACGAGCCCATTTCCTATGACTCTAACCATTAGACCACGCGCCTCCAACTCTTCTCATATAAGTTAACTTTCCCAAAGTTCAATGTTTATTAAACTGATAACGCCTTCACAATGTGGTTATTCTATGATCAATTCAAAAGTTTTATATTAGATCATAATTATTTTTAAGTAAAATAGCAAAATAAAAAAACACCTCTCGGGTGGTGTAAAAATACATCTTTGAAAGATATTGCCTGAGGCAGAGGGTGTGGGAGTTAAAAAATTCAATGTCAGAGAGTTTATATCATAAGTACGTAAAATCATCAAATTTATTAAAGGAGTAAAAAAAACAAAAAAAACAATTTGAAATGGAAACTTAGTTCTGATAACTTTAAATATATATATTAAGATAAAACAATCTATATGTAAATACATAATACCGGACATCTATTTATCAAGACTTGTTTTTTAAAAAACAATGAGGACTATCTAATGTTGCACGCTCAAATTTTGAGTGTATTCATTCTATGTTATGACAATTTTGGGTAACGTGACGTAGGCAGTGATGCAGTTTTGGGTAATGTGACGTAAGCAGTGACTCAGTTTTGGTTACAGACAAATAGAGAGCAAATCTCTATTATTAATAGATTCTACTGATTAGACATTTTAAAAATTTACAATTTAAAAAAATTCTTTTTAATTATTCTTTTAACATAATATTACTAATCATATTTTCATTTAGCTTTTTCTTATGGAAAATGAAGGGTAAAAAGTTTTTAACCATATCTCAGGGATTAGATTTTATTGAACTTTAGGTTTTGCTGGTCTCCGCCAATTTTCCTTTATAAAAATCACTGTACAAACAAAATACAGAAAAATCAACAGATATATATATATATATATATAATATATATATATATACCAACCCCTCCGCACGAGTAAGGATGCGACACAAGGTCAATTTCTTAAGCGGAGTTTAACAGGTTTGAATTCAGAGTTTTCCTTCTCCTAGACTGGAAAAAAGACATGGTTAAAGAGTCCAGCCTGCCCTGCTATTTACCTATAGCTGGAGGGAGAATTGGATTCATACCTTTCCCAAACCAACAGCTTCGTCTAGGAATTGAACTCGGGTTGACGAGTCCATTTCCTGCGACTTTAACCATTAGTCCACGCGTCCATGTCAACAGATATACATACAGAAGCTTTCTTTATATATATATATATATAGCTTAGAAACTTATAATTGGCATAATTTGAAACCATTATGATTCGGTAGCAATCTAGCACCAAAAAAAAACAAAAACTTATTAAACCAACCCATTCACCACAGGTAGGATTTGACAAAAGGTCACAAGTATGGGGCATCCAGTGAGGATCGAGCTCACCATTCAGAAGTAATGGATCTACAAGACTAGCTTGACTAACCATTAAATCATGACATCCTAGTACCCTGATTTTACTGTGTGGAGATTTAAGTTTTATGGTAGATTTTGGTTGTTGAGGCGTAGTCTAAAAGGTGTAGATGTTTCCCCCACTTACCCACTATTTTTTAATTTTGTGCAATAGATGTAGTATATGATATTTGCACTGTCGGATGTGAGTTGTAAGGGTTGGATCTTTATGTTGGTGTGTGGTATTTGGATTGTGGGTTCGGTGTTTAGCTGCGTGCATATTTGGCATCTCAGTTTGTTGCATTTTTGGGTGCCTTTTATAATGGTGTTATGTAGATGTTGTTTGATGCTGTGAGGATGTTCCGTAGGTTGGGTGGTTTTTTTTGGGCGTTGGTGGGTGGGGGTGGGGTTATTGAAGGTGGATTTTATTGTGGGATCTGTTTGTAGGATCTTATATTGTTTGGTGAGTTGTTTGGTGAGTTTAAGCATGTGTTACAAATATTTATGATAATTCAATTCGTTAAAGTAAGGAAATGTCATTAAGTTCTCTTCTCTAAAGAGGCGTCGATGCATTACAGGAATACCTCACCTTTACGAACAAATTCGTTCCTAATATATAAAGCAGGCTTTCATAAAATGAGGTATAGAAAACTATGCATAAAATGGAGTAATGTTCTCACTTAAGTTTTGTTTGATTTTACGGCATATCAAGCTCAGTGGGTCATTTAATGCCGATAAAGTTTTGAAATAAAGTCATTCTTAATGGATGCTCAATGTTTTTTTATAAACACATTTTTCTATCTAAGCCATAGATGGGACCCTAACAGGTACTACCACTCCGGGTCAGAGTAGACCCGAGGGCAAGGGTGATGAAGGGGTGCTCCACATTCCCCAAACCTCCAAAACTGGAACTTCACCATCAGATAGAGTTTAATGTCATTCCCAGGATATGTAGACCCTCAGCCACCGCCTTCTAGCACCCATCTGATAAAAAGGGGTTGGGGCTTGCCATAAGGGCAATAGGGTTGGGAAAATCATATAGGTGCTAGGGCTTGACGTGACCAGCCGATTGATCAGAGGGGGCCTCTCCAACCACCCGTCTAACCCAAGAAAATGCCAAAGTGGAGTATTGCAAGTTATGAACTGCTCATCCACCTGGGTTCTATCCTTAAACGTCACGGGTTGCCACCTACGACAAACAGGTGGCCCCATTGGGGGAGTTTTACCCCTCTGCAGAGGTGCAGTCGGTGCAGTCTAACAGGGGGTCTGACTTAAGGTAATTCTGTTTAAAATCACTTAGTTCAGAGGAAGAATAATACAATAATGTTTCAGAAAGGATTCGAATGATTAAAAGAAAAAAAGACATGATCGGTTTTGTATTTTTTTCCTTTTTGACATCTTTAAAGATGAAATAAAGGAAGAAGAAAGAACAGAATACATCGACTGCACCTCTGCAGAGGGTTCGGACCCCTCCCCCAAACGGGGCCAGCTGTTTGTCGTGGGTGGTTTAAAGATGGAATCCTGGTGGCTGAGCAATTCATGACATGCAACACTCCACTTTAGTCCTTATTTAGGCTATGCGGGCAGTCGGAGAGGCCCTTCTGTTCATTTGGCTAGTCACATCAAGCCCTAGCACCTATATGATTGTCCCGACCGTATTGCTCTTATGGCAAACCCATAATCCTTTTATCATATATGTGTTAGAAGGCGGTGGATGAGGGGTTTAGATTCCTAGGTATGGCGTTAAACTGCATCTAGTGAAGTTCAAATTCTGAAGCTCTGGCGAATGTAGAGAACCACTTTATTGCCATTACACCCAGGGCCACTCTGACCCGGAGTGGTTGTACCTGTTATGGTCCCATCTATAGGTTAAATAGATTTTTTAAAATTGAGTAAAAAATAATGTGTTAAAAATTGAGTTTAAAAAAGAATTTTCAATACCCAACAAGAATAAATAAAACGAAACGTCTTCGACATGAAATAACTCAACAAGGGTTGACATGCCGTAAAGTCCAACTGACCAACTAACAGTACAAAAAAAAATATAGATTATTGACTCGTGCAAACTGACTTAGTTAATCATGCGAATGATAAATACCCATTGATGCGTTGGATTAAAAAATATGATAAGAAAGAAGAGAGGAAGGAGGGAGAGAAAATAGAAAAGGGGTGAGTGAGCGGAAGCGATAACGCTAAACTGTTTCACTCGAACATAATGAAAAGATGAAAAGAAAAAGAAAGAGTGAGAGGATTAAATCGTCTGTTATAAGTAAAAAGTAAAGTCGGCGGTGATGGCCTAAATTCGGTATCAGCCAGTCAGCGAGGGAGTCTATCCCCTTTTCACTTGCGCTAGACCAAGGAGATAGTTTTGGCGTCTGAGCTGGAGCGTACACCTATCATCTGCTCCTTAATTTACCGCACAGATCCCAGTTGGTGGGGTTCCTAGTCGGGCGCTCTACTGACTGAGGAACTATTTTGCAACGTTCAGTTTAAAAACAAACGAGAAATCTGGGAAAACCAGCTAGTGTAAGGAATCCCCACCAGTCAGCCTTGGCAGTTAGGGTTCGAATCACACACAGACCAGTTTCCTGTCTATAACTCTGCTGATGAGGCATAGTATACCGAAATGTACATACAGAGATCAACTTTTTCTCGATTTGTTTACGCCTTATATTTGAACAGATATGCTCGCCTAATTCATCAATTATCAACTAATTAATTTTCAAATTAGGTATGACTTCAATTGAGCACATGTTCTCCCAAAAATAGCTTTTAAGTAAATGTACCAAACGTTGTTATAATCAAATTATCATACTGTGGTATATCCACAGGTACGACGTTTATAATTCAATTCGAATTGTACCCTTTAGGCTTTTACATTGTTAGGGATTTTTTCCAAGACGTTCAATTGAAAGAAAATAAATAATGAAAAATTCTTCCATTTTTTTCTAATAACATTTTAATTATTAAAATGACATGACAACTATAATTTGTAAGCACTTTAAGTTATTTCGGTTTTTTCATGATCTATCTCTCTGTCGGGTCCATTAAACGGCTCATAGTTTAAAATTAAATGTCAAGTATTTAAAGAAAAAAATCCTTTACTAACACCAAGTTATTAATATGCAAAATCACATGAACTTCAGCGTTTTAATTGCACATGTGCAAGCAAGATAAAACTGTCTCATGCCCCAGGGATATTCGACTTAAATTTTGACACGAGTGAAGACAGATATTACGACGAACGTAGTATTAAAATAAAATGTTTGTAAACATGTGTGACATGACTCTTCGGGAAATATAAAACTTTTGAATTTCTATGGAAATTAGATATCATTCTATATAGCAATAAATAAGGTTCTGCTGAAGTCAGACAAAACTACTAACTCCACACAAGTATATATATATATATATATATATATATATATATATATATATATATATATATATATATACAGAGAGATGTAGCCGCATTTTTAACAATGTCAAAAGACATAAACCATTTTTAGCGAACAAAAAGAGAGGTGAGAAAAATAGAAAGAAAAAGTGAGGGGTTGGGGAAATTATGTTTTTATTCTATACTGCGTAAAAGAAGCAACGACGTACTCATAAGTGACGTTCTACTGTGGAAGCCGGCACATAGGCACACCAGTGTGGGTTGTCCAGCAAAGACGTACATTGATAGCGGATACTGGATGCTGCGCAGAGGACCACCCAAAACAATGAGTGATAGGGACGGTTGGTGGGAAATTGTCATGGATATCTGTGCTAATAGCAAGACATGATGATGATTATCATGATGATACTGCGTAAAAAACCTTTTGCATCTAGTTATAAAGATTGTGCTCCCTCTCTCTCTCTCTCTCTCTCTCTCTCTATATATATATATATATATATATATATATATATATATAGATAGAGAGAGAGAGAGAGAGAGAAGAGAGAGATTTTCTTCG
>CM042137.1:147210533-147243033 GCA_023376005.1 Doryteuthis pealeii
ACACACAAACACAAAACACACATACACACGCACACACACACACGTCCCAATTTTCAGGTTGAGCACTCTGTCTAGAAGGGACTAATTGCAAAAATTTACCGCTTCGGCGCAAAGCTAGTCCCACTTGTTTACAAGTTAGAGACCTCTGGTGAGTTTATTTCCGGTTTAGGAAATATAGCGATTTTTCTGCCTTCTATTCTAGGCAGCTGCTTGTGGACCCATCGGTAAGAGACTTGACGAGCGAAAGTTCGTTCGGTCTCGATCCCGACCAGAGGTAGCTGCTGAAAAATAAGTCTAGCTGCACTGATGAGGGGTGAAACCCCGAAACGCGCGTCTGCAGATTACTTTATATATATATATATATATATATATATATATATATATGATACAATGTCAATTTCTTAACCGGAATTTGACAGGCTTGAATTTCCTTCTCCTAGACTGGTTACCTAGCCAAGGTTAAAGAGCCCATTTCCCTATTATTTATCCATAGCTGGAGGGAGAGTAGTTGGATGTATACCTTTCCCAAGGTTATTAGCACTATGTGAAATTCAAACAGACTCGTCGAAGGATTTGAACTCGGGTCGACGAGTCCATTTCCTACGACTATAACCATTGCACCACGCGCCTCCAACAATATGTGCGTATGTGTGTGTATCCGTGCATGTGTGTGTGTGTTAAATATAAAATACGTGTAAAATAGAACAAAATTAGACGCACTAACTCACACACACACACACACACACATATACAGAGACACAAACACATGTATACTTTTTTATATTACACCATTTCATATTGTGAATGTGTGAAAATGTGTGCTGACTTTTTGATAAGTATGTTTAAATGAGCAGCAGCAGCAGCAGCAGCAGCAGCAGCAGCAGCATCAGCATCAGACCTAATCCCACTAAATCATCATAAATCATCTTCTCATTCTGTTCCATTGACTTGTTCTCTTCATCGCTGCACTGACTTCACATCTGTCAACTCAATCTGAACTAAGAACCTTGTAATTAATTGTTGATCAAGCGATCTTAATAGACATCGAAGTCAGATTAGGAACGTACCACCTGCCCCTTTTTTTAGCAGATAGAAAAGACTAAATCTCTGAGGTTTATTGACAAAAGCCGTGACTGATGTATTCTACAGGATTTCCAGTTGTTTGCTTTTGCTTGAAATCATAAAATGGTATTGATAATAATAATAATAATAATAATAATAATAATAATAATAATAATAATAATAATAATAATAATAATAATAATAATAATAATAACAAAAGGATTTTGTTGAGTTTATTTTTGCGGTGGTCCGTATATTAATTTATTTTCACATTTCATATTTAAAGACGTATAAAGACCTCACACCCAAACACACACACACACACACACTACACACACACACACACACACACACACACACACACACACACACACATATATATATATATATATATATATATATATATATATATATATATATATATATATATGTGTGTGTGTGTGTGTGAAAAGTAAAATGGATATGAATCCGACAGTATGTGTAGAAAGTTTGTTGAAAAAACAAGATGTTAATATTTTTGCTGACAGAAATCTGTTTCGACCTTATAAAGCGGTCTTTATCAAAGCAACTACGTATAATAGGAAAGACGAAATAAATTGATCGTTAATCACGAGGCACAAAACGCTCTCGATCAGGGCCGGAATTTTCAAAAATTTTAAAAATGCGTATTCTATGTTAACAAACTATATATATATATATATATATATATATATATATATAGGGGGGGAGAGCGAAGAAAGTGATAGGAAAATAGTAAGATTTATTTTGTGTCATTTATTTTTGACCGTTCTTGACTAGTTTCGACCTTGTTTCAGGAAAAAAGTTTTTTTGTAAAAAAAAAAGATTTTTAAGAATATTTATTAAAAAAAGGTTTTTAAAGAGTTTATCTGTTTCCTACTCCGACTCCTACACTAATCTCGCTCTACCCTATTCTAAATCTACTTAGCCACATCCTTCCGAAAACACTACAAGTTTGTTCTCTACGATCACCTTTCAGAGGAGAAGGTTCACATTCAAGGTCTTTTTGTGCAGTTCTTTTTATTTCCAATCTGAGATCACTCTTAATACTTCAATTCATAAAAAGTATAATAATCTTGATTTAGTTCTCTCTCGCTCTTTTTACCTCTTTCCTTCTTTTTATATTTTCATTATGTTCAATTGAAACAGATTAGCGTTATCGCTTTTATCTACTCATCCACCCCCTTTCTCTATCTTTCCCCTACTCTATTTTTCTTGTTATAGTCTTTTTGTGTATCGCTTCCTTTGTCTTCCCTTTCTTTCTTTATAATAAAAAACAGAATGGTTCATTATTTGATTGAGGGGACGGCACTCATAAGAAACAAAGGTTCAGCGAATAAGCAACACTAGATAATTCGAAAATAGTTCAATATGTAAAAAGTATGATAATCTAGATTTAATTCTTTCTCACTTTTTTGTTTCTTTCTTTCCTTCTTTTCATCTTTTTATTACGTTCGATTGAAACAGATTAACGTTATAGCTTTCGCTTACTCACCTACCCTCTTTCTTTATCTTCCCCTACACTCTTATATTATAGTTTTTTATGTGTAGCATTTCTTTTTCTTCCCTTTCTTTCTTTATAATAAGAACGGAATGGTCCATTATTTGACTGAGGGGATGGCACTTATGAGAAAGAAGAATTCAGCGGAAAAGCAACACCAGATAATTAGAAAATAGTTCAACATCAAAAAAGTATAATAATGTTGATTTAACTCACTTGCACTCTTTTCTTCTTCTTTGAAACAGATTACCGTCATCTCTCACCCCCTTTCTCTATCATCTACTTTCTTTCTTTCTTTTTCTTTCTTCCTTGTTATATGTTTCGGTGTAGCGTGTCCTTTTTCTTCCCTTTCTTTCTTTGTAATAAAAACGGAATAATCCATTATTGAGCAGAGGTGACGACACTTATAAGAAATAAGAATTCGGAGGATAAAAAACATCAGATAATCAGGATTTACATTTTTTTCCTTTCATCTTGGACGATTTGGACGGTCTCATTTTTAACCAGAGGGTGTTGCAAGATCATAACAGTTGTACAATTAAGGAACATGGGTATTAATATATAGATCAGAAAATATTAAAATGAGCATCACAGAAATGACCGAACATAAATGTGTGAAAATAACATGATGGACATCTTGGATGAGTCGAGAAATACTTGTTTTAAGCAGGTGATATATTTTGAACTATCTCTGTCTGAATAGGGTCTGTGATAGATGAAAGCTGCTTTCCTAATTAATGTTAGATGTATAATTTTGAGTTAATTTGACATCAAAATGATTGGCTACTGATGAGAAGGGTTTTAACGTGGAGCTTTGGAAACAACAATTTTGAATCCAATTGTATATTGGAATTGTTGACTTTTTGTATATAAGGTGTGTGTTAAAAGCAGCCCAATGATTGATTCATAATACAATACAATACAATGCAATGCAATACAAGTTAGTGAGTTAGTATTTGGTTGGACAAGTTTAATGTTGTTCCCAGACATCCATTTTTTTTTGGGGGGGGGGTCTTATCCCTCTTCATGGAATACAGTCGCCCTGTCGGCTTGGGCCGTAGAATAGGCCAACTGTATTCCATGCAGGGGAGTAAAACAAAAAATGGATGTCCTGAACATGACATTAAACTTGTCCAACCAAATACTAACTCACTAACTTGTATTGCATTGTATTGTATTGTATTGTATTTTTCTAATTAACAAAAACAAAAAAATTTCTTTTAAAAAACAAAAAAACAAAACAGAAAGGGGACAATACTAATATTAACAATAATATTGGCAGTAATGATAAGGTTAAGAATTAGATTATGAATAACAAAATAATAACAATAATAAAAATATTAACAAAAACTGGATTAATAAAAATAGGATTAGAAGTAATAAAACAAAAATAATATTATTATAAATTTGAATATTTCTGAATGGAATCACCCACCTTGTATCAAAATAGGGGGCGTGTTGACTTTTTTGTATATAAGGTGTGTGTTGAAAGCCCACTCATACTTATAGACTCGACAAGAACTATGTGATCTCTCTTGGCCAATCACTGGTAGTACTCTGCTGCTGATACAATACTTAAACCAACCCTACTGGCCATAACTACTGTAGAATAAGTTCCAATTACCGTCGAACTGGGAAGACAAGGTGGCATACGATTGTAACTCAATACAAACTTGAAATGACACAAAGTCCACTGCCAAGTGACCAAGTATATATAAGACTCCACAGTGTCATGCAAATCAACCAGTCAGGCAGCCAATCAGAACTCAAGGAATGAAATGACCCAAATCACCTTGATTCATGAATGGATCATTCTTCATTCCTTGAGTTCTGATTGGCTGCCTGACTGGTTGATTTGCATGACACAGTCCTGAGTTATGGAATCCTTTGGTAAGCGAATAAGTCCTATCCTGCGTATTGGTAAAGGTCCAGTGATTTAATCCTATGTCCGTCGTCCACGAAGGCTGAAAGTAGTTATTGAGGTCAGTTAGCCTACTGTTAGTTTTAATAACATCAGCTAAGTAGAACTAACAGTAGGCTAACTGACCTCAATAACTACTTTCAGCCTTCGTGGACGACGGACATAGGATTAAATCACTGGACCTTTAACAATACGCTGAATAGGACTTATTCGCTTACCAAAGGATTCCATAACCAAGACTTACTTACTTTAAGTCCTTTTCAACTGGCCAAGGATGGCATTTAAAAACTTTACCGGAATAAAATATTAATTTGGGTTTATTTTATGGCATATCAAACCTTTTGGGTGTTTTAGACTGAATAATGCCATTTTTTATATCAGATTGCTTACAGTACCTGATGTTACTTAAATGGTCACCCATCTTAGCAGTGAACAGTCTCATCACTACTTAACTTCGGTGATCTAGCGGGAAACGTTGCTTTCAGCGTGACTTGACCGTAAGATATTAATTTGAATAATTCCCACTATCTCAAATACTAATTGGTTGGTTGGTTGTTTGTTTGGATTTTACGGAATGTCTACCCTTGTTGGGTTATTTTATGCCGAAGACGTTTTGTTTATTCATTCTTAATGTGCATTCACTTTTTTTAATTCAACTTTTTAAACACATTTTTATAAAAACGTTTTTTCTATTTAACTAATTGATGGGACTACCACTCCCGGTCAGAGTTGACCTGGATGTATCCGTTTAGCAAAAATCATGCCATGTTTGGATTCAATATCTACAAAATATCTTAAATACTCTAAAGAATCATTCGTAACTACAAAACATTCATGGAGGGACCATAATCTGTCTTCTATCTATACATGTATAAAGGGCAGTTGTGTGAATTAATTAATTGTGTGAATGAATTGTGTGAATGAATTAATGTGTACATATATCTACTTCGTCGTTCATTGTTTTATGTTCGAAGTTTCCTTCGGACAATTAACGACGAAATAGATATATGTACACATTAAATATCACCCGGGCTTGGTTTTTGAGCAAAAATAATGAAGCTTCGATTCATATTCGTGAAGATAATTTAAAAAATTAAATTTAGATGATAACGGACTAGATTTTTTTTTTTGGGGGGGGGTAATATTTTAAATAGTAGACATTGATTTTTTTTTCTTTAAGAGTGACTGGATCAATGCAAGGTCTTTTTTACATACGGATTTTAATGGGCATACAACCAGAATCCAACTCATAATTTAATAATAATGGATCTGTGGGACTAACCGTTTTTGCATCCCCTATACCCAGGCGACGCCGAGTAGCAGCTTCTAGTTTGTCTATAATTCAGATAAAATTGCTGAAAATAATCTGTCTAAAATTATTCATATGGATATTATTTGAGGTGTAAATAGACTATCGATGCTGTTTATTATTGTCTAAATTATCATTATCATATATATATATATATAATATATATATATATATATATATATATATATATTGCGGATAAAAGTTCTACAGTTTGTTTGTTTTTCAGTCTTTGTGACATTCACATTTAAACGTGACATTGGACGTATTTAAAAATGCATTAACGTGTCTCTATAGACTCGTTTGAGAGTGTTTGTTGTTATGAGAAATTTTTTTTTGAATAAACACAGCATAATTCTTAATAGGAGACGAACCTAACGTAACGGTTATCGTTGTAAGAAATCTAATAAGCGGCCCGAGTTATAGCGTTAGTACTTTTCATATTCCACAAGTCTCCAACTATCTCCACAGAAGATTTCACCACGTGTCCTGATGAAGGTTGCAAAAACCGAAATTTTATTGCGTCAGCACTTCTCATATTCTGGAAGTCTCCCACCATCTCCATACAAGATTTCACCATGTGTCCTGATGAAGGTTGCAAAAACCGAAACGTTATTACGTCAGCATTTCTCGTATTTTTCAAGTCTCCCGCCATCTCCATACAAGATTTCACCACATGTCCTGATGAAGGTTGCAAAATCCGGAACGTTATAGCGTCGTCATTACCATAAAAAATAAATTAATTTGGAACACTTCGTATATTTTTCTATATTTTTCTACATTATATATATCAATATATATATTATATATATATAATTCCCTATTTTACTCTCATAAATAAACAAATAAATAAATAAAGATGTTTAAAAATCACATTTGGGTTGTTAAATTGATATTAGAAAATGGATTTTAAATACTCCCCCCCCCCTCCTATAAAGTCAAGGGTTTATTTTTAATCCAACAGTTTTAAATCGGCCATGTAGAATTTAATTTCCGAAGAAAAAAATGGAAGATACGACAAATTTAGTAATAAATCAATAAAGATTTTTTAAGTGAATAAAAATGTTATCGTTATTTTTTATACATTTATTAGGTATTAAAAAACTATTAGATTTTTATTTATGTTTTTAAAACTTTTAATGAAAAAAGAATTATTTACAATTCGATTGCAAGAGCCAGAAGGATTCTAAAAGAAAGAGAAAGAAAGGAAATATATGTTCTTGTTGCTGTTGGTTGGTTGGTTGGATTTTACGGCATGTCGAGACATTGAGTCATTTTATGCTGAAGATGTTTTGTTTTATTCATTCTTGATGGGTACTCAGTTTTGTTTAACTCATTTTTTTAAAACAGATTTCTGTTAAACTCGTGTTTTTCTATTCAACCTATAGATGGGACCCGAATAGTACTACCACTCCGGTTAGAATGGACTTAAGAGTAATGGGGATGAAGAAGTATTCCATATTCTCCAAAACTCCAGAATTGGAACCTAACCATCAAATCACTTAACCGTCATACCCAGGGCACCAAGACCCCCAGCCACCGCCTTCTAGCATATATATAATAAAAAGGATTGGGGATTACCATACGGCTTGACATGACCAGACGGATGGTCAGTAAGTAAGGGCAAAAATGGAGTGTTGCATGTCATCGGCTGCTCACCCATCAGGATTTTATTCTTAAACATCACAGGTGACCACTAGGGGGCGTCTTATCTCTTTGTAGTATTCTCTGATGTATTCTAAAGCCTCAGACAATAGGGCTGTTTTAACATTTAATGATGAAAGAATTATATATAATAGTGAATTATTTATAATAATAATAATAATAATAATAATAATAATAATAATATTCGATTGTAAGAGCCAGGGGGATTATAAAAAAAAGAGAAATAGAAAGAAGGAAATAAAGAAAGAAAGAAAGAAAGAAAAAAAAGAAAGAGGAATCTAAAGATTAAATTAAGAGCTACAAATAGCAAGAATGAAAAAATATCAAGATAAAAAAATGAAATATAAAAAATAAAGAAAATATAAAGTAAAGATAACGTAAAAAGAAATGATAAATGAAACTAAATGAATAAAAAAAATCAAATGAAAAATTCATGCAAGTTAAACTATTAAAAAACGAATTGAAGAATTGGATAATAGATGAAGTAGGTAAAGTGAGAATAAGAAAAAAAGCGAATAAAGGAATAAAAATTAAAGTAAGAACAGAAAATAAAAATAAGAGTGAAAAATAATAGAAAAAAAGAAAAAAAGAATATTAAAAAAAAACAAACAAGAAAATGGTATGAAGAAAAATAAATGAATAAATAAATAAATAAATAAATAAATAAGAAAGAAAGAAAGAAAGAAAGAAAGAAAATAAAAATAAGACACACACAAAAAAAAAGAATAGAAAAAAAGCATACAAAAGAAAATAAGCATCAGAAAAAAATAAGAACAAAAATGAATAAAGAAAAATGGAAAAAAGAAAATAATTGTTTAAATAAGGGAAAAAAATGCAAGAAAGAAATGAAAGAAAAAATTAAGTAAAATGAAAAATAAAAAAGAATGAATGAATGAAAAGTAAAGTGAAGTAAAAGTATAAGTAAAAGTAATAAGAAGAAATAGGAAAAAAAAAAGAAAATAAAGAAAATAAAATGAAAAGTGCAAGAAAAACTGATAATGTAAAATAAATAAATAAAATAGAAATAAATAAAAAATAAAGAAAGAAAGAAAGAAAATAAACAAGACAATATTTTTTGAATGATGTAAACAAAAAAAATTAAGATAGACAAAAAATAATAGAAAAAAATTAAAAAAGAAAAGAAAAGAAAAAAGTGCTTGAAAAATAACGAAAAATAAATAAATATATAAAGAAAGAACTAACGAAGAAAAGAAAGAAGGAAATATGTTTTAAACAAGGAAAAAAGAAAGCGAGAAATGAAATAAAAAGAAAGAGTAAGTGAAATGAGAAGAATAAATATAAAAAAAGAGTGAATAAAAATTAAAGTAACTGAAGACAAAATCAATTGAAAGAAAATGAAAGAAAGAAGGAAAAGAAAAGAAATAAGTGCAAGAAAATGTAATTACGAAAATGAATAAATAAATAAATAAATAAAGAAATAAAGAAAGAAAGAAAGAAAGAAAGAAATAATATATGATTTAGATATGGAAAATAAACAAAACAAAAACAAGAAAGGAAATAAAAATAAAAATAAAAATAAGTTTAAATGAGAAGAAAACATATAAAAAAAAGAATGAATGAATGAATGAAAATGAATGTACGAACGAAAAAAAAGAAAAGAAGAACAGACAAAAATTATAAAGAAAGAAAATAAAAGAGCAAGAAAAAGTAATAGTAATAAATAAATAAGGAAGGAAAGAAAGAAAGGAAGGAAGAAAGGAAGGATGAAAGAAAGAAAGAAAGAAAGAAGACAATTTTTTTTACATAAGAAAAAAAAACATATAAGAAATGAAATAGAAAGAAAAAGTATGTAAAATGAGAGGTATGATTATAAAAAAATGAATGAATGAATGAATGATTGAATGAAAATAAAAGTAAGAACAGAAACAAACAAAAACAAGAAAACATAATAGAAAAAATAAAAAGAAAAGAAAGAAAAAGAAAAAAGTGCAAAGAAATAAAGAAAATATATTTAAATAAGGAAAAAAAAAACAAGAAATAAAAAGTAGGTAAAATGAAACGAATAAATATTTTAAAAAAAAAGAATGAATGAATGAATGAATAAGAATTAAAGAACAGAAGACAAAAATATTGGAAAGAAAGAAAATAAATGAAAGAAAATAAGAGAAGAAAATGCAAGAAAAACTAATAACGAAAAATAAATAAATAAATAAATAGATGAATAAAGAAAGAAAAATAAAAAGAAAGAAAGTAAGAAAGAACAAAATAAAAGAAACTTGCAAAACGATGGGTAAAGATAAGTAATTTGTAAACCTACATCTTAAAAGTGGGGGAGGGGTTGGTATAGAACGAAGCATCAGAGCCGGCAAAATAAGTGTGAAGAGATAGGGAAAGATAAAAGGGGGGAGTAGGACTTTCTTTCGTCACCCGCCGCCCGTCGGCTTAGTGTTGTTTGGGTGCGCAGAAAGAGCGTCTGAGAACTCGTGACGAAAATTCTCCCACGGTCAAAATTTATGAGGAAAACGAAAATAAAATAAAATGAAATAAAGCGAGAATGCAAAATGAATAAAGAAATAAATAAACACGTTTTATTTTTTTCTTAAAGAAGAGTCGAAAAAGTAGAAAATGGACATTTTCTTGTAAAAGGGAGATGAAAAAAATTCAGAAAGAAAAAAAATGACGGCTGCTTCTAAAAAAAGAATTAAAGACACAGAAGAAACGGTAAGACGTTTTGGATTTTTAAAAATTGAAATATATATATATATATATATATATATATATATATATATATATATATATATATTATATATATTGGAGAATATGTGCTTAATTGAAGTCATACCTAATTTTGAAAATTAATTAGTTGATAATTATTGAATTAGGCGGGCATATCTGTTCAAATGTAAGGCTAAACAAATTGAGAAAAGACTTTTCTCGATTTGTTTAGCCTTACATTTGAACAGATATGCCCGCCTAATTCAATAATTATGAACTAATTAATTATCAAAATTAGGTATGACTTCAATTAAGCACATATTCTCCCAAAAAGTGTCGGCTAAGGCCATATCAAACACATTGTTTTTGTTTACTTTCATATATATATATATATATATATATATATATATATATATATATATATATATATATATGCCAACACCTCAGAACGAACAGGATGTGACGCAAGGTCAATTTCTTAAGCGGAGTTTAACAGGTTTGAATTCAGAGTTTTCTTACTCCTAAACTGGTTACCTAGCTATGATTAAAGAACCCAGTCTGTTCTGCTATTTACTTATAGCTGGAGGGAGAATTGGATGCATACCTTTCCCAAGGGTGTCATGTGAAATGCAAACAGCCTCGTTCAGGATTTGAACTCGGGTCGACGAATCCATTTTCTACGGCTCTAACCATTACATCACGCCTCCATAAATATCGTATAAAATATCGTATGTAGCCGTGTATAAAACGTAAGGCAAAACAATCAGAGGTCGATTTATTCACAGGTGAAAAATATACAGTATCAAAACATCTTCTATAGATCTGTAAAAAATGACAAGGTTATTTACGAATTCAGCGCTGGCCGACTGCACCTCTGCAGAGGAGTAAGACCCTCTCAATGGGGCAACCGTGATGCTTAAGGATGGAACCCTGATGACTGCGCAGTCCACGACATGCAATACTCCACTTTGGCCTTTACTTCGGCTAGACTGGCGGTGGAAGAGACCCCTTCAATCAATCGGCTGCTTACGTCAAGCCCCAGCATCAATATGATTGTCCTAATCCTATTGCCCTTTATGGCAAGACCAAACCCTTTTCATTATATGTTCTAGAATGCGGTGGCTGCGAATCTTAATGTCATGGGTATGCTGTTAAACTCTATCTGATGGTAAAAGTCAAAATCTAGATCTCTGTGGAATATGGAGTAGCCCAACATCGCCATTACACCCAGTTCCATTCTGATACAGTGGGAGTACCTGTTAGGTTCCCATCTATGAGTTAAATGTGTATAAAAAGAAAAAAAAAGTGTTTTAAAAATGGAATACCTAACTGTTAAGTTTTTATGGGCAATCCTTTGGTCTTAAAGCAGGGGCGCTTGTCCAGTGGAATTGGATCCCTGGTAAAGAGTCCCTCGATAATGAATCCTTTGGTTACTCTGGTAAAGAGTTCTCAGTTCCTGGTAAAGAGTCCCGCAATAATGAATCCTTTGGTTACTCTGGTAATCGTATAAGTCCTTCCTGAGTATTGGTAAGATCTGGTAATCCTATGTCCGTCCTCAGTGAGCGTAATTGTAATTATGACCAGTTAAATAGTGTGACTTCCACGCAGTATGGTTAGTGATTGGCTGTAGGAACAACTCACGTGACCCTGGCAAGTCTATAAATCAAGGTGGAGAATTAGAGCACATCTTATATACAAAATTATTCCAACACTAACAAAATGAATGAAACAAACATGTCTTCGGTCTAAAATAACCCGAAGGATGACATGCTGTAAAATCCAACCAACCAACTGATCTTCAGAGTTGGTGTTTGGGGAATAAGTGAAATGCTACAGAAGGTTTGAAATTCCCGCGAAAAACGTTGTCTGTTTTTTTTATTAAATTCTTTTTCGTTTTCTCTTCGATAATAAGTGTACAATATTATCACATTCTGCCCGAAAAGAAAAACAGGACTGAGTGAGAAAATGGATAAGCACATGGATCCTAGATCGAAGGCCGGGGTAGAAAATTCTAATCTTCGGCCGAAGTTCTAAGTCGCCATCTTATTATAATGAATATTCATTATCTGATGTAAACAAAACTACGTCATTGCTTACATCGCAATACCCTCAGGAATTGCGGAAGTTTAACAATGATTAATTAATTTCAAATTTAATTTATTATCAAAACCATTAATACATAGAATAAATCTTTATATATATATATTAACGAGGTATCTATGAAAATCTGATTTAGATTTGCCTCAAAACAGTCCATGTTATTAGTGCGTTTAAACCCCTGCAATTTGTCTTATCACTTAGAAGTAAAAGGTTGCGTAATACATGGTGTACTTAATTTGCATATTTGTTTTAACAAAACCGGGATTGATAAATAAGTACTTGGTGTTATTTATGTGTAGTATTATTGTTTTATTCCCCAACGTATTAAAATCTATTTAATTTATAATGATTTTATACAGAAACCAATTAGAATATAATTAAAAAGTGTAATATTTTATATATGTTCTTATTTTGAGGCGTTCTTATTTTTAGGCAAATTTGACTCATATTTAATAAATAACACTGTGGGACACGATTTTGGTTGAGTTGGATCTGACACTTGTTTTTGACTATTTTCTGACCTCTGAATCCAGAAATGACCCCAGTCTTTTTATATCACATCAACTTTTGAGCTACAGGATAGCCTTGATTTTTCTTTAAAAAAACCCATAGAAATACAGCATCTAACAAATTTGAGCTTATTTTATGGAATGTTTTGAATATTTATGAATAATGGGAAATAATAAAACATAACACTGGGCATTACAAATGTTGTTGAATTAGATCTGACACTTGTTTTTGACTAATTTTTGGACTCTGTATCCAAATATTACCCTAGTTTTTTCTCCATTACACCAACTTCTTAAGTAACAGTCTAAAAATCTATTAGAATACTGTATGTAACAAATTTGAGCTTAATTTATAGAATGTTTTTAAAATTTTCAATGGATAATAATTTAAAAAATGCTTAACTATAATGTTTATAAAAATTCATCTTGTGCATACAAGTAAGTCAAATTGTGACCAAGAGATTAAGCTAAAGATTTACACATATAGTTTTTTTCTCGAGTGTTCAATTGACAATTTCACTTTATGGTCCATAGTTAGCCATAATATTTACATCCCATATACTTTGATATCATTCCTCCATTAATTTCAAATCTTGGCGGAATCATTAATCTTGCTCATTGCTGACCACACCAAGTTTTTCGAAAAAGTTAGCAAGATGTGTATACAGCAGATGGAACTTGATGCTCATGTAAAGACCTTGTCAAGAACCTAACATTTAAAAAAAAAAAGTTCTGACCTTATCCGAATGAAAAGTTCATCTTTGATAACTAGCTGAATCACTAGGCTATCAAACAAACCGGCCTTGATTTGTTCAATTGACAGGCCAGGAAATTCCAAAATGCGGTGCTTGAAACAATTGTCTTCAGTTGACAGTACTTTAAGGAATTGCTTCAGGAGACCTTGTTCCTTTGTGAAGTGGGAATATAATTTTCTTTATGTCAACAAATGGCTCATGTAGAATGTTGGGATCAACAGGTTTGAGGTCAGATCTTGCAGGCCAATTCCTCTCCACCCAATTCTTCTCTCAAGATTTACTGTCCGACACTCGGATTTCAGCTGAATGAAGAACTGGACTTATAGCTGATGACAGACTAGTATATTCAATTATACATATGTTTTTCTTGTTATATGGTGAAGTTTTCATTAAACAAAAGTAATAGTCTTGTGCAATGATAGTTTGTCTCTCTCCAAATTATAGGTATACCAAATGCCAACTTATCACGTGTAACCTTGATCCATATTCATAAACTCTTAACATACTGTTTGCCCATCTTGTGAGCGACCCAAGAAATTTGTTCCAATAATCTAATCTTAAATAGGCTTTTGAAGTTTCCTTGAATTTTCCATTTCCGAAAGATTTAAAAAATCTTCTCATGGTTTTATCACTGCGCACTGTAGATATTAACTAGAAGTAGCTACTCAGCCTCACCTGGGTAGAGGGAGACAAAAAAAAGTGTGTAATGGTTAGCAATTTAGTCTTACAGATCAATTTTTATCATGTATATTTAAATTTTTAGATATCTTCATAAAATATAAATCATATCGCCGTAATATTTTCACAAAAAGCAAGAACCAATGATATCTAATGTTGTTGCATAGCGTGTCGTCACTGTACTAAATTGCAATAGTTTTATCTTCGTTGTAAGGAATGACAATAACACCAAAGTTATCCTCCAGAAGTTTATTGAAATAAATTCAAGCTTCTTAACTTCGAGAGAGAGGGTCAGTTTAATTAATATATTCAGTCTTTAGACTTTCGGTCCTTGATTAAATTTCTGGGCGACAAGCTTTTTCAAAATATTAACGCTAGCTTTTCCGACACCAACTACACGAGGTCCCGCTCGCCGACTACTGCCCCGATCACCTCACTCTTCTCCGCGTGATGCCCCCGGGACTAACTGACGACTCCTGTGAAGCCCTCGGTTCTTTTATATTCATAGCTACTCCCACGTATTTTTATCTCTTGATCTGATAAAGGGCAGTGTTAAACTTCTTTTTTTTAATAAAACGGGAATTCATATTTCCTTTGTACAATATATAACAATGTGTATATATATTACTTTGTTAATGTTGTATTTTCGTAGTTACATCCACACATACATACACACCAACTGCCCTTTATATATGTATAGATTATTGGTATTTCAGTCTTGGAAGACTATAATAAAGTTTTTGTGCCCCTGAAATTACAGCGCCTCCTGTAACTATGAAGTACCATGTTTGAAAAACATTCTGACCACAGATGTCGCATTTGAAGGCTGTCCCTGAAGATGGTAATGTGCCGGTGCTTTGTTGCCGCTGCTTTCTTCTGGACCTCTTAGCTTCATGGTGTTGTGTCAGGGTGACTTCAGACATGAATAGTCCTCTACGTAGAGTCTGCTGCCACCAATTTATTTAATTTAAAATATGCAAAATGGACTAGCTTCACAAATGCGCTGATGTTTGTTCTTTGAATTGGAATCAACCTAGTCACCAGATCTGAATAATTCTCCTTCCTTTTCAATAAATTAATCAACGCAATCAGATGACGATTCCAATTCCTTACAGACAAACAATGGTGCTTATTTGGGAGTAATCTGTAGGGGAAAAAAAACCTGACGTGATAGAAGAAACCTAACTGCAGTTATGAAATCAGCATGCCAATATTAGTCTAAATCAAATGAAAAATAAAAAACAACAGAAATTATGTCCAAAATTGTTCTCCAGTGTAATATATATTCTATGTATAAATGGTTTTGATTATGATTATAAATTACTCGTTGATAAGCTTACGCAATTCCTGAATTTATTTTAGCGTAAGCAATATCCTAGTTTCGATTACAGACAAATACCAAATCTCCATTATGATAAGATATGAACTCGGGTATATCATGTGTTATCCTCTACAGGTGATACGGTATATCTTATGGGAGGCTTCTCTGTTTTTTAAATTATTTTTTATACAAAGATAATGAGCCACTTAAGACCATGAAAGGTCAAGTGAGAGAGAGAGGGGGAAGATGAAGAGAAAGATAGGGAGGAGGGGGAGAGAGAGAGAGAGAGAGAGAGAGAGAGGAGAGAGAGAGAGAGAGAGAGAGAGAGAGAGAGAGATTTAATTCCTGTATATCATTCAGAATTTTTATTCAGCTTATTTACTTACTGACTGACACAGTTTGGCCCTGACATAGTATGACATAGGTAGATTACTAACATAAATACCTGAATGAATTACCCAGCAACTTATTTAATTCTGTTTCATTTTCAAATTACAATCACAGTTTTATTTCATTTCTATTGTTTTTTTTTTTATTGTCTATTACTTTTTCATGTTTCATGTTTCTTTTGCTTTGTGCATAATTGTTTTTTTATGGTTAGAAGAAACACTTACATTTACTCCGCCCTTTTCAATTTATTTGGTGTGCTTTATTGTTATGACATAAAACACGCACATTCTCTCCATAGCGCACGCACGCACGCACGCAGATATATATACATATATTTGTATGTATATATGTTTATATATATATGTATCTGTGTGTGTGTGATTGTTGAGAGAGAGAAACAGAGATAGAGAGATAGAGAGAGGTAAAGGGAGAAAGACAGATAGTAATAACAGACAGAAAAAAGGCAAACATAGATTAGATTTCAACATAAATATATATATATATATATATATATATATATATATATATATATATATATATATATAAAAGCAATTGGTAATTTGCTTGAAGCATTAATTATTATATATATATATATATATATATATATTATATATAATATATATATATATATATATATATATATATATATATATATATATATATATATATATATATATTATATATATATATATATATATATATATATTAATATATATATATATATATATATATATATATTATATATAGTCGGGGCGGCTTAAAGTCGGTATCAGCCAATCAGCGAGGGAGTATATCCCCTTTTCAATAGCGCTAGACCAAGGAGATTGTTTTGGTGTCTGAGGTGTAACGCCACACCTACCATCAGCTCCTTACTTTACTGCACATATCCCTGTGTTACTCATACACTGAGTTGGTGAGGACCGGTATCGAACTAGGAACCTTGTGGTTTCTAGCCAAACGCTCTACCGAGCTAAACCGGTTGTGTGTGTGTGTGTGTGTGTGTGTTGTGTGTTGTGCTCCCCAGCCCCTTGGGATTGAGTACTTGGAGGGGATTTCGCTGAGGACCGCCAACTAAAGCGTAAACCCAACGCTCTCCTATATAAAAGGGCTGGAGCACTCTATGGCGGCCTTTACATACATACAGATGTGTGAATTAAAATCTCCTTCGTATTCTGTGCGTGACGAGCGGTTAAACTGTCCTCCTGATGCTGAATCGATCGGTTTTCTATCTCGGCTGTAGGTAGATCAAAATGTCTAGCTACACAGAACACACTTGATAGGTCGAAACACGTGTCTGTGGATGACTCTCTCTCTCTCTCTCTCTCTCTCTATATATATATATATATATATATATATATATATATATATATATATATATATATATTATAAGTGTATTTTGGCAGCATTTTTTCTTTTATACAGGTTTTGTTGAACTGTACAGACAATTCCTGTCGGACAAGTATTTCGTTGATCCTTTCTAATTTTCGGGCCATCGTTTTGATGTCGGGGTGGAACTGGTGTAACAGTCCACCAAAGGTTTCAAAACGAGCGCTTTCGGCAATACAGTTTGCCATCATCAGGTAGGAAACGATGGTATGGTTTCATGTCTCGTTTTAAATGAGAACGAGTAGTAGCAAGGAATTTGTAGTGGGAGGTTGTAGGAATGGTAGTGGTTCGAGCGAGCGATGCAGTAGTGATTTTTTTGTGGAAGGGGGGCACTAGTTATTATTATATTGCCGAAAGCGCTCGTTACACCAAAAAGATGGCCCGAAAATTAGAAAGGATCAACCAAAAACTTGTCCGACAAGAATTGTCTGTAGAGTTCAACAATATATATATAATATATAATATATATATATATATATATATATGGCTTGTGTCCTGCGTATGACGTAAAACCGCATGTAGTGGTAATATTCCAATTCTAGCACTCTGGGTAGTGTAAAAGTACCCCTTCATTGCCATAACTCCTAGTTCCACGTAGCCCCGGGGTTTCAGCACCTGTTAGTCTCCCATGTATGGGTTAAATAGATAAAAAATCATTTTTTTAGAAATGTGTTCATATATATAAAAACCTGTGTCCGGGTTGAATAAGAACATGCCTGTGTGAATATTGATATATAAAAAAGTAACATTTCATAATTATGAAATCTGGCCAGTTGTCAATACTTGGGCGAATATTGAAGACTTGATTTCTTATCAATTTATCTACACAGAAAAAATATAAGAAGAACGAAAGAAAAAAAGGAGTAAGGGAATGATAGAGAGAGGGGGCGCACGGAAGCGATAACGCTAATTTGTTTGACGATTAGCATAATGGTTATCGTCATCGAAAATGGAATCGGCGGCGGCACGATTTTCAGTCCTGCATGCGACATTTTGCGTTTACTTGTCAACTCGTGTTGGGTTATCTTATGCCGAAGATATTTTATTTTATTCATTCTTGTTGGGTATTTAATTTTTTTTTTCAAACACATTTTTTTAAAAACATTTTTAATACTATTTTTTGTCTATTTAACTTATAGATGGGATCCTAACAGGTATTACCACTCCGGGTCAGGGTAGACCTGAGGGTAATGGTGATAAAGGGTTACTCCACATTTCCCAGAGTTCCAGAATTGGAACTTTACTAGGTGGACTTTAATGTCATACCCAAGACATTAAGACACACAGGCACCGCATTCTAGTGCATATATGATAAAAAAGAGTCGGGGCTTGATAAAAGAGCAATAGAGTTGGGACAATCATAAAGGTGCTAGGGATTGACGTGACCACTTGATTGATCAAGCCTAAGTAAGGATCAAAGTGGAGTGTTGCATGTCATTGCTCAGGTTGCCCAACCACGACGATTCCGCCCTTAAGCAATACGAGTGTTGGGGTGCCGTCTTACCCTTCTGCAGAGGTACAGTCGTTATAATCTACAGCAACCGCTTTGTACATCGTAAACAATCACCAGAACAGTAAGTGTCGAAATCAATTAGCTCATCACCATCTTCGCAAGATGCAATCCTGAAGATGACTAAATGCTCATCAGAAATCCCCGATTACACAATATTCTAGCTATAAGTAAAGTAAGTAAAGTCGACGGGGCGGCCTAATGTCGGTATCAGCCAGTCAGCGAGGGAGTCTATCCCCTTTTCAATAGCGCTAGACCAAGGAGATTGTTTTTAGCATCTGAGGTGGAGCGCCACACCTACCATCAGCTCCTTACTTTACCGCACAGATCCCTGTGCTACTCATACGCTGAGTTGGCGGGGACCGGTATCGAACTAGGAACCTTACGTTAATGGTGGTTCTTTTTTTTGTTATTTTTTTGTTTGTTTTACTTTTATATCTTTTTTCTCTTTGGATTTTACGGCTTGTCAACTCTTGTTGGAATATTTTATGCCAAAGACTTTTTTTTCCAATTCATTCTTGATGGGTATTGAAAATTCTTTCTATCAACTCAATTTTTAAACTCATTTTTATTATCTGATTTTCTTCTATTCAAACTATAGATGGGACCCTAATAGACTCTCGCACAACGGGTGAGGGTGGATCTGGGAGTAATGATGATGAAGGGTTACTCCACACTCTCCAGAGCTCCAGAATTGGAACTTCACCATTAGATGTGTGTTCTTTAATGGAAATAAACTGTTAGATAATTCTAAAGTGTGCCCTCTCATTTATCTGTCAACGTCAAAGCGAATATATATATATATATATATATATATATATATATATATATATATATATATATATATAGGACCAGTCTTACGTGTGTCGGAATCTACATATGCTCGTGTACATTATTTGTACGTAAAGTACTAAGAAAGATAACATCTCGGCTAAGTACTTTGCTTAAGGTTGATCAGCAGCAGGTGTTTTCCTGCCAGACCCCCCACCTCCACCCCACGAAGGGGGCTACTCTTCGCTTGCCCGTCCCCCAATGATCTAACTCGAAACGGGGCCTACCACTTCCTATGTCTCCAACCTACTTTTTCCAACTCGTTTTCTGTTTATTTATTTATGCTGGGCAGTGGCGGCGGCGGCGGAGGTGGTGCTGTTGTTGGTGGTAGTACCTAATAACAGACAGACACAAATTCAGCGAAAAATTTAGGGTTAGGGTGGGGGTTGGATAAAAAAACAGAAATCCAGATGAAAATTAAATCCCCCCTCTCCCCACCCAAATGCTTAATTCAAATGCTTCGTTAATTTTTATTTTCCTATTTACGGAAGTTAGCATCTATATATTAGCATTCTTGTTCCTTAATCTTCCAACCGTTATCATCTTGCAACACCCTCTGATTAAAAATAAGACAGTCCAAATCATCCAAGATGCAATGCAAAAATGTAAATCCTGATTAATGGGTGTATTTTTATTTCTTATGAGTGTCGTCACCTCAGCAGAATAATGGACCATTCCGTTTTTATTAGAAAGAAAGAAAGAAAGAAAGAAAGAAAGGGGTGAAAAGGGGATGCTACACTGAATAAATATAATAACAAATGGGAGAAAAAAGAAAGAGAGTAGGAGACAGACAGAAAGAGGGGTGAGCGCGCGGAAACGATATCGAGAATCAGTTTCAATTGAACATAATAAAAAGATGACAAGAAGGAAAGAAAGAAAAAGAAAAAAGAGTGTAAGTGAGTTACATCAAAATTGTTACACTTTTTACATATTGAACTATTTGCAAGAACTCTTAAGTAAACATATCGAACGTTGTAATTACTAAAATATCATATTCTGTATTTCACTGGGATTTCGATATTTCAGTAAGATTTAAACTTCATACGGAATTAAGCGGACTTCATGTAAGGGGAAAGGCTAAAGAAGACAGACGAGGAGAAAAAAGCGAAAAAGGTTACTAATTCATTATTTCAATCCTTGCGTAGCTCAGTCGGTAGAGTGTTCGGCTAGAAACCACAAGATTCCTGGTTCGATACCGGCCCTGGCCAACTCAGCGTATTAGTAGCACTGTGCAGTAGAAGTAAGGAGCTGGTGCTAGGTGTGGCGCTCCACCTCAGGCGCTTAAATAATCTCCTTGATCCAGCGCTAGTGAAAAGGGGATAGACTCCCTCGCTGATTGGCTGATACCGACGACTTTACTTTTACTTTACTTATTCACTAAATCATGTTTAGAGGATGGAAAACTCAAAAAGAAAATCATAAATGCCCCACCTTAAAAATCAAACTCCCCCCCCTTTAAAATCAAATTGTCGTCCTGTAAGGTGTACGCCCCATGTTGGAAACCAATGGTCTACATCAATGGTTCCCAACCTTTTTTTTTACCCATGGACCCCTTTTAACCCTATTTTACTCTAGTGGACCCTCCCATAACCATTCGATGTTTAAAAATCCCATTGTAATTTTATAGTTGAATACATTTTGCCTGCCTGGTCCCAAAAATTTTACATGGTACCCGGGGGTCCACATGGACCCCGGTTGAGAACCACTGGTCTATATGGTTGTAATGAAATCGTTTATACAACTTCTAGTGTCTAGCCGTTCCTACACTAGTCAGTTAGCTTTTTGTTTTTTGGTTCTGTTGTTGTTATACATCTTTTTTGATCCTGCAATGATAACGTGTTTCACAGTCTCCCGCTTCACACTGACACCATTCAATGATTTTATGGCTGTAGTATATGTGGCGATGATGTAGATTATCCTAAGCCGAAGAAGATAAAGAATTCCATTTTCTCTTTTAAGGTGTTATCTGCATAACAATGTTCATGATTGTTCGTTTGCTCTTGCTTTGATCTCCCGCCCAAAATTCTCCGTAGTTTTTCTCTCACATTTTTTCTTTTATTATTTATCTATTTATTATATTATATTTTAACTATTTGTTGTGGGTGGTAGAGACCAAAAAATATTTACTCAAAAGTTCAATTCAAATTGGCGGGTCAACTTATGAACTGTTAATGATTTTATCTATTCATTCTATACTATCTACTTATTCAAAACTTTTTAATTGCCCTGTTAAATATTTTATTGGGTATTATATTTTTAAATACAATACTATTTAAATTATTTTTAGTTAGATTTTCACGAAAAAAATGTTCCATTTAATTTACGAAAGAAAGAAAGA
This sequence comes from Doryteuthis pealeii, assembly GCA_023376005.1. Classification (NCBI taxonomy): domain Eukaryota; kingdom Metazoa; phylum Mollusca; class Cephalopoda; order Myopsida; family Loliginidae; genus Doryteuthis; species Doryteuthis pealeii. Next base: position 147,232,501 of record CM042137.1, read on the forward strand.
AAAAAAAACACAAGTTACGATGATTTTATAGTTGCTTTTTGAAAACTAATTTGAGTCAAATAAAACATAGGTATTCATTGCACACAAGCTGAGGCACTACTACACAGCCTGGAGGAGGCAGCAAAAAATGTCGGCCTCTGTGTGAACTCTGATAAAACCGAGTTCATGAGCTTCAAAAAGCAAGGAGACATCTCCACACTAGACGGTAGGCCTCTTAAACTAGTGGTAAAATTCACATACCTAGGTAGTAATATCTCATCCACAGAAAGCGATGTTAACACAAGAATAGGAAAGGCATGGTTGGCCATCAATAAACTATCAGTCGTATGGAAATCCGACCTCCCTGACAAACTAAAGAGACGATTCTTCCAGGCTGTGGTCATATCGGTACTGCTGTATGGCTGTACCACCTGGACCCTAACGAAGCGCCTTGAGAATAAGCTAGATGGGAGCTGCACAAGAATGCTGCGAGCAGTCCTGAATAAGTCGTGGAAACAGCACCCAACCAAGAAGCAGCTGTATGACCACCTGCCTCCCATATCACAAACCATACGAGTAAGGAGGGCTAGGCATGCGGGGCACTGCTGGAGAAGTAGGGATGAGCTCGTAAGCGACGTATTACTGTGGAGGCCAACACATGGACATGCTAACGTAGGCCGCCCAGCCAGAACCTACATTGACCAACTATGTAAAGATACTGGATGCTGCGCGGAGGAGCTCCCAGAATCGATGAGTGATAGGGAGGGTTGGCGAGAGACTGTCATGGATATCCGTGCAAATTGCGCGACATGATGATGAAAACATAGGTTATATTCAAGATACGCACTCTCAAATTTTTCAACTTTTTTTTTTTTGCAAATGAATGCTTCCTTCAAAATGAAATATATAGAATAAAGTCATTTAAACTATTCAACTTAAAACTCGTTGTAATAAATCTTATCGTAACCGCTAAGATTTATTACAATAATCAATAATTAATTAAATTTGCTAAACACATGATTTTTTTTAAATATAGAAACTATTGTAAATATCTTTTTCCTTTAGAAATTTAAGATTTTTTTTCAGGAAGCTTATACATCTATATCTAAACTTCCCGAAATAGATTATGATGCAAAAAAATCTAAGTCTTTTGTTATGTTTTTACTTATAAATTTGCTCTGTGACTCTAACAATAAGAGGACACATTGAGCTCTGCATACTGCGACACGTTTAAAAAAAAAACTCCTATGTCGTAAGGAAAATTTCTTATAATATATATATATATATATATATATATATATATATATATATATTTCATCTCTTTCTCTCTCTCTCTCTCTCTCATATATATATATATATATATATATATATATATATAGAGAGAGAGAGAGAGAGAGAGATGAATATATATATATATATATATATATATATATATATATATATATATTAATCTCTCTCTCTCTCTCTCTCTCTCTCTCTATCTATATATATATATATATATATATATATATATATATATATATATATATATAGAGAGAGAGAGAGAGAGAGAGATGAATATATATATATATATATATATATATATATATATCATCTCTCTCTCTCTCTCTATCTATCTATCTATCTATCTATCTATCTATATATATATATATATATATATATATATATATATATATATATTCTGATATTCCTCCTGCTTTTTAATTCATTTTTAATTATACTTTTCCCTTTGCTGACATATCTTTGTTTATCTCTGGGTTTTTTGTCTTCAATTTCAAATTTAAAGATCAAATGAATTTAAATTACTTAATTCTAGTGTGCGTGCTTATAACACGATTTCCCATTCGTCTACACGAAAGTCGTTTTTAAAATTCCCAATGAATCACCGTCCTTACACAGTCATTTTTATTTTGTACTCCTATCCTACTGTTTTTAATAGCACACAAGACCCACTTTCTTCCCAAAATTATTAAAATAAATCTCCTGAGTCTTGTAAGCGAAATTGAGATACTGACATTACATGTATCTAGCCCAATTCCCTACTGTTATATAGACGTCTATATCATATTATGGAGAAGGAACACCCGTCTAGATATCTATTCTCGTATGACGGATACCCATGGTTGTGTTCTCATATTTAATTTTCAACTTACATTAATCTTACTTGTGTTGTGAGTCTGTGAGTAGGTATCTTCATCTGTAGATCCAACTAAGGTTATCAATTGCCACTCAATCTAACAGTTCAGATTTGAATTCAACAACATCCGAATTCAAATCTATTTTCTACGCAAACCGTCCAAAACCAACGATACGCCCATCAATACATAAGATTACAGCTCTGTGGGCTGGGGCTTTAGAATACATCGATTTCATCTCTGCAGAGGGGTAAAATTCCCCCCAATGTAGCCACCTCTTGGCTGTGGGTGGCAAACTGTTGTGATGTTTTAAGGGGTCAAATAAGAACAAAACGACGGGTAACAAATGTAGGAAAATGTATTAACAACAGAGTAGACAATTACATTACAGAGAAGTGGGAAATACGTCCGACAATAGAGTTATGAGCTGACTCGCATTGGCTTACTCTTCAAGCCATAATTGTCCCTGTTACTTATAGTGACAGTCGGTGCATTCCATTAGTCTATAGGGTATATCACCTATAACACAAACCGTGATGCTCAAGAACGAAATCCTGGTGGCTGAGCAGTCCATGACATGCAACACTCCACTTTGGCCCTTACTTAGGCTAGACGGTCGGTCGAATAGGCTTCCTCCGATCAATCGACTGGCCACGTCAAGCCCTAGCACCTATATGATTGTTCCAACCCTATTGCCATTATTGCAAACTTCCAATCCTTTTTATCATATATGTGCTAGAAGGCGGTAGCTAACGGCCTTAATGTTCCGGTTATAACGTTAGTATCCATCTGATCGTGAAGTTCCAATGCTGGTGCTAGGGGGAATATGGAGTACCCCTTCATCTCCATTACTCCCAAGTTCAATGAGACATCGAGTTAGTCTGGCATCTATGGTTTAAAGAGGAAAATTAGTTTTAAAATGCTTTTAAGAAAAATGGAATTTGAAAAAAATGTTGTATAACGGGGTTTTCACGGTTCGCCGTCCGTCCGCTGTCTGACTGACTGCTGTCAGCTCGACCCTCTAGCTTTTGTATTGATGACACGCCTACTCATCTTTATCTTTTGATCTGATAACGGACGTTTGTTTTATCTTCTCCCTGCTTCCTTGACCGGAAAGCCTAGCTTTCGTTTCCCCCCCTTTTTTTTAATATATATTTTTATATTTTTCTTTGTCTTTTTGCCGGAAGCTTCGTTTTCCAGTCGTGGACAATACAACAAAATGAGTGTGAAAAAAAAAAAGAATTTGAAAAAGAAATGTTGAACACTCACCAAGAAAACAAAAACATCTGTGACATAAATAACCCAATAAAGGTTGACATGCCGTATAATCCAACAAAGCAGGGAACCAACCTGATTTCCTAACGTTGAATCAATTACGGTTATGATTTTATTCATTGATATGATTAACAATTTTGTACTATTTTATTGCCTAATCTACTTTGATATCATTAATTTCCAAAACGTGTGCCGAGATATGTGCTAGAAAGGCGGTAGCTAAGGGTCTTGTGTTCTGGTTATAACGTTAATATCCATCTGATCGTGAAGTTCAAATGCTGGTGCTCTAGGGAATATGGAGTACCCCTTCATCATCATTACTCCCAGGTTCAATAACTCATATTACTCTTCCATTTTTTTGTTACTTCAATGCTTTTTCTCTTTTTTTCTCGTTTTTTTAAATTTATTGTATTTCTATTTAAATTTATTGATTTTGGTATTTAACTCAAGAATTTTTCTCTCTTTTTCTTTTTACAAAGTTAATATTAGCGCCAATTTTCCATTACTCAGTAAGTTTGGATAGCGTAGACACAACTTCAACGGTGCTTGGTAACTGTCAGTATATCGCCTATGCAATCATCAGACCAAGACTAATAATAGAATAAGATTAAGATAAAAATTTAAAAAATAAAAAAATAAAAATGAATATACAAAATAAAATAGACATAAATGAATAATATAATAATAATAATAATAATAATAATAATAATAATAATAATAACCTGAATCACTAATAATTGCTGCACAGAATAATGCCATAAGGACAAACTATATCAAAGCGAAAATTGATAAGATCCAACAATAGTAAATGTAGACTTTGCGGTAATAGAGACGAGACTGTAAACCATATACTCTGCGAATGTAGCAAACTAGCACAACGAGAATACAAAACTAGACACGACTGGGTTGGGAAGGTGATCCACTGGGAATTATGCAAAAAAATTAATTTTGACCACACAACAAAATGGTTTTATGCATAAACCAAAATCTTTTCTTGAGAACGAAACGCATAAAATTCTCTGGGACTTTGAAATAAAAACGGATCACCTTATCCCAGCAAGAAGACCAGACCTAGTGTTGAGAAACAAAAAAGAAAGAACTTGTCAACTGGTGGATTTTGCAGTTCCAGCAGATCACAGTGTGAAGCTAAAGGAAACTGAAAAAATGGACAAATATCTGGACCTTGCCAGAGAACTGAAAAAGTTATTAAATATGAAAGTGAGAATGATACCAATTGTAGTTGGTGCACTTGGAACGGTCCCAAAGGGATTGGAAAAGGGTTTGGAAAGTTTGGATATCAGAGGAAGGATTGAAACCATTCAGAACACCGCACTGCTGCAATCTGCCAGAATACTCAGAAGAGTCCTGGAGACCCGAGGAGACTTGCTGTCACTCAGACTCCAGTGAAATACCATCAGCTAACCCTGGTGTGAAAACTCAAATGGAGTAATAATAATAATAATAATAATAATAATAATAATAATGATAATAATAATAATGGTAATTAGCAAGTAAAAAGAACTCGTCATCAAAGAAAAGAAAGCAAAAAAGGTGCTTATATAGAATTTTAAAAGAACAAACTCCATGATATGTGTGTTCTTCTCATATTCATCTTTAGTAAAAATAATGATTCAGAAATTAATTATAAGAATTAGAATAGGGAAGGGAGTTACTTTATAATCACTCTGTATATATCTATATCTATCTAGCAATGTATCTATCTATCTAAATGAAATGATAAAAAATAAAAGTGGATAAAACAACACAAACAATTTCATTCAATTAATATTTCGCCTCGGTGTATTAACGAAACTTCTTCGTTAATAAACCGAGGCGAAATATTAATTGAATGAAATTGTTTGTGCTGTTTTATTGTTGTGAGGTTTTAAGGGGTCAAATAAGAACAAAACAACGGGTAACGAAAAGTAGAAAAATGTATTAACAGAAAGTAGACAATACAATAGAGAGATGTGGAAATTACGTCCAACGAACAGAGTTATTGGCACTCGCATTGGCTTGCTCCTAAGCCACAATTATCCCCGTTTATTTATAGTAGCCGTCGGCGCCTTCCATTGGTCAATAGGGTGTATCACCTATAACATTTATCCACTTTTATTTCTCAACTTTTAATCACATTCTGTCGGATTTTATGCAATCTGTTATTATCCCGGCTGGATGTAGCCTGCTAAGTCTAGCCACACCGAGGAGACATGAGACGTAGCAGCGCGGTGTCTGTGGATGACAAAACTATATATATATATATAAAAATCTAATGAGTCAGACGAACCTACTAAAAGTTTATTTGCTCTACTTAGGTATTGAGCACTTTTTACTTATTAGCTTTAGTCTCCTGGCAGGTTTGTATGGATATATATATCTTATATATGTATATGCATATAAATTGTTTTTTCTTTTGGCCAAAATATTGTACTAATAGATTAGTTTTTGTTAGTACGATTATCTTGGTCTTTTCTTTTTTATAAACATTTTTTTCTTCCCGATTGATGTTTGGAGGTATATTTTTACAATCAAACTATTTGCTGGGTTTTTTCTCACTGCGAGGATTTACCAACACATTTGGTGTATTATATATATATATATATATATATATATAATATATATATATTTGGAATAAAATAAGCAATTTACCAAAGAGACTAGGCAGACAATTAAAAAAAAAGGATGAAGGAAAAAAAAAAAAAATTTCCACCAATAAAAAAGACACTTGAAAAGAAATAATGCAATATGACCACCCCTGAATGAGGGAGGCGAAATGTATGAATATAAAATGAGTTTGGCCATGTGCCTGTCTAAATAAAATATATCAGTGGTCTGAAGAAGCTCGTGAGCATACTCGAGAGTGGAAATGGTCCATAACCACGATAACCATGGTATTTAAGGCCTTTTATTCCCAAATAACTTTGCTCTGTTTACAATAATTAAACATTGAGCTCTCATACGGAACCTGAACTCTACAACAAACTACTGGTAGAGAATTAGGACCCACCTAGAATCACCTTGTACCAAGAAACTTGGTACCGCACCAAAGTATATATATATATATATATATATATATATATATATATATATATAGTCAATGTTTGATGTCTCACCGAATAAAACCTGCGTAATCATTGCAATAAAATTTCGCACATGTTCAAGAAGAGTATCAACATAAGGTCAGTTATTAAAAAAAAATAAACTTGTCAATATGTTATTTACATAACACAGGATTTTAAAAAAAGGCGTTAAGAAATATATCTATTAGCAGAATATATATAAAAATTAAAATCACAAAATATGACTTTTTTTTACAATTTTATTCAAAACTTGAATGTTCCATATGTTATATTGCGTAATTGGTACTAAATCCTGGATGCTACATCGGCAAAAATACTGCACACATGTGTTGCATAGCGCTCGACTCAGGCCACAAAATCGTACATGTTATATACTGTTGCTGGGTCGTATGTGTTAGTAATGGAGTATAAGGATTCACACATAGACATATGTAGATAAGATTGACTTTTTATTTAATTCCCTCGTGGTGCGTGTGGGTGACGGGCGTTGACAATGGGCACCACTACTGCTCCTGTGGTGGAAGGTGGTGGGCGCGCCTCACTGCCCGCCGGCAGCGATTGACCGCAAGTGTCGGTGAGATTCCTTTTGCTCTGTTCGCCGTCTCCTATCTGACTGTCCAACTGCTACTGCTGACCCCTTAAGTAAAGGCAACCCGCCCACACATCCTTTTGTTCCTTTGACCGGAAGTTCTTTCTTCCCCTTCCAGTCTCTTTGTTCAAATAACCGTTTGTACAGAGGAAGTCTTTTGTTACTCTTCCTTTTGTTACCCCAGACTTTCTGCCTAAGCTATCTATTATTTTCTTTTGTTCAATTTCTTTGTCCAGGTTTCGAATTTCCCGCGCAAAATAAATGCGACTACCCTAAAACATAACACATGGAGTACCTTCCCAAGAAGTCAGATTGTCTAAACTTAAAATATTAATAAGAATACCACAGTATGATAATTTAATTATTACAACATTTGATATGTTTACTTAAGAGCAATTTCAAAATAGTTCAATATGTAAAAAGTATAATAAGCTTGATTTAACTGAGTCTCAAACTTTTCTGTCTTTTCTAATATTATATTCGATTCAAACAGACTAACATTATCGCTTCCGCGAACTAACCCCTTCTCTATATTTCCCCTACTCGCTTATATTTTTCCGTGGCATATCATTTTTCTTTCAATTTTTCTTAGTGATAAAAATGAAGATTTCCAGCATGTTTCCTAAAGAGAAATTAACATATTCACTGGAATGAATGTTACAAAGGGGAATCATTTTGAAGTGGCTGCATTTGATTCATATTAATTTAATCTATAATTAAATACGTATTCCTTATTTGTATGGTCGTTATTATCTTTTAAGTTCACTTAACTTATTGGTAGCATTCACGCGAAAAAATCATTTCATAAAAACTATTATTTTACGACTAGCAGTACCTGTGGATATATCACAGTATTATAATTTAATTGTTACAACGTTTGATATGTTTACTTAAGAGCTATTGCAAATAGTTTAATACTAGCAGGACCTGTGGATATACCACAGTATGATAATTTAATTATTACAACGTTTGATATGTTTACTTAAGAGCAATTTCAAAATAGTTCAATATGTAAAAAGTATAATCATCTTGATTTAACACCCTTTCACTCTTTTTTTTCTCTTTCTTTCCTTATATTAATATTTTCATTATGTTCGATTGAAACAAGCGTTATCACTTCCACACGCTTCTCCTCTTCGTTTCGTTCTTTCATTCTTTCTTCTTATATTTTTTTCTGTGTAGCATGTCTTTTTACTTCCCTTTCTTTCTTTATAATAAAAACGGAATGGTCCATTATTTAGCTGAGGTGAAGACTTTTATAATAAATAACAATTCGGTGAATAAGCGACACCAGATAATCAGTATTTATATTTTTGCATTTCTGTCTCCTTGGTCTGATAAGAGAAGAGCAGCTATTGTGTGTAAGCCATCACCACTTACTAAAACAAACATCGAGTCCAGACTTGACAAATTGACAAATAAGAAATAGCCTCACTGTTCCCATTGACTGTAAACTGGGGCGTTAGTTTATATTGATGATATATTTCCGGGACCATATGACCTTTAGGCACCCTTTTTTAATCTCGATTAAGAAAGGACATATTTTTCATTTATACCGTCAATATCTGGTTGTTTTAACATACGATTTTTTTAAATTATAAAACTAACACCTAACCCTAAGCCTAAACCTAACCATAACCCTAACCCCTAACCCCTAACCCTAACCACTTTCAAACAACCGGATATTGACGGTGTAAATAAAAACATGTCCTTTCTTAATCAAGATTAAAAAGGGGTGCCTAAATGTAATATGGTCCGATTTCAGTATTAAACGAAGCTAATTTTAACGTACCTGCATAAATACGTTGTATTCGAATTTTAGCAAATTCTTTAATTTTATAGACTGGTCCATGAATCGACCTAAAAAATGTCAACTGGTTCTCAACTTCCAAAAGGTTTGAGAAGCACTCAGCTAGAGGAGAAACATGTGAAGAAGTTAACAATCCAAAGAGGCATTTTTTACGGAGACTCACAACTGCCTCTATAATTTGTTCTAGTGATAATTCAGAGCCGGTTTAGCTCAATCGGTAGAGTGTTCGGCTAGGAATCACAAGGTTCTTGGTTCGATACCGACCCTCGCCAACACAGCGAATGAGTAGCACAGGGATCTGTGCGGTAAAGTGAGGAGCTGATGGTAGGTGTGGCGCTCCAACTCAGATGCTAAAATAATCTCCTTGGTCTAGCGCTAGTGAAAAGGGGATAGACTCCCTCGTAGTCTGGCCGATACCGACATTAGGCCGCCCGACGATTTTGGCTTACATTCTAAAGTGACAAGAAATTTCAGAGTTGAATGAAGAGATGAACCAACAGGAGATGTAAAGTGAAGTACCCACCAAGTATGAATACAACAAAAATGTATGAAATAACCCAACAAGGGTTGACATGCCGTAAGATCTAGCCAACCGATCAGCCAATCAGTCAACCAAAAATAGGAATGAACTAGTAACTCTGATAGAAAATATTAGGATATATATATATATATATATATATTATATATATATATATATATATATATATATATACCAACCCCTCAGCACATGCAGGATGTGACACAAGGTCAATTTCTTAAGCGGGTTCAACAGGTTTTAATTCAGAGTTTTCCTTCTCCTATGCCGGTTGCCTAACCAAGGTTAAAGAGCCCAGTTTTCCCTACTATTTAACCATAGCTGGAGGGAGAGTAGGATTCATACCTGTCCCAAGGTTTTTAGCGCTAAGTGAAATGCAATTACCACGTCCAGGATTGAACTCGGTGCGACGAGTCCATTTCCCATGACTTTAACCATTACACCACGCGCTTCCATCTATTAGGATATATATAGTCCAAAAATTGGTGTACAAAAACGCGTTAGACTTTTTGAAACGGTGAACGATGGTCGAGTGGTACACCTTGAAGTCCTCGAACATCCTTCTTGTTGTCAAACTTTCGTCCTCTTCAACGGCTGCCAAAAGTGCCCGGTCGTTGTAATTCTATGGTCAACCTCTTCCTCCTTCATCTGCATGGTTTGTATCAACCATCTTTCAACTTGGCTTGCTGATTGTTCCTTCAACAAAATGATGCCATATCATTCAAGAGAAAACAGATTATATGTAACAACAAAAGAATAAGGAAAATGACTTGTCTGTTTTGAGTTTGTGTTTGTGCAACAGTATAGGGACTCGAAAAATATACAAAAAATGTTACAGAGAAATTGGTTACAGCGGCCAGTAACACCAATTGCAGCATAAATAAGTTAAGGACAATCAGGAAAACAACAATCATGAATAATTCAAATTGAGATTGTGAAATGACTGTGCTGCATTCCAACCTTTCCCAAAGTGGTAGAGCATATGACGAATTTGGAAATGGTTTTCGATATGCATTTTGAAAAAAAGAGGATTATTTTTATGAAAATATTAAATAAACCACCAATTGTTATTGTTTTTGTTGAATAAAATTTGTTGAAAAAAAAAAAAAAACAGCAATAATTACACACCA
>CM042137.1:147248033-147258033 GCA_023376005.1 Doryteuthis pealeii
CCAACACACGCAAGATTCTCACTGAAAACACCAAAATCCTATATATGTAAAAGAAAACAAACAAGAAAGTTTACAAATTCTCAAGGCGATTTGCATAAAAACAACAAAATTAACATAAATATCATAGAATGTTGAATTCTATGATATTTATGTTAATTTTGTTGTTTTGTAGTAATGTTGTATTATCGTTGCCCGGAAGAGGAAGCTTCCGGCAAAAAGACAAAGAGAAAGATAAATATATATTTTAAAAAAAAGGGAAAATGGAAGAGAGGTTTTCCAGTCAAAGAAGTAGGGAGAAGATAAAGAAATATATAACAAATGTCCATTATCAGATCAAACGGAAAATGCGTAGGCACATTTAGCGGGTGTAAAAACCAGATCAAAAGATAAAGATGCGTGGGAGTACTTATCGATATAAATGCCAGAGGATTCGAGCCGAAGACAGAGACCCCAGCGAACAGCTGATAGCATCACCTCGCGTCTCCCGTCAGTACCCCCTCCCCCGGGCATTTCCACTGTGAACACTCGTCGCCGTCTTCGCCAGCCACCCGGCATTTTCATTGTGAAGCTTTACGCCTTTACCACCCACACACCGAAGAAAATAAAGACGGGTCCTATTTTTGTATATACGTATCTGTTGTTTATTGAAGTCCAGTAGCCAGTCAGTCGGCTATACAACAGTAATATACTAAACATCTTATATAACAAACACACTAACTTTAGCTACACTAAAATAAATAGACTCTGCTAACTGAATAAACAAAAAATAAATAAATAAAGAGATCCAAATGAATAAAACCAAAGACAACAAACACTTCAACCAGCAACCCGAGGACGACCAGCGAAATGGTTGAAAGCGCTCGAGAAAGAGAGAAAGAGAGAGAGAGAGGGGGGTGGGGGAGGTTGTCAGAATGTCTCTAAATACCGGTGCTGGTGTTTATCAAACTGTGTGCATGTTGTCTTGTTTATATGTTTACAGAAAACTGCATAATTGTGTTTAGCTAAGGGTATCTAATAGTTTAACCAACATTTCTCAGCAAGACATACATGTGTCGGCATTCATAAATACATACACATATGGACACATAGAGGTGTGTCTAGCGTAACGGTTATCGTTTTAAGAAATGCAATCTGCGACCCGAGTTCAAATCCTGGATGAGACTGTTTGAGTTACATCTCGCGTTAATGCCGGTAGAAAGGCATGAATTCATCTGGGCTCACCCCCACCCATCTCTGGGAAAATATTATGGCATACCGGTTTGCTTTGCCTTGGTTAGGCAACCAGCTTAGGAGACGGAAAACTCTGAATTCAAACCAGCTGTACAACTTAAAATTAACCTTTTGTCACTTCCTGCCCGTAGCATGGGGCTAGACAAATACACATAACCCACTTCAACCCCTACACATACATAACGTGTATATGTACGTAAATATATATATATATATATATATATATATATATGTGTGTATGTGTATATATACGTGTTTATATATATGTGTATATATATATTTATACGTGTATGTATATATATGTGTGTGTGTGTATGTATATATAAATATGTACGTATGTATATATGTATGTATATATATATATTTATATATACTTACATATACACGTATATATATGTAAGTATATATATATATACTTACATATACACGTATATATATGTAAGTATATATATGAATATATATATATAAATATATATATGTGTGTGTGTGTGTATGTGTGTATGTGTATATATACGTGTTTATATATATGTATGTATATATATTTATACGTGTATGTATATATATATAAATATGTACGTATGTACGTATATATATATATACTTGTGTGTATGTATGTATAAATATGTATGTATATGCTTATTTGTGTGTGCGTATGTGTGTTTGCGATACATATGCTATGCATAATTCAACTGACATCAGTAATTATATATATATATATATATGCTTTGTATGTACGTATATATATATATATATATATAATATATATATATATATATAATATATATATATATATATACCGTGTGTAGCTACGTATATACGTGTGTGCATCTATCTATAAATGTCTAGGTCTGTTTGTGTGTTTTTGCGATACATACTCTATTCTTGTGCACGAATAGGTATAATTCTACCGATATCAACAATTATATATATATATATGTATATATATATATGCGTGTGTATATACGTATATGTATATATATATATATATATATATATATATATATATATATGTTTGAATGTACGTATATATGTGTTGTATATTTATATATATATATTTTGTGGTGTGTATGTATGTATATATACGTGTGCATCTATGTATAAATATATTTGTGTGTGTGTGTGTGTGTGTGTCCCCGATACATACCCTATACGTGTACATTGTTCAGTCTAATTCTACTGACATCAATAATTATTCAACTCAGACCGGATGTTGGGGGTTTGAGAAGACATTATATTATTCGCGAATCGTCTTCGGGAGAAACACACCCAGAAATTACTATAATAATCTGCTTAAAAATGTAACCAAATGTTTCCCCTTTTTAAGCAGATTAATGACGTCAGAGTAGGCTATGATATTGGAAGGCGCGGTACGTATATAGAATGGAGGTGTGTGGTTTAATGGTTAGAGTCGTTGGAAATAGATTCTTCGACCCGAGTTCATATTCCTCGACGAAGCTGTTTGCATTTCACAAGGCGCTAATACCATTGGGAAAGGTATGAATCCAATTCTCCCTCCAGCTATGGGCAAATAGCAGGACAGACTGGGCTCTTTAACCATGACTAGGTAACCAGTCTAGGAAAAGGAAAACTCTGAATTCAAATCTGCTGAACTCCGCTTAAGAAATTGACCTTGTGTCACATCCTGCTCGTGCGGAGGGGTTGGTATATATATATATATAATTGACTCTCCCATCGATTGTCGACGTATGAGGGTTCATACACACAATGAACACCCACACAGGGATTTGTTTATAGTGGTGAAGGCTTGTGTTGGACCATCCACACTTTTTGGCACAGTCGATAGGAAAGAATTGGTGCATCAAGGGTTGCCACAAACCCAATCAACGACCGACCTCAGGAATTTTGAATATATATATATATATATATATATATATATAGAGAGAGAGAGAGAGAGAGAGAGAGAGAGAAGAGAGAGAGAGAAAAGTGGGGCGAACCTTATTTTTTTTAGCTTCATCGACATTGCAGAATATCTATGTGTATGGAACTTTATTTATTTATTTATTTTATTTCATTTTTATTTTGGACACTACGCCATCGTTCTTGACGGAAAGGATCCAATGGAACTTTAAAATGAATTCATTACGAAATATTTAGCAGAATTTGATACAAAATTTGATTCAGGTTGATGGGGGGATGCGATGTCAAGGATAAGGGTGGGGGGTGAGCATTTACACCAACATACAACATGTTGGGCGTTGAATTTTAAAAAAAGAAAAAGAAAAAAGGACGACAATATTTGAAACTTTTTTTCTAGTTTGAAATATATGAAATAATTGAAAAACAAATATATCTCCAGTTTTTAGATATTTTTCAAAACAACTACAATCCAAAAAATACTCTAATGTGATTTATTCTAATTCCTTTTCTCTAGAATGTTGCTAAATAGGATTGTTTGAATTTATATAATACATAAATTTAGGACCACGCATACCCTGTCGATGGGGCTTAGAATATGATTACTCTTCAAAGATTTAAACCATCACATAACACTAAACTGCATCTAATGGTGAGGCTCCTGCACTGGAAATCTGGAGTACACTTTCATTGTTGTATTCAAAATGATCGAGGGCAAAAAAGAGTCCCAAGAAACATCTACACAAAAAAAATGAAAATATGAGCTCAATTCCATAACTTCTATGCCTAAAATAACCCTCGAGGTGTTGACATGCCATTAAAATAAACCTTGGCGGGGATCTTGAAGAATCCTATCATCAATCATGCATTCGTACACGAGAAGACATCTATATTAAAATCGATCTCGTGTAACATCTTCTTTTTTTAAACTAGAGATTGAATTCACTGTTGAAAAATGATGTTGAGTGTCCTCTCTTTAGTGTTAATTTATTTTGTTTGTCTGTTAGTTGGTTGGTTGGATTTTACGGCATATCAACCCTTTTTTGGGTTATTTTATGCCGAAGACGTTTTGTTTTGTTTTTTTTTTGTTTCTTTTTTCATTCTCAATGGGTATTCGTTTTTTTTAAACACAAATTTTTAAAAAACTCATTTTTCTATTTAACCCATACATGTGACCCTATCCGGTTCCATCACTCCGGGCCAGAGTGATTCTGGGACTAATGGCGATTAAGGAGTACTCCACACTTGCCAGAACTCCACGACAGTAACATCGCCGTTTGATGCAGTTTAATGTTATACCCAGGACATTAAAGACCCTCAGTCACCGCATTCTAGTACATATCTGATAAAAAAGGAATAGGGTTTTCCATTGGGGTCAATAGGGTTGGGACAATCATTTAGGTGGTAGGGCTTGACGTGACCAGCCGATTGATAAGGGGGGGCTCTCCAACCGACCGTCTAGCCTAAGTAAAGAATGACATTGTACAAAAAAAAAACATTTGCGACATTCTATGTTATTTCCGAATCGAAAAAATCTGATTGAAATTCAATAAAAGTAAAATTGACTTGAATGTCAATTCCGCCCCCCCACTGGGATTCCCCAGAGAAATTTGAAAGTAGAAACTAGAAAAATAATTTGAATGATGGTACTTTAGCGGGAGGTGAAGGTAATTGCCTTACGAGGCTACAGATTGAACTCACAATCTCATGGTTGGGACCGATGACTCTTGGTAAGTCTTCTTTCACCAATTGTTGATTGGAGAAGTTCAACCGATGCGGATGAGGCATAAAAGCCGAGGCAATTTTACTCATGGGCGAATTACTGTTCTTAACCGGCTCCGGCTGCTGGACAAATTAATTGCGTGATTGCAGGGTGGGGGCATCCCCTAGGCAACACCTGCCCCCTTAATTTAAAGGGACAGGACTGGTTATTTCTCCCGGTGCTTGAGGCGCCCCAAACGGTTAATGCCGATGGGATCCACGCATTTTTCTGACTAATCATCGCATGATCTTCGGTTTGTGCGTGGCTTCCAATGTTAAAATGACCTTGTGTCACTTGGTGGGGCGTTGTTGTAAATACCAATTACTTTTTTTTAATTGGGATAACCGATTGTCTTCGACGGTTTTACCGATGACGCTTATGTGAGAACAGAAGACCAGACAAATTGTGTTTAAATTACTCGCAATTGGTACCACGTAATCAATACTGGAATGAGCTGAAATAGTTTATGTTGATCCCACAACATGCGTATGATGTTTGCAAAGTATGAGCAAAATTTGACTAATGAATTTAAAAACAAAGCATTGGGCAAAGTTTATTGACCTGACTAGCAACAGACAACACCCTCCGGGCGTCGTAAAAAATAATTTTTGAAAGATATTGCCTGAGAGGGTGGGAGTTAAATATTCAATGTCAGAGGTTTTGTATCATAAGTAAGACAAATCCTCATATTCAAGGATTAAAAAAAAATAAAACAATTTGAAATGAAAACTGAGCCCCGTCCCTCTCAAATAAAATGTTGCATGCATCTAATAATCAAACAATTATTTTGAATATTTTCCACATCAATTTTCCACGAAATCGTAGGTATTTATTTATTTGTAATCTTATTAGTTAACTTCTTGTCGCTGTAAAAAAAGGACGAGAGTAAAAAACAATTTTTAAAATTGCTTACTCAAATTTTGGGTGTATATAGCATAAGAATATTGTGACGTAAGCTGTGATGTAGAGCTATGACGTAGTTCTTGTTACAGACAGAAATACAGACAATCTCCATTATTAATAGATATTAATGGAAATACAAGATATCCACTTTTATTGTTCAATAGATGTAATAAAATATGAACATTTTTTTTTCAGAACATATATAGTTTGTTTTATTTTAATACATATTTAAAATTTACATTTCAAATTGTTTTATTTTTTAATCCTTTAATGAATTTGATGATTTTACTTACTTAGAGTACAAACTCGCTGACATTGAATTTTTTACTCTCATCCCTCAAGCAATATGTTCAAAAATCTATTTTTACATTGCCCGGAGGGTGTTTTTTATTTTGTACTAGTAGATGTAATAAACTATGAACATTTTTTCAGAACAAGTTAGCTGTAAATAAGTTCAACATATAACTTCAACGATCCTAAAGATACATCTAATTCAGTGACTGCATGGCTTCAGAAATCAAAGATTACAGTTCTTCCATGGCCTTTATTGAGTCAAGACTTGCACCATATTGAAAATCTATGGCAAAAATTGAAAGTTCGAAAAAAATCGTAGGTCACCAAAAGCCTTTAGGAATTACCAATAAAGAATAAAGAAAATCCCAGAAAAGACTTGTTCAAATCTCATCAAAAACGATTAGTTACAAAGATGAAAGGCCATGATATTAACAATTGATATAGTCAGAAATGTTCAATGTTTTTTCAATTGTTCATACTGTACTACTAATTTCATATTTTCTATTTTGCATAATTCGTCTGTTAAATGTGTTGTATTTAATATATTGTTCTGAAAATTGAATTTTATAAAACCTTTTTCTGCTTATGAACATATAAAATGTAGCTTCGTGTGGGAATTAGATTCTGAGAAATACATACAAATCTATTAATAATGGAGATTGTCTCTATTTCTGTCTGTAACAAAAACTACGTCATAGCTCTACGTCACAGTTACGTCACAATATTCTTATGCAATACACACCAACAATTTGAGTAACAAGTTTACAAATAAATAAATACCTATGATTTTGTGTAAAATTGATTTGGAAAATATTCAAAATAATTGTTTGATTATTACATGCACGCAACATTTTATTTCAGAGGGACGGGGCTCAGTTTTCATTTCAATTTTTTTTTTTTTGTTTTTGTTTGTTTTTTGTTTTTTTAACTCCTTTAATAAATATGAGGATTTGTCTTATGATACAAACCCTCTGACATTGAATATTTAACTCCCACCCTCTCAGGCAATGTCTTTCAAAAATTAATTTTTACGATGCCCGGTGTTTTCTGTTGCTAGTATTAAAAATTGATGCTGGTACAAATAATGTGGTCGTTGACTTTATATTCTTCATTTACAAAGTTTCCAGTGCTCTTAAATCTGTGGTGAATGTTAGTCGTATGGATGTATATTCATATTTACCAACCCTCCGCGTGAGCAGGATGTGACACAAAGTCAATGTCTTAGGCTGAGTTTAACAGGTTTGAATTCAGAGTTTTGCATCTTCTAGACTGGTTACCTAGCCAAAGTTAAAGAGCCCAGTCTGGCCCATTATTTACCCATGGTTGGGGGATGCATACCTTTCTCAATGGTATTAGCGCAGATCAACAAATTGACAGCCGGAAAGCCAGGTTCAAATGACTCAAGCGTAGTCACAGTAAATGCGTGGGTGTCAACATGGGCCTGCAATCAAAAACAGGATATTGCCCGATTGAAGCTGACCTTCGACAGCCGGAAGACAAGGGTATTGACAACGCGTAGGTACAAAACATGTGCGTGTGTAAGCAATAACCAATAAAAGCAAGCTGCGTGGGCGAGGAGGTGTGTTTTCACGGAATCGTACTGCTTACACGAGAAGCGTTTAATGAGATGATAATCGTAAAGTTCAAGTACGTTTTAGTAAGAAAGGAACTCCCAAAATTGTTGGTGATATTCCTGGCCATATTTGATAATAATCTCAGCAAGTTAATCAGGTCAATAGCCAAGGACATAGAGTTATCTGAGTTTCTTATTAGACAGGTAATACACGAAGACATTCCGTATTGTTCATACAAGATGAGAAAGGGCTCATTTTTATCAAAGGTCATGGAGAACAAAGAAAAGCCCACACTGCAAAATTTTTGGAACTCACTAGAGCAACCACTCCAACCGAACACTCTTTGGTTTTTCTCAGATAAGAAAGTAACAACAGTTACCTTGCTCTGTACCAACATCATCTCAGACTCAACACAGAGCCTAGACAAAGTGCCTGGACAAGGTAGTGCTGCCCTAAATCGGGAAATAGGCTAATACTTTCCACAGAAGCAGAAGAACTCAGTCTTTGCTGTCGGAAAATTTGTGACTACATCAGCCCAAACATCTGGCCGTCTAACTTTCCAGACTGCAAACCCTTATTATCATGTGTCAAATGCGGTTGAGTGAGAGACAAAAAATACTCTGTAAAATGAAATTAAAGACAAAGGCAGCACTTAAAGATTTAAACCAGGAGAACGTCGGAAATAATCATGTGAGCCGAAGTCGTATGGAGGCTATGATTGAATCCAATGGCCATTTCTTTGAATACATTTAATTTATTGAATTTCAAGATATTTTCATGAAATATTGGTAAATAAATCTGATAAAGTGTGATGTCACTATTACTTCCATTTTTCTGAATATATATATATATATATATATATATATATATATAAATGCAGAAATTGAAAAATTTAAATATAAAATCGAAAACATAAAGAGCGTCCTCAATAATCAACCGACGTAATTTGTGGTCCAAAATAAGCAAGAAAGTCTTCGCATAAACACCAGAAGAATTATTTAGCAACCTGGTGATGGTGAAATAACCTGAAACCTGGGTATTGCTATAAGAAAACAATTAATTTTAAAAAATTTCAACAAAAAAATAAAATAAAGCTCCTACAAATTTGTGGTTGAGCACTGTTTTCTTTGTTTCATAAAATTTTATAATATATATATATATATTATATATATATATATATTATATATATATATATAATCCATTATAGTCTAGTTTGATACTCTACTTGCCTATAGATATAACGTAATTAACAAATCTATAGAAGTATAGATTTTAATTTAATTTTAATATTGTTAAAGATATAGATATATACATTTTAATTTTGTATATGACCATTTTATGTTAACACACACACACACACAAATATATATATATATATATATATATATATGTGTGTGTGTGTGTGTGTGTGTAAAGAGAGAGAAATGGAGAGAAAGAGGAAGATCAGACTGAAGTAGATATATTGAGAAAGTTATATAAGAGCAGACTGAGACGGACATATAGTTCCTACATATATATGTATCTGATTTATATAATTTGATCCTTTCTATCCAATCCCTATCGGGGGAGCTTAACAATACACGGACTATACCTATAAAGAGTGGTAATACCCGCTCCCCAATGGAGACACCTGTTGTGGCGACCCGTGATGTTTAATGATAGAACCCTGGTAGCTGAAACAGCCCCTGAAATGCAACTGTCCACGTTGTCCCTTACTTAGATTGATTGGTCTAAGAGGCCTCTTTCGACCAATCCGCTGGTCTTGTACCTATATAATTGTCTCAACCCTACTGCCCTGATGGCAAGTCCAACCCTTTTTATCAGTTTCTTGGGAATTAATGAAAAAATGACATTATTCAAATCTAAAAATCAATTATTCGCAGTTTGACACCTGTAGCTACAAATGGCAATAGCATAATCTTTACAGATCATTGCCGTCCCTCACAATCCCACAACCCCACCACCAGAACCCTTCCTTGCATGAGCCCTCAAATGACTCATCAAACCTGCTGCAGATCCACAAAGTTTGATGCAAATATGACATTGAAAAGACTTCCTCCCCGTTGAATGAGATGATTCAGATGAATCAGATGAGTCAGATGAAAAAATTTGATGCTTATGCAACACCATGTCTCTTAAGACCAGAAGCCGACTTACAGACCTTGCCACAGAGAGCACAAGACACATTGTTTGCTCCTGGAATCTGCATGGATTGACCCAGGTGAGACTTCCTATTATTGACATAGACAGCCATAGAAAGCAAAACTCGACCAATGTCAGACATTTCCAACCCACCATGTTCTCTCCAATATGACAGGTGTAACCCTTTCGAAGTTGACGCTTTAGGTTTTCATGCACGATT
>CM042137.1:147263033-147310533 GCA_023376005.1 Doryteuthis pealeii
ACTCATTTTGTAGACTCAATTTTTAAATTTTTTTCTATTTAACCCATAGACGGTGTACTACCAATCTGGTAGTATCTGGGAGTAATGATGATGAAGGGGCACTCCACATTCCCCAGAGCTCCAATCATCATCAGATAGAGTTTAACTTCATACCAAGGAGCCTCTGCCACTGCCTTCTAGCACATATATGATAAAAAGTGTAGGGTCATAAGGGCAATAAGGTTGGAACAATCATATAGATGCTAGGGCTTGACGTGACCATACGATTAATCGGAAGGAATCTCTCAGACCAACCACCTAGCCGAAGTAAGGACCAAAGTGTTACATGTCAACGACTGTAGCATAACATTGAATTTGTTATTTTTAGCTAGCTTCCAACGGATCCAATAATACCTGATAGTTTGCAAAATTGAAAATTTTGGTTAAATTGATAAATTTCGTTCGTGAAAATCGACTGAAAACATGAAAATCGACCTGTTTTTACTATGTTTTTGTCGAACCATTCTCCCACCATCAATAGGCGAATGGGGGAAAATTTAAAAGTGGCTGAAAGATTTTTACATGAAAGTTTTCTAATTTGCTCTAGATCTTAATTTTCGCTAAGAGGGGGGGGGGGTCAAAAATTAAGATCTAGTGTAGTGTCTTACAACGACCCCCCCAATAAAAAGTGTTTGTTTTTCTAATTAAAGAAAACAATTACGTGTGTTTTAAGTGTTTACATTTTTACAATGAGGCCGGGTTAGCTCAGTCGGTAGAGTGTTCGGCTAGAAACCACAAGGTTCCTAGTTCGATACCCGCCCTCGCCAGCTCAGCGTATGAGTAGCACAGGGATCTGTGCGGTAAAGTAAGAAGCTGATGGTAGGTGTGGCGCTCTACCTCAGACGCTAAAATAATCTCCTTGGTCTAGTGCTATTGAAAAGGGGTTAAGCTCCCTCGCTGCATGGTGATACCGACATTAGGCCGCCCCAACGACATTTTTACTTTTACATTTTTACAACAATGCTCGTTAACGCCAAATACGAGCTAAAATTTAACATTGCAATGGAAGTAATGTAACTTTTCAGGATTTATTAAGGTCTTACTTTCTTGAGTCAGCGGAAAGGGTTTAGGGGAATATGTCCCCATATTTATATTCAAATACATCATCATCATCATGCCGTGCTACTAGCATGCATATCAATGACAATCTCTCGCCAATCCGTCACTATCATTCGTTGCCCTCGGAGGTCGTCTGACGCAGCATCCAGTATCTGCACAGAGCTAGTCAATGTAGTCTTTGCTGGACGGTTCACACTGGCGTTCCCATGTGTTGGTTTTCATTGGAGGACAACGCTTATGCGTTTGTCCTTTGCTTCTCCAGCAGTGGCAAACATACCTTGCTCATCTGACTCGGATGGTTTTTGTGATAATGGGTAAGTGGCCTTACAGCTGCTTTCTTGCGATATGTTGTTTCCACAGTTTGTTTCAGATTGCACACAACATTCTTGTGCAGCTCACATCTAATTTATTCTCTAAGCGCATCCTGTTGCTTTCAACTAAATAAAATCAATTTATTCACGTTCTTGCATCATTTTGTCAAATTATTTTTAAGGAAAAAGAAAATAAATTAAGTTTTAGATATATAATTTAGTGTTTTTTTTTAAAAGCATAAAGTAAATCCTCGTATTTTTGTAATAATAAATCAATTATTTTATGCATAGAGGTTAGGGAATCACATTCATCGTATTGTTCATATTTACATGATTATGTTGTCTCTGAAGAATATTGAATAGGCTCACAAAGAGAAAGAAAGAAATATGGATAGATATATAGACTGATTGATTTAAATAGAGTGTCGGGTCATCGAGGGTTATCTTATGCTTTAAGTTTAGGGAATCGCATTCACTGCATTGTCCATATTTATATGTTTCGTGTTGTTTCTGAAGAACATTGAATATGCACAGATAAATAGAAAGAAAGATAGATAAATAGATGATTGACTGACTTTAACGGCATGTCAAACCATCTAGGGTTATTTATGTCTATAGTTTAGGGAATCATACATTTCAATCGGTCAAGTATCCTTGCGAAAGTTATGCAGCCCTTCATTCCCCAAACTATGTCCATGGGTATGACGTTAAACTCTATCTGATGGTGAGGTTCCAGTTCTGGAGGTCTGGAGAATGTGGAGTATTTTGGAGTGGAATTTAGATTTTTTTAAAGTAGATAAATGAAATTGAAATTTAAATATATAATTTGGTGATTCTTTTTAAAGAAATAAAATATTGTGATTTCTGTCGATACTTATTTCAAAATATTGTGATGGGGGATTTCCCCACTAAGCTTTACCCCGGTCTTAATTGCACTTAAGATTAACTATTCAAAGAGATTAAATTCATTTTTAATATCAGTTTTAAAATGTGTCCTCAAAATTCAAATTCTTTATTTGAAAATCAAAATCTACCCCCCCCCCTTTCCCTTGGAGAAAATCTGTCCTGAATTGAATCGTAAAATAAAAATGAGTTAAAACCAAAACTTTCATTTTTGTTTAGAATGCTTTTAATGTGCTTTTGTGAATAAATGAAAATATGGTATGATGAAAGGAGATAATATAATTGGGATCCTACCTTAGGATTTAAAAAAAATCTCCCTGGTCTAGCGCTCCTGTGTTACATAATCTATGCGGTTGCATAAGATTATTGTCAATCCCCTGTATTTCTAAAGGGATGGCCCTTTTCATATCACGGGCGGGACTTTCCATGGAATAGTACAGAAAGCCCGCGAAATACGTGAAGTCACGTGGGACCTGGTTGGGTCCTTAGTTTCAGTTTGGACGTCGGGCAGAGAAGATGTCCTGCCTTAACTGGAACTCACTGCATACGCTCGCTATGTTAGTCAGATGTTTAGTTACATGAAATGTTAGTTAAGTAAATAAAAGCTTATGAAAATAACACGGTTTTGTGGTTGGTGAATGTCTTGGTAACAAGACTGATCTAGAAGAAGAAATGAGTTAAGTGCGACCGACCACCAAGACGATAGAAAAGACGCCAGAGAAAGAAAAGAAGTAATGAAAAGGGATACAACACCTGTAAATGGGACAGATTCCATCGCTAATCGGTCGATGTAGACAAAGGTCACTCCATCCGTCCCTATAGCTCATCATTCTCGGGAGGTCCTCTATGCAGCATCCTGCATCCGTACAGAGCTGATCAATGTACGTTTTTGCTGGTCGGCCCACACTGGTCCGTCCATATGCTGGCTTCCACAGGAGGACGTCGCTTATGAGTTCGTCCTTGCTTCTCCAGCAGTGTCCCGCGTGTCTTGTCCGTCTTACTCGGATGGTTTGGGTGATATGTGGTAGGTGGCTGTACAGCTGCTTTCTCGTAAGGTGCTGTTTCCACGTCTTGTTCATGATCACCCGCAGCATTCTTGTGAAGCTCCTATCTAGTTTATTCTCTAGTCGCTTCGTTAGGGTCCAGGTGGTGCAGCCATACAGCAGCACCGACACGACAACGGCCTGGAAAGAACTGTCTCTTTAGCTTGTCTGTGAGATTGGACCTCCATATGATAGATAATCTATTTATAGCGGCCCATGCCTTTCCTATGCGTGCATTAACGTCGTTTTTTGTGGAGGAGATGTTAATATAAAAATAAAAAAAAAAAAAAGAAGGTATTTTGTTTTTATAACAATAATTTGTATGCTTTTCGAGCACCTACATAAGCGTAATTATTTATAAGTAAGTGAAATGCTTAGTAAATAAATAGAAAAAAAAAGAAAATACTTTGTCTCGGTGTTGATTAGTCATCATTTTGTTGCATGATCTATGGTAGCATAGATTATTGACAACACGGTGTAGCGGGAATACAAAGAACCCAAATGGAAAGTTACAGACCGTTTGGGAACTTTTGACCCCAGAGGCGGGAAAACCGCAAATCGCGTGAAATCACGTGAGAGCTAGTTAGCTCCTCAGTACCAGCCAGGATGTTAGGCAAGGAAGACGTTTCTTGCTTTAGATGGACTCGTTATTCGTTATTATTTATCCGGTTATTTTAGCAGATGATTTTTAGATTTTTCTTAAAAATGATAAAACTAACCACTAACCCTAAACCTAACCTACTCCCTAACCCTAACTCCTAATACTAACCCCTAAAAAATAACCGGATATTGATGGTGTGAATGAAAAACATGTCCTTTCTTAATCGAGATCAAAAAGGGGTGCCTAAAGGTAATATGGCCCAAAGAAAGAAAGAAAGAAAGAAAGAAAGTAAGGGACCATATGACCTTTAGGCACCCCTTTTCGATCTCGATTAAGAAAGAACATGTTTTTCATTTACACCGTCAATATCCGGTTGTTTTAACAGATGATTTTTAGATTTTTCTTAAAAATTATAAAACCAACCCCTAATCCTAACCCTAACCCTAACTCTAACCCCTAACCCTAACCCCTAATACTAACCCCTAGAAAACAACCGGATATTGACGGTGTAAATGAAAAACACGTCGTTTCTTAATCGAGATCAAAAAGGGTTGCCTAAAGGTAATATGGTCCAAAGAAAGAAAGAAAGAAAGAAAATGCTAAAAAGATGCAATGCAAACAACCTCGTCTTGAACTCATTCCACTAAATCCATTATCTCTCTACGATATCCATTACACCACGTATATTCAGTACAGTATTGCTGTCCATCGTATCCGATGATCACACCACGCGAATCATTTTCCTCTAATTCATTCGGTCTTGGTTGCGTCTTGCTAACTGCCTATGGGGATGTTCAAGTTGTTCAGGTTTGTCTTGATGTCTTTGTGTTCCTTCTCTCAATTGAGAGTACAGAATCTGACATCCCCAAGTCTGTTTAAGTGGCCAGCCAATCTCAGGTTGCGTTGGACAAGTATTTCTTGCATGCCAGGGAGTCCAGTTCTCTTCAAGATTGTCCTGTTATAAATATATTCAGCATAAGGATAAAGAAGAAAGAGATGGTAAGATGCATGGAATAAATAAAATAAAGAAAACAAAGAAAAAAATGTTTAATGCAAACACCCTCGTCCAGGATTTGAACTCGGGTCAACTTCTCCATTTACTTCAACGATAACCACTGTACTACGTATTTTAGAGTATAGCAAGGTAGAAGAAAGGAATTACAAGAAACATGAAATAAATAAATTCAGAATTAAATCAATAAAGTAAGAAAGAAAGAAAAAAAAATGTTAAAAAACGCAAAAGACAAACAGCCTTACAAAGGTTTGAACTCGGGTCTCCGTGTCCATTTTCTACGACGATGACCAGCACATACTATACAAGTGCAGAAGTAATTGATACTAAAAAGATTAAAATGTCATATTGATCTTTAATCCTCGTGGGTTGTTTTTAATTAAGCAGTTCGGTTCTTTGGTTTCAGCTAATAGATACTAACACCAGTAATATATTACATTGAAACTTGACACGTTAAAAAATAATTTTCGTTTTTTTTTTTGGGAATTGATCCCCCATGTCAATGTCTTCAAATCTTAAATATGATAAGTTCAATCAAAAGGTAATTTATTTATTTCGAACAATTCTTGATTTTTTTTCCCCCCTTTTTTTATGTTGGACTTATAGGAAATAACCCCATAATTTTTTTTAAAGTTTCATCTTTCTCATTATTCATCCTCACTTTTATTTTCTTCCTTTTCTTGAAGCCCTGTCGGCTGGAGCTGTAGAATATGCTGACTGCACCTCTACCCAGGTTGGTTGGTTGGTTGGTTGGTATGTCAACCATTACAGTAGCACAGGTTGGGTAATCTGATCTGTGCAGTAAAGTGTAGAGCTAAAGGTAGCTGTAGCACTCTACCTCAGCAAAAACAATCTCCCCGGTCTAGCGGAAAGGAGATAGACTCCCTCATTGTCTGGCTGATACTGATAATAGGCCACTCTGCCAAATTTACTTATTCTCCCTCCAGCTATTGGTAAATTGTAGGACAGACTGGGCTCTTTAATCTTGGTATGGCAACCAGTCTAGGAGAAGAGAAAACTCTGAAATCAAACCAGTTTTACTTTGCTTAAAAATTGACTCTTCTTAGCAAATCCATTGAAAATGCATGGTGTAATGGTTAGATAAAGCTTGATATGTTTACTAAAGAGCTATTGCGAAATAGTTCAATATGTAAAAAAGTATAATAATCTTGATTTAACTCTTTAAATCTCCCTCATTATTTTTTCTTCTTTCTTTCCTTCTTTTCATTATGTTCGATTGAAACAAATTAGCGTTATCGCTTCCGTGCGGTCACCCGCTCCTCTACTTCTCCTCAACTTTATATTTTTCTTTGTAACACGTCCTTTTTCTTCCCTTTCTTTCCTTATTATAAAAACGGAATGATCCATTATTTAGCAGAGGTGACGACACTCATAAAAAATAAGAATTCGGTGAATAAGCATTACCAGATAATCAGAATTTACATTTTTTTCATTTAATCTTGGATGGTTTGGACGGTCTCATTTTAAATCAGTGGGTATTGCAGGATGATAATGGTCGGAGGATTGAAGTACAAGATAAAGATAATAGATAAGTTCATGCAAAAGGTAATTAATTTATATCTATATATTAATAAGCTTGTTCCTAAATCTTCTGTCCGTTATCACCCAGCAACACCCTCTGATTAAAAATAAGACCGTCCAAATTGTTCAAGATGCAAAGCAAAAATATAAATCCTGATTATCTGGTGCTGCTTATTCGCTGCTTTTCTTAGGTGTCCCATTTTATTTCAACCAGTTTTAGAAATGAAACATTCCAAATGGTCTTGCGTCGCTTAAATGCCCAATGTAGAATTAAAATGAATTGAAAAGTTACATATTTGTTTTATATGTAATAATGAAATCCTGAATTACGTAATATATTTAGGAATTTTAACCGCATGTCGTTCCGGTCTCCAGGCAATAATTTAGCGAGCCAGCGTCAGGCAAATTTTTCGGCCCAACTTAGATATTTTCCGAGTCGTATTTCTGCCACTTTTTTGTGTAAATATTACAAACGCCTTCCCACAGATTTTTTTATCGGCAAATCAATGTAAATATTTTATAACCCCCCATTTAAAAACGAGTGAGAGAGGGTTAAATAGAGATTTTTACATATTGAACAATTTCAAATGCTCTTAAGTAAACACATTAAACGTTGTAATAATTGTATTATCATAGTGTTGTATATCCACAGGTTCCTTCATCTTGCTGTAAGTGTAAGTAGGTGACAGTTTAAGAATAATTTATTTATGTCTATTCAAGTTAAATATTCAGTTTTTCTTGCGTTACTTATCAGTTACGATTTTCATTTCTGTTGAGGTACGAATGTCAAGGTCACACAATATGGAGTAACATTTCCTTAAGATAAAACATTACGATGTGCATCATCTACACCACCACACAAAAGCACACAACACACACACACACACACACACACACACACACACATATATATATATATATATATATATATATATATATATATATATATATATAATGTAATATATGACTGAATATGAAAAGTGTTGTATATAATTAATGCTAAATTAGCAGAGCTGAAAAACAACAAAAAAATGCCGTATCACTAAAATATATATAAGTATATTTAATAATTATATATTATATATATATATATATATATATATATATGAGAATTTGATATATTTATATGAAAAAAAAAAAGATGCTTATAAATGCATGGATCATCAGGAGAGAATGTGCAAAACCGTTTCGGGGCCTTCCTCTCTAAGGTTTTAAAAAGCAACATCGCCCCCCCCTCACTGATGTGAGGACCCTCGGAATATCTGCATCGACTGCACGTGGATCGGTCTTACATATATATATATATATGTGTGTGTGTGTGTGTGTGTGTGTGTGTGTTCATTATAGTGTACAATAAATTTAAGGCAGCGTGTTAGACACATAACTTCAAGACAAAAACGGGCGCTTTGTCTTGATGATAAGTGGTTAAGACACTGCTTTGAAACCAATGGTAACAATCGCAACTTAAATATACTGTACACTATAATGGATAAATAAATACAGCTCTTACTCCTCTAATCGACCACTTTATTTTCAATTCTCCAAATATATATATATATATATATATATATATATATATATATATATATATATATAATAAGTCATCACGCCTCCTCATTGTGACTAGACACAACAACTATCCCTGGCTAGGAGCGAACTTCAACTGACTACTTGCCAGCCTGATTTCTTAACCTCCCGGTCATTTTGACAGCTGCTGTAACGGAGCTTGTGTTTAAACTATTAAGTACATAGGTTTGTTTACATATTTTACGATCACAGAGAGATCTAGTCTGCGAGCAAACGATCATTGCTTATATATTCTTGACTGATCCGTGTTTCTTGTGTTGACAAGAAAATTTAGCGATAATCAGATTCTCGGCTAAGAAAAACCTCCTGAATAAAAACAGAGATGAATTTCTGGGGAAGTGCTTCCATAAAATTGATAATTCATTAATGCATTATTAAGAATAACCTCTCCCTTAAGATATATATTAGAAAATAAAGAAAAACGCCAAATACTGCTAGATATATGTGCCAAAAGACTTTAACTACAGTAGTATACACAAATAAGTTATAAACTAAATGAATAAAGGAAAAAAGACGTGGGAGTGGAAGATAGAATTACAAATCACTTTTGCCTGAATAAAGTTTATAGAGAACCAATTTTCAATTTCAAAGGAAAGCAGTCTAGACTTATAAACTAAAATTATAAAAACTAATTAAAATTACAGAAAGAGAAATAAAAATAATTCCAAACCAGACAAGTATCTATAAAATGTAGCTATCTATAATTTTTAGTTCTCCTGAGGAAGGAGTACCTTGAATACCGAAATCGCGGTAGTGAGAAAAACTTTTTTCTCTTACTATAAATTACTCTACATTTACGAAATATATTGAGCACTTTTGGTTAACTATTAATGCCATTGCAACGAAAATTTTGCAGTAAATTTTGATATATATAATATATATATATATATATATATATATATATATATATATATATTCATCAAAAGTTACTGCAACATTACTGCCTCTTACAAACACACACCACACACGCACACACACAGACACACAACACACACACACACACACACACACACACATATATATATATATTACAGAGAGAGTAAGAGAGGAATTCCATTAATAACAATGGTCACATATATTTCTTGAATTCACATATTATATATATATATATATATATATTATAATATATTAGTAATTTGAAGGCAAATACAATGCGTATAAAAATAAAAACAAAAAGATGTTTTTTTTGTCTTATTAGTATTATTTATGTATTTTTATATATATATATTATATTTCACAAATACCATATATATATATATATATATATATATTATATATATGTATATATTATTTGTGAAAATGTGACTTAACTGTGAAACAGGTCACAATGGTTAATTGATGCAAGATTCACAATGATAAGGCAATCAACTGCAATTAATCAATATCTTGATTAATCCAGTGGATTTAACCCTGAAGATCCTTATGATGAAGCTCAAGTAGGTTATTACCGTATACCTTTATCATAATATATATTTATACATTTGTTGTGTATTTTGGCAGCAAGTTATTATCTAGTTGTTAAAAACGACGGAATATTTCTTTTTCGCGGTCTTTATTTGAAGTTCATTTTAATACATTGGAAATAAAACAATAATATTAGAGGTCAATTACACCAAGTAATTATTTATTAAACCCGGTTTTATTAAAACTGGTATGCAAATTAACCACATCTCATATTATGTAAGCCTTTATTTCTTAATGATAATATGACACATTGCAGAATTTAAACGCACTAATAACATGGTCTGTTTTGAGGCAAAGATTTTCCTAGACATCGTTAATAAATAAGATTCATTTTATGTATTAATGATTTTGACTATAAATACTCATTTATACTTACACAATTACTGAGTGTATTGTAATATAAGGAGTTACGTAGTTTTGGGTACAAACAGACAGACACCGAATCGCCATTATACTTGCGTAATTCCTGAGTGTATTGTAATGTAAGGAGTTACGTACTTTTGGTTACAAATAGACAGACACTGAATTGCCATTATACGTACGCAATTACTGAGTGTATTGTAATGTAAGGAGTTACGTAGTTTCGGTTACAAACAGATAGACACCGAATCGCCATTATACGTACGCAATTACTGAATGTATTGTAATGTAAGGAGTTACGTAGTTTTGGTTACAAATAGACAGACACCGAATCGCCATTATACTTATATACAATTCCTGAGGGTATTGTAATGTATATAGTTTCATTGTTTCTGTTACAGACACCGAATCGCCATTATAATAAGATATAGATAGCTACATCTATTTATCTACGTAAATAATACATTGAGCATTTTTATTTGTAAGCTTTTTTTTTCCCTGTTTCTTTATTACAGATGACCTAGTGACACACTAAGTTAATCTGAGTAAATATGTCCTTCAACCAATCGTCGTAGCAGAGCAGCAGTCAGCAAATTGGTCGTCTTAGAACATTCTCCATTGATTTCCCATGAGTAAAGCTCTCCTTACGACTAACGCTACTTAATATACACTATACAAATAAAATAGAGACAAACAATCTTCCTAATACAAATATCATCATCATCATCATGTCACGCAGTTTGCACGGATATCCATGATGATCTCTCGCCAGCCTTCCCTATCATTCATTGACTCCGGCAGCTCCTCTGCGCAGCGGCCAGTATCCCTACATAGTTGGTCAATGTAGGTCCTGGCTGGGCGGCTCACATTAGCTTGCCCATACGCTGGTTTCCACAGTAGTACGTCACTTACGATCTCGTCCTTGCTTCTCCAACAGTAACCTGCATGTCTAGTCCGTCTCACTCGTATGGTTTGTGAGATGGGGGGCAGGTGGCCATATAGTTGCTCTTTTGTGCGGTGCTGTTTCCACGACCTATCCAGGACCGTCCGTAGCATTCTCGTACAGCTCCCATCTAGCTTATTCTCAAGACGCTTCGTTAGGGTCCAAGTGGTACAGCCATACAGAAGTACCGACACAACCACAGCCTGGAAGAATCGTCTCTTTAGCTTGTGGGAGATCGGATTTCCATATGACTGATAATTTGTTGGTGGCCAACCATGCCTTTCCTATTCGAGTGTTAACATCGCTTTCTGTGGATGAGATATTACTCCCTAGGTATGTGAATTTTTCTACTGACTTAATAGGCTTGCCGTCAAGTGTGGAGATGTCCCCTTGCTTTTTGAAGCTCATGAACTCAGTTTTATCAGAGTTCACATAAAGAAAAAAAAATACAAGTATACGTCTGTGCTATATTCGTCAGATCTCACTGACAACTTAAAGCGACAATTCTTCCAAACCGTAGTCGCATCAGTACTATTGTACAACTGCACTACTTAGACCCCAGCGAAAAGCCTGGAGAATAAGCCTGGAGAATAAGCTACACAAAAATGCGACGTGCAATTTTAAATAAGTTGTGGAAACAACAACCCCACGAGAAAAAAAGTTGTACAGCCACTTGCCTCGTATCACATATTGTTGTAGGTGACTCACCTATGACACGAACATAGACTTACCCATTGGGTATATATTAACAGAGCAAAGCTACTCAAGGGAGAAGTAGCAGATACATATTCTTCGTGTACGCTGTAACAAGGAAACCCTACTCAATTGTACGTTGATATATTGCTGAATACATCTGTTCCCTACATTTTAGCTCCGTGTTGAGTGATTATTTATTGACCCTTAAACAGGTCATAACGCATATATATATATATATATATATATATATATATATATATATATATATATAACAACCACTCCGCACGAGCAGGATGTGACACAAGGTCGATTTCTTAAGCGGCGTTCAACAGGTTTGAATTCAGAGTTTTCCTTCTCCTAGACCGATTGCCTAACCAAGGTTAAAGAGCCCAGTTTGCCCTACTATTTACCCATAGCTGGAGGAAGAGTAAGAATCATACCTTTCCCAAGGGTATTAGCGCTAAGTGAAATGCAATTACCACATCTAGGATTTGAACTCGGGGTGACGAGTCAATTTCCCATGACTTTAAACTTTAACACCACGCACTGCCTCGTATCACATAAACGTGCTAATTGCGTGACATGATGATGATGATGATGATATTCATCTAAACTTTGTAAATATTTTTCTAGATGCCTTTTAAGCTTTGGAAATTTTGTAAGCGCTCTCTCGACATGGTTTAGATTTGCATTGGTATATAGAGTGATTGAAAAGTAACTCGCTATTTAAAACAATCTTATAATTTATATCTTATAATTTAGTTAAAAAAATATTAATATCAGAATAATATGTTACAATATGTTACATATTACAATATGTTGCATATGTTACAATGTGTATTGCCATCCTGTAGGTCTTAAGCCAGATCGTTTGTCCAGTGGAATTGGATCCTTGGTAAAGAGTCCTCCGATTATGGATCCTTTGGTTCTTCTGGTAAAGCGTCCTCAGTTCCTAAGGCAATGGTCGTAAGTTCCTCCTCAATGATTGCAAGTGAACTGTGGCAAGTATCAGTGTTTAAGTAGTGTATCAGCCACACAGTATGGCTTGTTGATTGGCCGGAGGATTAAACCATGTGACCTTGGCTAGTCTATAAATCGAGGTGCGGAATTGGAGCACACCTTATATACCAAAAATGTTCCAACAGAACACATATAACATGAAGTTTCATTCAAAATTCTACATGGGCAAAAGCATTCGCCTGTAGCCTCTCGGACTGCTCGGGAATCTGATCTACCGATCTTCCCAGGAACTCTTGTGGAATAACAGAAATAAATTCTCGTATTCGCCTTTCAAGTTTTTCCATTTACGTTGGTTTCGTAGAGTAGATTAGCTACTTCAACTAAACTCAATGAAAAAAAAATCGTAGGTTTTAAAATCAGGGTTTCTGTCCTGCTATTCATGCGGATCACGTCTATCCATCCATTTTCCAGGAAAATAGTGATTCAGCAAAATGTGGACGAGCAATACCTTGCATAAAAATCAATATTCTCCAAAGTATTGACAACTGGCCAGATTTCATCTTGCAGCATGGGGAGATAAGGAGTTACTTTTAGATCACCTTGTATTTTCCACTTCAAAGATATAATAAATAATTATCTCCCTTAAATAATGTTTATATCCATACGGGGCCTCTTAGGGGTCACCTGACAGTTGTAAAAACCCATTCTGTTCACTTCTGGTCTTTAAACAGTTGTCTCTTAATTCCCCTAATTTATGTTAAAGCCACAATGCTATCTTATATATCCTAATCAAGAACATTGTACCCCTTTCACATACTGCTTGTTCATGCGACAATATGTGTATGCGTATGAATATTCATTCTTTTTAATACCATTAGTGTATATATATATATATATATATATATATATATATATATATATATATATATATATATATATATATATATAATGTATTATTAACTTACATATGCGACACGTGTTTCAGATCTGTTATCTCCTTCAGGCATTGAATAATTATATTTTGGCAGAATATGTATATGTGTGATTTCTGATATTTGATAGGTTGTATATATATATATATATATAAAAAATGATAAATGTGATAAATTCACATTCATAAACTTACGCAATAACTTAGGTTATTGTGACGTAAACAGTGACGTAGTTCTGGTTACAGACAAACACCGAATCTCTCTTATAATGAGATTTGTTCGTAACGTCATCTGTAAGGACAGAATACAAGCTGGACCCGGCTGTATTTCGAACTTGTTTCGTCGATTCCGAACATTGTTCTTCTAAACGTTAAACTACTGCAAACCAAATCAGGAGTCTGTATGTGTATTCAGTTATTTGTTTCTCTAACAAGTCAAAATGTGACACAAGGTCAGTTTACTGTGGGAGATACCTCACAGAAATCGAAATATTTTCCGAGTTCCGTCGGCATTTCTCTTTAGGGGCGCTACAGCTCTTACCCGTATTAGTGCGCTTGTTTTTAGACATGATTAAAGCAGAATACTTCGAAGGAAACGCCGAAACTAAGTGTTATCTTTTTTTCATTGTCAAATACCAGAACATGATGGGTAGTAATTTGCTTGTAGACATCACATACTTAAGTGCAAACCCCCCATATATATATATATATATATATATATATATATAGTAGTATCCTACCATATATATATATATATATATATATATATATATATTATATATATATATATATATATATATTACTTTAGATCCCAACAACCATCAATTCCAGTGTTAATCTCAGTTAGCGAAAGTACAACTTCTGTATCCTGTTTTCAAATTAAATAGCCCATTTTCCCCCTCTTGGGGTGCAGTAACGAGTCACACCGATATGACACCTGCAGTAAAATTCACAGGCTTTTACGCCACCAGCCCTTCTTCTCATGTTCAGAAATATGTCTTTTCACTTAGACTATGGCCCAGTTTCCTTTTAGACTATTGCCTAAGGATTAGAAAATAAGCCAAAAGAGTATCAAATATCGCTTATGGCGATTATGATGTTCCGTACTTGTCCGGGCTTCAAGTGAACCCTTATGCACACCCCACTTATCTGCTTACTCTGATATTCCATCTGCGTAAAGAACATTAATTTTTCTGTGCTCTCCTTTCGGCTTTTTCTTGTTTTATGCCAATGCGTGCAACAGAAAAATTAATGATTATTCTGCGATTTCTTTTCTTTTTTTCTTTCTTTTTTTTTCGTCAAATAATGTGCTCAGCTGTCAGTGTTGCCCGCACTGTGTGTCTTGTCTAATTCAAAACATGTTGTAAAGCAATCGGTCAAAATATCTCTGTCTTTCTGTCTCTGTGTCTGTCTTTCTGTTTGTTTGTCTGTCTCTTCTCTTCTCTCTCTCTCTCTCTCTCTCTCTCTCTCTCTGTCTGTCTGTCTGTCTGTCTCTCTCTCTCTCGGTGTTGGAATGATAATGTATTGTATAATTATCTGTTTTATGACTATCTAAAAGCAGCTGATGTAATGCAATATTTAATGTTAGATTCTCTTAAAAGGATTCGATAGAGATAGACGTGAACACACTAAGAGAGAGACACAGAGAGACAGAGAGACAGAGATAGAAACAGAAACAGAGACAGACAGAGAGACAGGAACAGAGAGAGAGAGAGAGAGAGAGAGAGAGAGAGAGAGAGAGAGAGATTGTGTATAATGTATGTGAGAGAGTGGGCAAGAGTGAAAGTGAGAGAGGGAGAAAGAAAGAGAGTATGAGAGAGAGAGAGAGAGAGGGGGGGGGAAGAGATTAAGAGAGATCTATTACATACACACATGAAATGAATAGGCATTTACACATCTTTCTAGCAATATATGTTCATATCTATTTTTGCAAATTCAAGTCTCTCCCACTCTCTCTCTCTCCTCTCTCTCTCTCTCTCTCTCTCTCTCTCTCTCTCTTTCTTTCTTTCTTTCTTTTTCTGTCTCTTCGTTTTTGTCTCTGTCTCTGCCTATCTCTCACTCTCGAATTATATATATATATATATATATATATATATATATATATATAGTCAAGAATTTATTTAAAAGATTTTTAAGAAAAAAATTCCTTTATGGGCATTTTTTAACTTTACTCAGTAAAGTGTTCATATTTAAACTTATATATATATATATATATTATATATATATATATATATATATATATTATATATAACAAAACCCGCATCACACC
Organism: Doryteuthis pealeii; assembly: GCA_023376005.1. Taxonomy (NCBI): domain Eukaryota; kingdom Metazoa; phylum Mollusca; class Cephalopoda; order Myopsida; family Loliginidae; genus Doryteuthis; species Doryteuthis pealeii. The sequence continues at coordinate 147,278,754 of CM042137.1, forward strand.
CAGAGCAGACAAACAAGACACACCCACTACTAATGTCATAGCTCTGAACACAATATCTAAAAAGACAACCACAAAACCTAGACATAAAACACACCTACTAAGGTGTAAACAAACTTTAAACTTGGCAACATTTAACGTCAGAACGCTAAACTACCTGAGTTAACGGTGTCTTCAGTCGATAAACACTTAGACATAATCTGCGTACAAGAGTATAGATTTGATCATAGGGAATTAGAATTAAAATATCCCGAAACAGGTAATGGATGGACGTTTGTGTCGGCTTCTGCGTGGAAAAACTCCACAAATGCTACCATAGGAGGTGTAGGAATGCTACTCAGCCCTCGAGCTATAAGATCGCAAAGCAGCATAGAAAAAATCCAACCAAGAATTATATGCGCTACGTTTAATGGGAATCCCTGCAGGACTGTAGTCTCGTGCTATAACCCCACTAATGTCCGCGAAGAAACGGACATCGCAAAGTTCTACAATGAGCTATCCTCTCTATGCAGACAGATTCCCAAACACAATGTTCTGATCATTATGGGTGACATGAATGCGCAGATAGGCAAAAATGAGAATAATAGATACTGCTTACATAACATCCCAAATAGAAACGGTGAACTCCTAGCCGAGTTCTCTCATAATAACAGGCTTGCATGTTTGAACACAAAATCCAAAAAAGAATGGGCAAACTATAAACCTACACCTAACCAAATAATACAAAAGCCCAACTAGATTATATCCTAATGAATAAAAAATGGATAAATAATGCAATGAACTGCGAAGCACACTCCTTTTTTGAAGGAGTATCCTCCCATCACAGAATAGTCACAGCTAAATTACGACTAAGCTTACGTAGTAACAAAGGCAAACAAGTAAATCTGTACGATACGACTGGTCGTCACTTGCCAACAGCGATATATGCAATCGATACACTGTGGCAGTAAGAAATAAATTCGATATCCTCCCGGAGACATGAAAGTTTCACTCCAAACGAGGAATACGAAAAGTTTGTCAGTGCCCACCTAGAAGCAGCAGCTGAGTAAGTACCAACTAAACGAAGAGCCAAACGCTCTGTTTCCTGAGACAGTAGTAGTTAGAGAAAGAAAATGATATCAAAAAAGCAGCCCAACGTCACAAAACAAACCCAACTAACACCAATGTACACAACCTTAAGAAAGCCCAAATAGAACTAACCAAAACATACAAAAAAGAACAAATAGAATACATCCAAGAACAAATAAATAAAATCAGACAATCGGTAGAAGACAGACAGTCACAATTAGCATGGCAAACAGGAAATGAAATTAGTGGTAGGAAAAGTACTTCTAGATCAAAGCTAAAGGCAATCAGCCAAAAAGATAGACTTCAGAAGTGGAAAGACCACTTCCAGAAAATGCTGAGTAACCTCCTAAAATCATAGAAAATAATATCCAAAAGATTGTAGATAGACAACTAGACATCAAACTAGGAGATTTTACAATAGAAAAAATGAAGTTAAAAGAAATTAAAAGGTAGAAAAGCTGCAGGTCTTGATGCCCCCCAGGTATGGAAGATGAGCAAGTTCAATGACACACTGCTCAGGCTATGCAATGCAGTATATAGACAAAATAGAATAGATAAATGGACGAAAGGCTGCATCCTCCCATTCCCCCCAAAAAAGAGACTTCGGAATCGCTAAGAATTACAGAGGCATAACTTGTACTGCTATTGCAGCTAAAAGATATTATATCCTTCATCTCAATCGCACCCGACCCGAAATAGAGAAAATTCTTAGGAAAAATCAAAATGGATTCCGCAGAAATCGATCCACAACCTCTCAGATCCTGACTATTCGTCGGATCATTGAAGGGGTTCGGGCAAAGAACTGAGAAGCAGGCGATATCCCGCACAGACTGTCACAGATGCAGACTACGCTGATGACCCAGCACTTCTTGCCGACACACTGACACAGGCCGAATCACTACTGCATAGCCTGGAGAAGGCAGCAAAGAACATCAGCCTCTATGTGAACTCCGAGAAAACTGAGTTCATGTGTTTCAAAAAGAAAGGAGACATCTTCACAATCGATGGTAAGCCCCTAAAGCCAGTGGAACATTTCACATAGCTGGGTAGTAATATCTCATTCACAGAAAGCGATGTTAATAGACGAATAGGAAAGGTATGGTCGGCTATAAACAGACTATCAGTCAAATGGAAATCCGATCTCACAGACAAGCTAAAACGACAATTCTTCCATGCTGTGGTTATATCAGTGCTGCTATATGGCTGCACCACTTGGACCCTAACGAGGCGCCTTGTGAATAAGCTAGATGAGAGCTGTACAAGAATGCTGCGTGCGCTCTTGAACAAGTCGTGGAAACAGCACCCCCACAAGGAAGAAGCTGTACGGCCACCTGTCCCCTATCTCACAAACCATCCGAGTGAGACGAAGAAGACATGCTGGACACTGCTGGAGTAGCAAGGACAAACTCATAAGCGACGTTCTCCAGTGAAAGCCAACACATAGACATGCTAATATGGGCCGCCCATCAAGGAACTACATTGACCAACTATGCGCGGATATTGGATGCTGTGCAGAGGACCTCCCTAGCACAATGAATGATAGGATAGGTTGGCGAGAGATTGTCATGGATATCCGTACTAACTGTGCGACATTATGATGATGATGATGACGCTTCAATTAACTATCCTTAATACAAATAGTTTACTGTTATAGGGTATTAAGTATTCCTATGTAATACTAATAATTTTCAAACAAATCTATTGATTTTCTGTATTTTTAAGATGAGGTTTGATATGAATAATTTGAATTTTTCGGACTGTGGTCCGCATCTTTATTATGGTATGTATAAACACAGCGTTTCGGACGCTATATCCGCCAGCGTTCCTCCGTTATTTCCTTTAAAGTTTCTTTGACGTCTGTTTGATCAACTGTCAAACTATTAAAAATGATTTCCCAGGTTGGGTCATTACTATACTCGGATACACAGGGATCTTCCGAGGAAGGCCGGAGGATACATTGGTCGAAACGTTTTGATTATATATGCCACAATAGAGATGATTGGCCGTATGAGCAATAGTAATGAAAGGGTACTCTACACTTTTCCGGGATACCCATCTAGAGATTTACTTTTCAGATACAGTTTAATGCAATAAGCATGGCAGTTGTACAGCCAAGATTCAATAAACAGATGAAAACATACTCTCTTTCTTTCTCCCTCTCTCACTCTTCCCCACTCACATACATTTACACACAATCTCTCTCTCTCTCTCTCTCTCTCTCTCTCTCTCTCTCTCTCTCTCTCTCTCTCTCTCTCTTTCAGTGTGTTCACGTCTATCTCTATCGAATCCTTTTAAGAGAATCTAACATTAAATATTGCATTACATCAGCTGCTTTTAGATAGTCATAAAACAGATAATTATACAATACATTATCATTCCAACACCGAGAGAGAGAGAGAGAGAGAGAGATAGATAGAGAGAGAGACAGACAGACAGACAGACAGACAGAGAGAGGGGCGGGGGTATAAATTATGTGTGAGATCTATTCAATACGCATATAAATGTATATGTTACATACTCATACACTTATACCCATGTTTGGTATATACACAAGTGTTATTTTACTGGAGAGAGAGAGAGAGAGAGAGAGAGAGAGAGAGAGAGAGGGGGGGAGATAGATAGATAGGTAGACAGAGAGATGAGATGCATAGATGCATTACTTACTTTCTCTGCTTCTTCGTCTGGCCTAGCTTTGACTTCTATTTTGTTGGTTGGTCGTCTTCGATTCATTTCTTCTTCTTGGTCAGTCTTTTTGCCAAGACATGCATCAACCAACAACACCATGTTATTTCTTCTTTTAAACTTTTATTTACTTAACTAAACTAATCAAACACAACGCACGTGTGCTGGTGAGCCCATGCTCCTCGTCTAACATCCGAGCTCTCACGTGATTCGCGGGTTTTCTGTCTGTTGTGTCAAAGGGTCACCAACCGTTTGTAAATTTCCATCTACACAGTGTTGTCAATAATCTATCCCGCCACATAGATTATGCAACGTATATTATATATATATATTATATATATTATATATATATAATAAGATAAATATATAGGTTTTACATATCTATTTATTGGGTGACAAAGGAACATTCACAACCATTCCTGAAATAGTGACCATCTCACACCACAGTATAATATATATATATATATATATAATATATATGTCCATATATGTCCATAAGACATTATATATATATATATATGTCCATATATGTCCATAAGGACATTATATATATATATTCTCTATATCCATCTATCAAAATCTGTTCAAATCTATAGGCTAATACACGTGGTTCTTTAATTGTCCAACCGTTATCATCTTGTAACACCTTCTGGTTGAAATTTCGACCGTCCAAATCGTCCAAGATAAAATGCAAAAATATAAATCCTAATTATCTTACTATGAGTGTCGTCGCCTCAGCTAAACAATTGACCATTCCGTTTTTATTATAAAGAAAGGGGGAGAAAAAGACATGCTACACATGAATAATAAGAAAGAAAGAAAAAAAGAGAGATGAGGAAATATAAATAAAGGGGTGAGCGTGTGGAAGATATAACGTTACTCTGTTTCCATTGAACATAATGAGAAAATGAAAAGGAGGAAAGAAAGAAAAAAGAGGTGTGTGTGTGTGTGTGTGTGTGTGTGTGTGTGTGTGTGAGAGAGAGAGAGAGAGAGAGAGAGAGAGAGAGAGAGAGAGAGAGGGGGGTTAAATCAAGATAATTATACTTTTTATATACTGAAGTATTTGCAATAGCGTTTAAGTAAACATAGCATATCAAACCTTGTAATAAATAAATTATCATACAGTTGTATATCCACAGGTACCGCTAGATATCCTACTTAATAGCTATAGTAAGAAGAGAAGAATAGATCGATAGATAGATAGATAGATAGATTGATAGATAGATAGATTGATTGATTGATAGATAGATTGGAATAGATTGGAATAGGTAGATGGAAGTGAACAGATTAAGATAGATAGATATAAACACAGTAATATATATATATATATATATATATATATATATATAGAGAGAGAGAGAGAGAGAGAGAGAGAGAGACAGACAGACAGACAGACAGACAGAAGGGAGATATATATATGTATATATATATATATATATATATAGATAGATAGATAGATAGATAGATAAAAACTAACATAACAGAGGGCAAAATTCTAGACCAACATTGCACAAATGACCTATTCGTAAAACACGGTATATTCATACCGCCCTCGGGTGGGGTTTGCTGGGTAATTAACGGCGTTGATCCCAGGAGGCTATCCCAGGGGCAATACCCGCCTCTTCGATTGAAATGGACAGGGCTGGGTTTATTGTCCGGTGCCTGAGTCGCCCACTTTGAGGGGGAATGCCGACGGGACCAACGCATTTTTTGCACCCGCTATCCATGAGACTTGGCTTGTGGATGGTCCCACATTGGTAGGGCCTTGCGCCTAACCCGTACACGTGGGGTACCTGGTAAATACAGTATATTCATGCATAGACGTTGATGCATATTTATCAGAGCAAAAATAATGAATTAAGTAATGTAGAACAAATTCATCTGGGAAATAAAGAGAGTTGCGTAAATAAGAGCAATGAATCTAGTACAAAGCAAAGTGGTCCGCCACCCCCATCCCCCGCTCGCCCTCTCACACACACAACACACACACACACACATACACAGACACGCAGAGACACACACACACACATACATACACAAAAAACAAAAGAATCACAACAGGTGCTCTCTGCAATCATTAAGAAAGCCTGGCGTATTAGAATGCATATTTGTCAAACAGACAGACAGACAGTCAGACAGACAGAGACGATTGCACAGATGTTAAATCGGCTCATATTTTGCCCTCATATTTGCCCTTTTCGTTAAGTGCAGATCCAAATATGGTCGTTTGCAGTTAAAGTGAATGTAACGAATGTGTCCGTTACGTGTGTGAATGTAACGCTTCCACGGGCACAGAGATCTTGTTACTAAACATCGTTGAGGGCAAATTGCGTCGTAAGATTTTATAGAGATATTAAGATAGTTTTAAAGTTCTTGTTCCTTTTAAATTCTATAATCACTCTCATTTACAAATGTCAGATGGCTTTTGTGCTTTTGTCTTGCGTAATAACTTTCATAAAGACACACACACACACACACACACACACACACACACACATACATATATATATATATATATATATATATATATATATATATATATATATATATATTATATATATATATATATATTATGCTCTAGTGCGTGTAAGAGACAGAGGGAGAAAGAGAGAGTGAGAGTGTGTGGTTACTTTAAGAAAATGGTGAAGTATCCTATTATTCGTGAAGTCACACCCTCTTCATAAATATATGTATATATTTATATATATATAAATAATGAAGAAAATACTTTAAATTTGCGTCATGTAATAATTCATTTCAAATGCAATAAGCTTAGCTCGTTACAGCATCTTCAGACACGTACCAAAGAAGACCGCATGGAATTATCTTTAACACCAAGAATATATATATATATATATATATATATATATATATATATATATATATATATATATATATATATATATATATAGAGAGAGAGAGAGAGAGAGAGAGAGAGAGATGGCATGGAACTAAATCCGACAATATGAAGAAATTAGAAAATCGAAGTGTTCCAAAAATAAGATGAATTTATATAATTATATAGATATATAGATATATAGACGGAGACAGGGAGTGAGAGAGAGAGAGTGAGAGAGAGACAGAGATAGAGAGAGAGAGACAGACAGACAGAGACAGACAGAGAGAGAGAGAGAGAGAGAGAGAGAGGGGGGGTGGCGCGTTGTGTAATGGTTAGAGTCGTAGGAAATGGACTCGTCGACCCGAGTTCAATTTCTGGTTTGCATTTCACATGACGATAATACCCTTTGGAAAGGAGGCATGAATCCAATTCTCCCTCCAGCTATGGGTAAATAGCAGGGTATCCTATGCTCTTTAACCATGGCAAGCTAACCAGTCTAGGAGAAGAAAAAACTCTGAATTCAAATCTGTTAATCTCCGCTAAAGAAATTGAGCTTGTTAGGCATCTTGCTCGTGCGGAGGGGTCGATATATATATATATATATATATATATATATATATATATGCTTGTGTGAGGGTGGGGGAGAGAGAGTGTTTGTGTGTGTGTGTCCATGCGGTTACATCTAGAAAATGTTGAAATATCCTTAGCATACATAATCATGAACATGAGAGATGTTTTCCAAGCCTCATCATCAAGCCACGCTAATAGCACGGATATCCATGGCAATCTCTCTGCAACCGTCCTTATTATTCATTGCTCTCGGAAGGTCCTCTGAGCAACATCCAATATCCGCACAGAGCCGGTCAATATAGTTTTTTTCTGGACGGCCCATATTGGCGTACTCATGTGCTGGTTTCCATGGGTGAACGTCAGTTACAAATTCATCGTCGCTTCTCCCCCAATCCCTAGCATGTCTTGATCGTCTGGTTTGCGTGATAAGAGGCAAGTGGCATTACAGCTGCTTTCCTCTTAGGTGTTGTTTCTATGATTTGTTTAAGGTCACGCGCAGCATTTTTGTCCAGCTCCCATTTAGCTTATTCTCTTGGCGTTCACAAGTGGTGGAGCTATACAGTAGTACTGAAGATCTATTCTCACTACCTGCCACCGTAGTGTAACCTTAAGTCGGACTAATGGACGCTGATCGAATATTTACACACATATTTACAGAACCTGTGGATATACCTCCATATGATAATTTAATTATTTCAACATCTGATATGTTTACTTAAGAGCTGTTGCTAAATAGTTCAATATGTAAAAAGCATAATAATCTTTATTTAAGGCTCTCATTCTTTTTTCTTTTTTTCCTTCTTTTCATCTTTTCATGATCTTCGATTGAAACAGCTTAGCGTTATAGCTTCCGTGTGCTCACACCCACTCTCTATCTTTCGCTTACTCTCTTTCTTTCTTATATTTTTCTGTGTAGCATAACCCTTTTCTTCCCTTTCTTTATAATAAAAACGGAATAGCCCATTATTTAACTGACGTGACGTCACTTATAAGAACTGAGAATTCGGTGGTTATGCAACACCAGATAATCAGGATTTTAATTTTTGAATATCATCTCGAACGATTTGGACGATGTCACTTTTAACCATGTTGCAAGATGATAACGTTCGTGCAATTAAGGAACATGGGTATTAATATATAGATATGTATGCATGTCTTATTCTGCGTGCACACCTACTTCGAAGTTCTGACTGGTGTATTTGGAAAATAATACCAGAAAGCAAAATTACCGCCACATCTACTATAAAACCTTTCAAGAAAATACATTCTGACTCTTGATCTACACCAATTCATTTTCACCAGATGTAAGTCAGCCAATAAACTCACCACTCAACTTATTTAAACCAGTGTTTTTTCAATTTTCTTAATATCCTACATACCGTCGGATTCACTTCCTTTTCTTCACACACACACACACACACACACACACATATATATATATATATATATATATATATATATATATATATATAGAGAGAGAGAGACATACAGAGAGAGAGAGAGAGAGAGAGAGAGAGAGACACACACACACACACACACACACACATATATATATATATATATATATATATATATATATATATATATATAAATGTTCACTCTGATGAAGGTCGATTCTTGTATGTGTGCGAAATATTTTCACACACATAAACTGACCGAAACACATGTGTAAGTGATCGATCAAATTCATTTTATCCATTTACTTTTCTTTTCTTTACTCATTTTTACTCATATATATATATATATATATATATATATATATATATATATATATGTGTGTGTGTGTGTGTGTGTGAACGTAAAAAAATATGGCTATTTTCAGCGACAATATTTGGGAGAATATGTGCTTAATTGAAGTCAAACCTAATTTTTTTTTAAAGTTAATTCATTAATGATTAAATCCCGCCTAATTAATCATTAATGAATTAACTTTCAAAAGAAATTAGGTTTGACTTCAATTGAGCACATATTCTCCCAAATATATATATATATATATATATATATATAATATATATATATATATATATGAAGATAGGGCGGTTGGAATAAATCCGACAGTATGAGGTAAGGAAAAAGGAAAAGTGGACAAAAAATAATAACTCAAACAAGTAGATGTAAGAGAGAAATATTTCGTTCCGCTTTAAGCGGGAACTTCATCAGTGATCAACTGACTGGTGAAGTTCCCGCTTTTCCTTTTTCCTTACCTCATATACATATATATACACGTCATCTATTGAGACGTGTTTCGACTTATCAAGTCTCTTCAGTGTGGCTAGACATTTTTGAGCTATCTGCAGGGGGGATAGAACTCCGATCGATTCAGCATCAGTCGGACAGCTTTGCCGCTCGGCTATCATCACCAACAGAATGCCAAGGGGAGTTTAACTGTGTTAATACACACATCTGTATGTACTTAAAGGCCGCCATAGAGTGCTCCATTCTTTTTATTGGAGAGATACAATCAAATATTATATATTATGGATTTAATATCCCGTAACTAAAGTTTCATGCTTACTTGCAATCGTCAGACGGTCAAATATACATAAGTCGTCGGGGTGGCCTAATGTCGGTATCAGCCAATCATCGAGGGAGTCTCTCCCCTTTTCACTCGCGCTAGACCAAGGAGATTGTTTTTGCGTCTGAGGTGGAGCGCCACACCTACCATCAGCTCCTTACTTTACCGCACAGATCCGTGTGCTACTAATACGCTGAGTTGGCGAGGGCCGGTATCGAACTAGGAAATATATAATATTTGATGGTAAATCTGCTCTAATATTTTAGTATTGAGCACTTTCATATGCCAATACTTTTGTCATTCGTTCTCTATTCATTCTATATTGCATATTATATATATATATATATATATATATATATTATATATATATATATATATATAGAGAGAGAGAGAGAGAGAGGGGGTAGAGAGGGGATATATATAGAGAGGGAGAGAATGGGGCATGTGCCTGTGCGTCATACGAAGCAACGCATAAAAAGTAACCACAAAAATTTCGCGCTTTGTTCTTTTATTTTTATAAGTTGAAGAATTTTTTAAAAATATATAAAAAAAATCAACAATGATTTTTTAAACAGAAAGTTTTACCAAATTCTAATATTGCTGGAAAATTATTTTGCTATCCATGTCCCCAGCCAATTTAATGCTTTGATGAATATATGTTCTTAATTGTTTTCAAATAATAATATAAAATACTAATATTATAATATAGATTAAATAAATCCTTTTTGTTAAATCTTATTTGAGTATCTAAGTAAATGATGTAAAATATGTGAGTATTAAAAAAAAATACTGTATAACAAAAGAAAACAACTAGCCGGGACCAGGATTCGAACTCGACAATCACGGAAATACAGAAACATTATATAATATTGACAAAGAGAATTAGCAATGTATATAAGATATTGTGTACAAAATGTATTAAGCGAATGTGTTTTTGTCAAATATATCGAAATATATTCGCGGAATCCAATATCCTCATTCAATTATCTGAAAACAAAAACCATCACAGAAAGAGAATTCGTATGAATTTATATTTTTCATTTCGTTTAAATTATAATAAAATGTACGAACAAAATTATTTGAGAATTCTTTTTAACAATGTCATGGGAAAGAAAGACGGTGAAGTTTCTGTTAGCAGTGATCGTCTAGTGGTTAGGAACACACGCTGTGACCGTGACAACCCATGTTCGAATCCTGATCACGGTATATGACTTATTCATTTTACACAAGGATTTGATTGTTAACGATCAAATTCGTGATGAAAACGTAAATTTCTTGTTAGATTTTGGAACAGAAATATTTACATCTGAAGACGAATATCCGAAATATAAAAACATGACAAAAAAAGAATTCGAATAAATTTGGAATTTACATTTCATTTAAATTTTTATGAAATGTTCATATTAAATATTTAGAAAATTTCGGCTAACAATGTCACGACTAAAGTTTAACTAAAGCTTCTGCAAATTTTATCCAACGATTTCATTGTTAACGATGAAATTCGTGATGAAAATATAAAAAGATAACTTTAGCACTTACAAACAAGTCAGTCTGTTTGCCGTCTAGTGGTTAGGACCCCACGTTGTGGCCGTGGTAACCCAGGTTCGAATCCTGGTCACGGCATATGACTCATACAATTTATACAACGATTTTATTGTTAACGATGAAATTCGTGATGAAAATATAAAAAAGATAACTTTAGCACTTACAAACAAGTCAGACTGTTTGCTGTGATCGTCTAGTGGTTAGGACCCCACGTTGTGGCCGTGGTAACCCAGGTTCGAATCCTGGTCACGGCATATGACTCATTAATTTTACACAAGGATTTCATTGTTAACGATCAAATTCATGATGAAAATATAAAAAAGATAGCTTCAGCTCTTGCAAACAAGTCGCACTCTTAGCCGTGATCGTCTAGTGGTTAAGACCCCACGTTGTGGCCGTGGTAACCCAGGTTCGAATCCTGGTCACGGCATATGACTCATACAATTTATACAACGATTTTATTGTTAACGATCAAATTCGTGATGAAAATATAAAAAAGATAACTTTAGCACTTACAAACAAGTCAGTCTGTTTGCCGTGATCGTCTAGTGGTTAGGACCCCACGTTGTGGCCGTGGTAACCCAGGTTCGAATCCTGGTTACGGCATATGACTCATACATTTTATACAACGATTTCATTGTTAACGATCAAATTCGTGATGAAAATATAAAAAAGATAACTTAAGCAGTCGAAAACAAGTCAGTCTGTTAGCCGTAATCGTCTAGTGGTTAGGACCCCACGTTGTGGCCGTGGTAATCCACGTTCGAATCCTGGTCACGGCATATGACTTATACATTTTATACAACGATTTCATTGTTAACGATCAAATTCGTGATGAAAATATAAAAAAAATAGCTTCAGCTCTTGCAAACAAGTCGCACTCTTAGCCGTGATCGTCTAGTGGTTAAGACCCCACGTTGTGTCCGTGGTAACCCAGGTTCGAATCCTGGTCACGGCATATGACTCATACATTTTATACAACGATTTCATTGTTAACGATCAAATTCGTGAAGAAAATATAAAAAGATAACTTAAGCTCTTGCAAACAAGTCAGTCTGTTAGCCGTGATCGTCTAGTGGTTAGGACCCCACGTTGTGGCCGTGGTAACCCAGGTTCGAATCCTGGTCACGGCATATGACTCATACATTTTATACAACGATTTCATTGTTAACGATCAAATTCGTGATGAAAATATAAAAAAGATAACTTAAGCTCTTGCAAACAAGTCAGTCTGTTAGCCGTGATCGTCTAGTGGTTAGGACCCCACGTTGTGGCCGTGGTAACCCAGGTTCGAATCCTGGTTACGGCATATGACTCATACATTTTATACAACGATTTCATTGTTAACGATCAAATTCGTGATGAAAAATATAAAAAAGATAACTTAAGCCCTTGCAAACAAGTCGCACTGTTAGCCGTGATCGTCTAGTGGTTAGGACCCCACGTTGTGGCCGTGGTAACTCAGGTTCGAATCCTGTCATGGCATATGACTCATAAATTCTATACAACGATTTTATTGTTAACGATCAAATTCGTGATGAAAATATAAAAAAGATAACTTAAGCAATCGAAAACAAGTCAGTCTGTTAGCCGTGATCGTCTAGTGGTTAGGACCGCACGTTGTGGCCGTGATAACCCAGGTTCGAATCCTGGTCACGGCATATGACTTATTCATTTTACACAAGGATTTCATTGTTAACGATCAAATTCATGATGAAAATATAAAAAAGATAGCTTCAGCTCTTGCAAACAAGTCGCACTCTTAGCCGTGATCGTCTAGTGGTTAGGACCCCACGTTGTGGCCGTGGTAACCCAGGTTCGAATCCTGGTCACGGCATATGACTCATACATTTTATACAACGATTTCATTGTTAACGATCAAATTCGTGATGAAAATATAAAAAAAATAACTTAAGCTCTTGCAAACAAGTCAGGCTGTTAGCCGTGATCGTCTAGTTGGTTAGGACCCCACGTTGTGGCCGTGGTAACCCAGGTTCAAATCCTGGTCACGGCATATGACTCATACATTTTATACAACGATTTCATTGTTAACGATCAAATTCGTGATGAAAATATAAAAAAGATAACTTAAGCTCTTGCAAACAAGTCAGTCTGTTAGCCGTGATCGTCTAGTGGTTAGGACCCACGTTGTGGCCGTGGTAACCCAGGTTCGAATCCTGGTCACGGCATATGACTCATACATTTTATACAACGATTTCATTGTTAACGATCAAATTCGTGATGAAAATATAAAAAAGATAACTTAAGCCCTTGCAAACAAGTCGCACTGTTAACCGTGATCGTCTAGTGGTTAGGACCCCACGTTGTGGCCGTGGTAACTCAGGTTCGAATCCTAGTCATGGCATATGACTCATAAATTCTATACAACGATTTTATTGTTAACGATCAAATTCGTGATGAAAATATAAAAAATAACTTAAGCTGTTGCAAACAAGTCAGTCTGTTAGCAGTGGTCATCTAGTGGTTAAAAACCCGCGTTGTGGCCGTGGTAACTCAGGTTCGAATCCTGGTCATGGCATATGACTCATAGATTTTATACAACGATTTTATTGTTAACGATCAAATTCGTATGAAAATATAAAAAAGATAACTTAAGCAGTCGAAAACAAGTCAGTCTGTTAGCCGTGATCGTCTAGTGGTTAGGACCCCACGTTGTGGCCGTGGTAACCCAGGTTCGAATCCTGGTCACGGCATATGACTCATACATTTTATAAAACGATTTCATTGTTAACGATCAAATTCGTGATGAAAATATAAAAAGATAGCTTTAGATCTTGCAAACGAGTCTGTCTGTTAGCCGTGATCGTCTAGTGGTTAGGACCCCACGTTGTGGCCGTGGTAAACCAGGTTTGAATCCTGATCAAGGCATATGTTTTATTCTTTTTATACAACGATTTCTTTGTTAACGATCAAATTCATGATGAAAATATAAAAAAGATAACTTAAGCTGTTGCAGTCAAGTCAGTCTGTTAGCAGTGGTCATCTAGTGGTTAAGAACCCGCGTTGTAGTCGTGATAACCCAGGTTCCAATCCTGGTCACGGCATATGATTCATATATTTTATACAACGATTTCATTGTTAACGATCAAATTCGTGATGAAAATATAAAAAAGATAACTTCAGCACTTGCAAACAAGTCGCACTCTTAGCCTTGATCGTCTAGTGGTTAGGACCCCGCGTTGTGGCCGTGGTAACCCAGGTTCGAATCCTGGTCACCACATATGACTCCTACATTTTATACAACGATTTCATTGTTAACGATCAAATTCGTGATGAAAATATAAAAAAGATAACTTCAGCTCTTGCGAACAAGTCGCACGCTTAGCCGTGATCGTCTAGTGTTTCGGACCCCACGTTGTGGCCGTGGTAACACACATTCGAATCCTGGTCACGGCATATGACCTATACATTTTATACAACGATTTCATTGTTAACGATCAAATTCGTGATGAAAATATAAAAAAGATAACTTCAGCTCTTGAAAAAAAGTCGCACTCTTAGCCGTGATCGTCTAGTGGTTAGGACCCCACGTTGTGGCCGTGGTAACCCAGGTTCGAATCCTGGTCACGGCATATGACTCATACATTTTATACAACGATTTCATTGTTAACGATCAAATTCGTGATGAAAATATAAAAAAGATAACTTCAGCCCTTGCAAACAAGTCGCACTGTTAGCCGTGATCGTCTAGTGGTTAGGACCCCACGTTGTGGCCGTGGTAACCCAGGTTCGAATCCTGGTCACGGCATATGACTTATACATTTTATACAACGATTTTATTGTTAACGATCAAATTCGTAATGAAAATATAAAAAAGATAAATTAAGCCGTTGCAAACAAGTCTGTCTGTTAGCCGTGATCGTCTAGTTGTTAGGACCCCACGTTTTGGCCGTGGTAACCCAGGTTCGAATCCTGGTCACGGCATATGACTCATACAACGATTTCATTGTTAACGATCAAATTCGTGATGAAAATATAAAAAAGATAACTTCAGCTCTTGCGAACAAGTCGCACTCTTAGCCTTGATCGTCTAGTGGTTAGGACCCCACGTTGTGGCCGTGGTAACCCAGGTTCGAATCCTGGTCACGGCATATGACTCATACATTTTATACAACGATTTCATTGTTAACGATCAAATTCGTGATGAAAATATAAAAAAGATAACTTCAGCTCTTGCGAACAAGTCGCACTCTTAGCCGTGATCGTCTAGTGGTTAGGACCCCACGTTGTGGCCGTGGTAACCCAGGTTCGAATCCTGGTCACGGCATATGACTCATACTTTTTATACAACGATTTCATTGTTAACGATCAAATTCGTAATGAAAATATAAAAAAGATAACTTAAGCCGTTGCAAACAAGTCAGTCTGTTAGCCGTGATCGTCTAGTGGTTAGGACCCCACGTTGTGGCCGTGGTAACCCATGTTCGAATCCTGGTCACCACATATGACTCATACATTTTATACAACGATTTCATTGTTAACGATCAAATTCGTAATGAAAATATAAAAAAGATAACTTCAGCTCTTGCGAACAAGTCGCACTCTTAGCCGCGATCGTCTAGTGGTTAGGACCCCACGTTGTGGCCGTGGTAACCCAGGTTCGAATCCTGGTCACGGAATATGACTTATACATTTTATACAACGATTTTATTGTTAACGATCAAATTCGTAATGAAAATATAAAAAAGATAACTTAAGCCGTTGCAAACAAGTCAGTCTGTTAGCCGTGATCGTCTAGTGGTTAGGACCCCACCTTGTGGCCGTTGTAACCCAGGTTCGAATCCTGGTCACGGCATATGACTCATACATTTTATACAACGATTTCATTGTTAACGATCAAATTCGTGATAAAAATATAAAAAAGATAACTTCAGCTCTTGCAAACAACTCGCACTGTTAGCCGTGATCGTCTAGTGGTTAGGACCCCACGTTGTGGCCGTGGTAACCCAGGTTCGAATCCTGGTCACAGCGTATGACTTATACATTTTATACAACGATTTTATTGTTAACGATCAAATTCGTAATGAAAATATAAAAAAGATAACTTAAGCCGTTGCAAACAAGCCAGTCTGTTAGCCGTGATCGTCTAGTGGTTAGGACCCCACGTTTTGGCCGTGGTAACCCAGGTTCGAATCCTGGTCACGGCATATGACTCATACATTTTATACAACGATTTCATTGTTAACGATCAAATTCGTGATGAAAATATAAAAAGATAACTTCAGCTCTTGCGAACAAGTCGCACTCTTAGCCGTGATCGTCTAGTGGTTAGGACCCCACGTTGTGGCCGTGGTAACCCAGGTTCGAATCCTGGTCACGGCATATGACTCATACATTTTATACAACGATTTCATTGTTAACGATCAAATTCGTGATGAAAATATAAAAAAAGATAACTTAAGCTCTTGCAAACAATTCAGTCTGTTAGCCGTGATCGTCTAGTGGTTAGGACCCCACGTTGTGGCCGTGGTAACCCAGGTTCGAATCCTGGTCACGGCATATGACTTATACATTTTATACAACGATTTTATTGTTAACGATCAAATTCGTAATGAAAATATAAAAAAGATAACTTAAGCCGTTGCAAATAAGTCAGTCTGTTAGCCGTGATCGTCTAGTGGTTAGGACCCCACGTTGTGGCCGTGGTAACCCATGTTCGAATCCTGGTCACGGCATATGACTCATACATTTTATACAACGATTTCATTGTTAACGATCAAATTCGTGATAAAAATATAAAAAAGATAACTTCAGCACTTGCAAACAACTCGCACTGTTAGCCGTGATCGTCTAGTGGTTAGGACCCCACGTTGTGGCCATGGTAACCCAGGTTCGAATCCTGGTCAAGGCATATAATTCATTTATTTTATACAACGATTTCATTGTTAACGATCAAATTCATGATGAAAATATAAAAAAAAGATAACTTAATTTCGTAAACTAGTCCATCAGTTAGCCGTGACTGTCTGGTTGTTAAGACCTCAAGTCGTGACCGTGGTAACCACGGTTCAAATCCTGGCCAAAGCATATTACTCCTTCATTTTATACAACATTTTCATTATTAACAATCAAATTCGTGATGAAAACGTAAATTTCTTGTTAGATTTTGAAAAAAGAATATTTAATTTCTGAAGACGAATATCACATTGGCTGGTATTCGATTTGTACGGCAATAATACAAGGATCCTTAATAGTGCAGCAGTTCACTATCTAACGGAAGGGAGGTAACTATTTCAGGTTTAGTATTATCGGATAAAAGTAGTACACGGCCATTATCCTAGGATCAGCTTAATAGTCTAACCAGTAGCCATCTAAATGAAGGTAGGCAATAATTTCATGTCCGCTGGCATCGGATTCTAATATGGCACAGCTATTATCCTAGGATCTGCTTAATAGTCTAACCAGCAGCTATCTAAATGAAGGTAGGTAATTATTTCATGTTCGCTGGCATCGGATTATAATATGGCGCGGCCATTATCCTAGGATCTGCTTAATAGTCTAACCAGTAGCCATCTAAATGAGTGTAGGTAATTATTTCATGTTCGTTGGCATCGGATTATAATATGGCGGCCATTATCCTAGGATCTGCTTAATAGTCTAACCAGCAGCCATCTAAATGAAGGTAGGTAATTATTTCATGTTCGCTCGCATCGGATTATAATATGGCGCGGCATTATCCTAGGATCTGCTTAATAGTCTAACCAGCAGCCATCTAAATGAAGGTAGGTAATTATTTCATGTTCGCTCGCATCGGATTATAATATGGCATGGCATTATCCTAGGATCTACTTAATAGTCTAACCAGCAGCCATCTAAATGAAGGTAGGTAATTATTTCATGTTCGCTCGCATCGGATTATAATATGGCATGGTCATTATCCTAGGATCTACTTAATAGTCTAACCAGCAGCCATCTAAATGAAGGTAGGTAATTATTTCATGTTCGCTCGCATCGGATTATAATATGGCATGGCCATTATCCTAGGATCTGCTTAATAGTCTAACTAGCAGCCATCTAAATGAAGGTAGGTAATTATTTCATGTTCGCTCGCATCGGATTATAATATGGCGCGGCCATTATCCTAGGATCTGCTTAATAGTCTAACCAGCAGCCATCTAAATGAAGGTAGGTAATTATTTCATGTTCGCTCGCATCGGATTATAATATGGCATGGCCATTATCCTAGGATCTGCTTAATAGTCTAACCAGCAGCCATCTAAATGAAGGTAGGTAATTATTTCATGTTCGCTCGCATCGGATTATAATATGGCCGGCCATTATCCTAGGATCTGCTTAATAGTCTAACCAGCAGCCATCTAAATGAAGGTAGGTAATTATTTCATGTTCAATGGCATCGGATTATAATATGGCGCGGCCATTATCCTAGGATCTGTTTAATAGTCTAACCAGCAGCCATCTAAATGAAGGTAGGTAATTATTTCATGTTCAATGGCATCGGATTATAATATGGCGCGGCCATTATCCTAGGATCTGTTTAATAGTCTAACCAGCAGCCATCTAAATGAAGGTAGGTAATTATTTCATGTTCAATGGCATCGGATTATAATATGGCGGCCATTATCCTAGGATCTGCTTAATAGTCTAACCAGCAGCCATCTAAATGAAGGTAGGTAATTATTTCATGTTCGCGGGCATCGGATTATAATATGGCATGGCCATTATCCTAGGATCTGTTTAATAGTCTAACCAGCAGCCATCTAAATGAAGGTAGGTAATTATTTCATGTTCGCTCGCATCGGATTATAATATGGCATGGCCATTATCCTAGGATCTTTAATAGTCTAACCAGCAGCCATCTAAATGAAGGTAGGTAATTATTTCATGTTCGCTGGCATCGGATTATAATATGGCGCGGCCATTATCCTAGGATCTGTTTAATAGTCTAACCAGCAGCCATCTAAATGAAGGTAGGTAATTATTTCATGTTCGCTGGCATCGGATTATAATATGGCACGGCCATTATCCTAGGATCTGCTTAATAGTATAACCAGCAGCCATCTAATGAAGGTAGGTAATTATTTCATGTTCGCTGGCATCGGATTATAATATGGCGTGGCCATTATCCTAGGATCTGCTTAATAGTCTAACCAGCAGCCATCTAAATGAAGGTAGGTAATTATTTCATGTTCAATGGCATCGGATTATAATATGGCGTGGCCATTATCCTAGGATCTGTTTAATAGTATAACCAGCAGCCATCTAAATGAAGGTAGGTAATTATTTCATGTTCGCTGGCATCGGATTATAATATGGCCGGCCATTATCCTAGGATCTGTTTAATAGTCTAACCAGCAGCCATCTAAATGAAGGTAGGTAATTATTTCATGTTCAATGGCATCGGATTATAATATGGCGCGGCCATTATCCTAGATCTGTTTAATAGTCTAACCAGCAGCCATCTAAATGAAGGTAGGTAATTATTTCATGTTCAATGGCATCGGATTATAATATGGCACGGCCATTATCCTAGATCTGTTTAATAGTCTAACCAGCAGCCATCTAAATGAAGGTAGGTAATTATTTCATGTTCAATGGCATCGGATTATAATATGGCACGGCCATTATCCTAGGATCTGCTTAATAGTCTAACCAGCAGCCATCTAAATGAAGGTAGGTAATTATTTCATGTTCAATGGCATCGGATTATAATATGGCGCGGCCATTATCCTAGATCTGTTTAATAGTCTAACCAGCAGCCATCTAAATGAAGGTAGGTAATTATTTCATGTTCAATGGCATCGGATTATAATATGGCGCGGCCATTATCCTAGGATCTGTTAATAGTCTAACCAGCAGCCATCTAAATGAAGGTAGGTAATTATTTCATGTTCAATGGCATCGGATTATAATATGGCGTGGCCATTATCCTAGGATCTGTTTAATAGTAAACCAGCAGCCATCTAAATGAAGGTAGGTAATTATTTCATGTTCGTGGCATCGGATTATAATATGGCGCGGCCATTATCCTAGGATCTGTTTAATAGTCTAACCAGCAGCCATCTAAATGAAGGTAGGTAATTATTTCATGTTCAATGGCATCGGATTATAATATGGCGCCATTATCCTAGGATCTGTTTAATAGTATAACCAGCAGCCATCTAAATGAAGGTAGGTAATTATTTCATGTTCGCTGGCATCGGATTATAATATGGCAGGCCATTATCCTAGGATCTGCTTTAATAGTCTAACCAGCAGCCATCTAAATGAAGGTAGGTAATTATTTCATGTTCAATGGCATCGGATTATAATATGGCGCGGCCATTATCCTAGGATCTGCTTAATAGTCTAACCAGCAGCCATCTAAATGAAGGTAGGTAATTATTTCATGTTCAATGGCATCGGATTATAATATGGCACAGCCATTATCCTATGATCTGTTTAATAGTATAACCAGCAGCCATCTAAATGAAGGTAGGTAATTATTTCATGTTCAATGGCATCGGATTATAATATGGCGTGGCCATTATCCTAGGATCTGTTTAATAGTCTAACCAGCAGCCATCTAAATGAAGGTAGGTAATTATTTCATGTTCAATGCATCGGATTATAATATGGCACGGCCATTATCCTAATCTGTTAATAGTCTAACCAGCAGCCATCTAAATGAAGGTAGGTAATTATTTCATGTTTGGCATCGGATTATAATATGGCACGGCCATTATCCTAGGATCTGTTTAATAGTCTAACCAGCAGCCATCTAAATGAAGGTAGGTAATTATTTCATGTTCGCTGGCATCGGATTATAATATGGCACGGCCATTATCCTAGGATCTGTTTTAATAGTATACCAGCAGCCATCTAAATGAAGGTAGGTAATTATTTCATGTTCGCTGGCATCGGATTATAATATGGCGCGGCATTATCCTGGATCTGTTTAATAGTAATAACCAGCAGCCATCTAAATGAAGGTAGGTAATTATTTCATGTTCGTTGCATCGGATTATAATATGGCGCGGCCATTATCCTAGGATCTGCTTAATAGTCTAACCAGCAGCCATCTAAATGAAGGTAGGTAATTATTTCATGTTCAATGGCATCGGATTATAATATGGCAGCCATTATCCTAGATCTGTTTAATAGTATAACCAGCAGCCATCTAAATGAAGGTAGGTAATTATTTTCATGTTCAATGGCATCGGATTATAATATGGCGCGGCCATTATCCTAGGATCTGTTTAATAGTATAAACCAGCAGCCATCTAAATGAAGGTAGGTAATTATTTCATGTTCAATGGCATCGGATTATAATATGGCGGCCATTATCCTAGGATCTGCTTAATAGTCTAACCAGCAGCCATCTAAATGAAGGTAGGTATTATTTCATGTTCGTTTGCATCGGATTATAATATGGCGCGGCCATTATCCTAGGATCTGCTTAATAGTCTAACCAGCAGCCATCTAAATGAAGGTAGGTAATTATTTCATGTTCAATGGCATCGGATTATAATATGGCACGCCATTATCCTATGATCTGTTTAATAGTATAACCAGCAGCCATCTAAATGAAGGTAGGTAATTATTTCATGTTCAATGGCATCGGATTATAATATGGCGGCCATTATCCTAGGATCTGTTTAATAGTCTAACCAGCAGCCATCTAAATGAAGGTAGGTAATTATTTCATGTTCAATGGCATCGGATTATAATATGGCACGGCCATTATCCTAGGATCTGCTTAATAGTCTAACCAGCAGCCATCTAAATGAAGGTAGGTAATTATTTCATGTTCAATGGCATCGGATTATAATTGGCGCGCCATTATCCTATGATCTGTTTAATAGTATAACCAGCAGCCATCTAAATGAAGGTAGGTAATTATTTCATGTTCAATGGCATCGGATTATAATATGGCGCGGCCATTATCCTAGATCTGTTTAATAGTCTAACCAGCAGCCATCTAAATGAAGGTAGGTAATTATTTCATGTTCAATGGCATCGGATTATAATATGGCGTGGCCATTATCCTAGATCTGTTTAATAGTATAACCAGCAGCCATCTAAATGAAGGTAGGTAATTATTTCATGTTCAATGGCATCGGATTATAATATGGCGTGGCCATTATCCTAGATCTGTTTAATAGTCTAACCAGCAGCCATCTAAATGAAGGTAGGTAATTATTTCATGTTCAATGCATCGGATTATAATATGGCGTGGCCATTATCCTAGGATCTGTTTAATAGTCTAACCAGCAGCCATCTAAATGATGGTAGGTAATTATTTCATGTTCGTTAGCATCGGATTATAATATGGCACAGCCATTATCCTGTGATCTGTTTAATAGTCTAACCAGCAGCCATCTAAATGAAGGTAGGTAATTATTTCATGTTCGCTCGCATCGGATTATAATATGGCACAGCCATTATCCTGTGATCTGTTTAATAGTATAACCAGCAGCCATCTAAATGAAGGTAGGTAATTATTTTCATGTTCACTCGCATCGGATTATAATATGGCACGGCCATTATCCTAGATCTGCTTAATAGTCTAACCAGCAGCCATCTAAATGAAGGTAGGTAATTATTTCATGTTCGTTAGCATCGGATTATAATATGGCGCGGCCATTATCCTAGGATCTGCTTAATAGTCTAACCAGCAGCCATCTAAATGAAGGTAGGTAATTATTTCATGTTCGCTGGCATCGGATTATAATATGGCACAGCCATTATCCTGTGATCTGTTTAATAGTATAACCAGCAGCCATCTAAATGAAGGTTGGTAATTATTTCATGTTCAATGGCATCGGATTATAATATGGCGTGGCCATTATCCTAGGATCTGTTTAATAGTCTAACCAGCAGCCATCTAAATGAAGGTAGGTAATTATTTCATGTTCAATGCATCGGATTATAATATGGCGTGGCCATTATCCTAGGATCTGTTTAATAGTCTAACCAGCAGCCATCTAAATGAAGGTAGGTAATTATTTCATGTTCAATGGCATCGGATTATAATATGGCGTGGCCATTATCCTAGGATCTGTTTAATAGTCTAACCAGCAGCCATCTAAATGAAGGTAGGTAATTATTTCATGTTCAATGGCATCGGATTATAATATGGCGTGGCCATTATCCTAGGATCTGTTTAATAGTCTAACCAGCAGCCATCTAAATGAAGGTAGGTAATTATTTCATGTTCGCTGGCATCGGATTATAATATGGCACGGCCATTATCCTAGGATCTGCTTAATAGTCAACCAGCAGCCATCTAAATGAAGGTAGGTAATTATTTCATGTTCGCTGGCATCGGATTATAATATGGCACGGCCATTATCCTAGGATCTGTTAATAGTCAACCAGCAGCATCTAAATGAGGGTAGGTAATTATTTCATTTCGCTGGCATCGGATTATAATATGGGCCATTACCTGGATCTTTTTAATAGTAACCAGCAGCCAGCAGGTAATCTAATTAGGTAATTATTTCATGTTCAATGGATTATAATATGGCACGGCATTATCCTAGGATCTGTTTATAGTAAACAGCAGCCATCTAAATGAGGGTAGGTAATTATTTCATGTTCAATGGCATCGATTATAATATGGCACGGACATCATCCTAGGATCTGCCTTATAGTGCAACAGCAGCCATCTAAATGAGGGTAGGTAATTATTTCATGTTCAATGGCATCGATTATAATATGGCACGGCCATTATCCTAGGATCTGCTTATAGTCAACAGCAGCCATCTAAATGAGGGTAGGTAATTATTTCATGTTCAATGGCATCGGATTATAATATGGCACGGCCATCATCCTAGGGTCTGTTATAGTGCAACCAGCAGCCATCTAAATGAGGGTAGGTAATTATTTCATGTTCAATGGCATCGGATTATAATATGGCACGGCCATCATCCTAGGTCTGCCTTATAGTGCAATCAGCAGCCATCTAAATGAGGGTAGGTAATTATTTCATGTTCAATGGCATCAGATTATAATATGGCACGGCATCATCCTAGGATCTGCCTTATAGTGCAATCAGCAGCCATCTAAATGAGGGTAGGTAATTATTTCATGTTCAATGGCATCAGATTATAATATGGCACGGACATCATCCTAGGATCTGCCTTATAGTGCAATCAGCAGCCATCTAAATGAGGGTAGGTAATTATTTCATGTTCAATGGCATCAGATTATAATATGGCACGGACATCATCCTAGGGTCTGCCTTATAGTGCAATCAGCAGCCATCTAAATGAAGGTAGGTAATTATTTCATGTTCAATGGCATCATTATAATATGGCACGGACATCATCCTAGGATCTGCCTTATAGTACAATCAGCAGCCATCTAAATGAGGGTAGGTAATTATTTCATGTTCAATGGCATCAGATTATAATATGGCACGGCATCATCCTAGGTCTGCCTTATAGTGCAACAGCAGCCATCTAAATGAGGGTAGGTAATTATTTCATGTTCAATGGCATCAGATTATAATATGGCACGGACATCATCCTAGGGTCTGCCTTATAGTGCAATCAGCAGCCATCTAAATGAGGTAGGTAATTATTTCATGTTCAATGGCATCAGATTATAATATGGCACGGACATCATCCTAGGGTCTGCTTTATAGTGCAATCAGCAGCCATCTAAATGAGGGTAGGTAATTATTTCATGTTCAATGGCATCAGATTATAATATGGCACGGACATCATCCTAGGGTCTGCCTTATAGTGCAATCAGCAGCCATCTAAATGAAGGTAGGTAATTATTTCATGTTCAATGGCATCAGATTATAATATGGCACGGACATCATCCTAGGGTCTGCCTTATAGTACAATCAGCAGCCATCTAAATGAGGGTAGGTAATTATTTCATGTTCAATGGCATCAGATTATAATATGGCACGGACATCATCCTAGGGTCTGCCTTATAGTGCAATCAGCAGCCATCTAAATGAGGGTAGGTAATTATTTCATGTTCAATGGCATCAGATTATAATATGGCACGGACATCATCCTAGGGTCTGCCTTATAGTGCAATCAGCAGCCATCTAAATGAGGGTAGGTAATTATTTCATGTTCAATGGCATCAGATTATAATATGGCACGGACATCATCCTAGGGTCTGCCTTATAGTGCAATCAGCAGCCATCTAAATGAGGGTAGGTAATTATTTCATGTGAATGCATCAGATTATAATATGGCACGGACATCATCCTAGGGTCTGCCTTATAGTGCAATCAGCAGCCATCTAAATGAAGGTAGGTAATTATTTCATGTTCGCTGGCATCGGATTCTAAAAAGACACCGACATTATCCCAGGATCTGCCTTATAGTGCAACCAGCAGCCATGTAAATGAGGGTAGGTAATTATTTCATGTTCGCTGGCATCGGATTGTAATATGGCACGGACATTATCCTAGGATCTGCTGAATAGTGCAACCAGCAGCCACCTAAATGAGGGTAGGTAATTATTTCATGTTTGCTAGGGATAAACACCCTCTCTGCCGACTTTTATTTTAATAACGTACAATATCTCTCACCTGAGAGCTCAACGTTTAACTGTTATAAACAGAGCAATGTAATTTTTAAATCAAAAATCTTAAAAATCGAGTATTAAGTGATTATCGTCCATTTACACTTTCATGTCAATTTTTAAGCGGAGTTCAGTTGGTTTTTCAATTCAGAGATTTCCTTCTATAATAATAATAATATAATAATAATAATAATAATAATATCTTTTCAGTTAGTATATTAGGTCTGAGACCTGTCAGCATGTCCTGATAAATATTCATTTTAAATCCACAGAATATTTAATGTCATTCCACAGATTATCCAACTTTGCCTTGAATTCTAGACAGCTTACTGCAGCAAGACTAAATTTCCGCTATCAGTTGGGATTATATCTATATTATGTTAAAATGACAAAAATATGTGCCCAAGTGTTTAAGTTTTGATATAATCAAATATTATATCGAATAAAAAATACGAATGAAATTAAATAATTCTCTAAAAAGATTACACCTATTTTTAATTTATTCTAATTGATTTCGATATAGTTTTATACATAAGATTGCTTTTTTAGAGAATAACACAATAATATAAGAAATCAATAAGACCAAGCAATTACTTATTAAACACAGTGTTGTTAAAACCGGCATCCAAATCATTTACTCCATATATTATGCATAGTAGGGAAGCATTTCTTCTTTAAGGCATATTTCGTTGAACTGCGCAGCCATTTTTTGTCTACAAATATTGTTCCAGGTCCTTTCAAGTTGCCGGATTGATGTGATTATATCTGGCAAAGATTGGTTGATGTATTCGCCATAACTTCTTTCCCGAGTACTTTCCGCCTTATAGTGGGCCATCTTCAGGGGTAGTGCATGAACAATAGAACAATGGGTTGTTCCATTCCGCTATTCTATTCATATAAGGGTTGAGTTTATTTTATTTCATTCTAATTATTGTTGTTTTTATTATTATTAGTGTTATTATCATTGTTATTATTATCATTGTTTCCACTATTATTATTATTGTTATTATTATTATTTGAGTTTTCACATCAGTGTTAGCTGATGGTCTTTCACTGGAGTCTGAGTGACAGCAAGTCTCCTCAGGTCTCCAGGACTCTTCTGAGTATTCTGGCAGATTGCAGCAGTGCAGTGTTCTGAATGGTTTCAATCCTTCCTCTGATATCCAAACTTTCCAAAACCCTTTTCTAATGCTTTTTGGGACTGTTCCAAGTGCACCAACTACAATTGGTATAACTTTCACTTTCATATTCCATAACTTTTTCAGTTCTCTGGCAAGGTCCAGATATTTGTCAATTTTTTCATTTTCTTTAACTTCACCCTGTGATCCGCTGACACTGCAAAATCCACCAGTTGACAAGTTCTTTCTTTTTTGTTTAATCAACACTAGGTCTGGTCTTCTTGCTGGGATAAGGTGATCCGTTTTAATTTCAAAGTCCCAGAGAATTTTGTGCGTTTCGTTCTCAAGAACAGATTCTGGTTTATGCATATACCATTTTGTTGTGTGGTCAAAATTTAATTTCTTGCATAATTCCCAGTGGATCACCTTCCAACCCAGTCGTGTCTAGTTTTTGTATTCTCGTTGTGCTAGTTTGCTACATTCGCAGAGTATATGGTTAACAGTCTCATCTCTATTACCGCAAAGTCTACATTTACTATTTTGTTGGGGTCTTATCAAATTTTCGCTTTGATGTAGTTTGTCCTTATGGCATTATTTTGTGCAGCAATTATAAGTGATTCTGTTTCTCTTTTGAGGTTTCCCTTTCTTAACCATGTCCAAGTCTTTTGATGTGCAACCTCATCTATTTGTCGTTTGAAGCGTCCATATAATTGTTTTTCTTCCCATTTTTGTTTTCTAGTCTTTGTCGTTCTTCTGTTTGTCCATCTGCCGTTTCTACTATTGTTGGTCGCCATAAGTAATTTGTCTTTGCTCTTCCTTGTGTAATCTTCAAGTTATTATTATTATTATTATTATTATTATTATTATTGTATAAATTATTAATGTAGTTACAGACATTTTAGAAAATTAGTACTATTATCGAAGTTTATTTTATTTAATTTAGGAATTTTATATCTAATATGTAGGGCTTCTAAAATCTTTAGTCTTTGTTTACAGG
The DNA here is from genome assembly GCA_023376005.1 of Doryteuthis pealeii. Lineage (NCBI taxonomy): Eukaryota > Metazoa > Mollusca > Cephalopoda > Myopsida > Loliginidae > Doryteuthis > Doryteuthis pealeii. The sequence continues at coordinate 147,306,599 of CM042137.1, forward strand.
GTTTTTTTTAATGGTAGTGTTGTCAATGAGTATTTTACGGAAGTTAGTAGGACAATAATGAGTTTTTAAATGTTGGGCTATTGAGCTAGCGTTTGAAAGGTGCATAGTATGACGTCTAGAAAGGGTTGTTGTTACACAGATGTATATATTGTTATCGGAGATACATTCTCCGAATGGGCATTTAAATTGATATACTACATTGCTTCCATATATTATGTAAACATTTATTTCTTAATGATATATAACACACATCGCATGATTTTAAATACATTAATAAATTGAGGCAAATCTATTTCAGCTAGACATTTATAGAGACATTGTTAATAAATAATATGTTAATCAAGATTAAATAATGATTATTTAATTAATAACCATTGAAAATATAACGTAAATAACTAAGGGAATTGTGACGGTGGTGGTGATATAGTTTCGGTTAGAGACAGACACACATTCTCCATTATGATAAGATGTTATAGAATCGTTTATCTTGTGTTTTGACAAATAATTATTATACAAACTATATAGAACAAGTGATTGATATTGAACTTAATGACCGCTGATAACGGTCTTGAGACGAATATTCATCTTATTTTCAGGGCGTTAACTCTTCTGGTTTTATAAGGCTCATTCCCCAATGAGTCTTCAGGTCGTTGCCCATTCCCGATAACGACAAAGAAAGAAATCAGTGATCACAAATTGAGGGAAGATGTGAGTTATTTAATTAGAAACACTATTCAATCCGCAAAATCCCGAGGGAATGTTTGAAAAATACGTGGACATCTTGTTATGGGGAAGGGAGAAAACATTTCTACATTTCTAGCCACGTCTTCCTTGTCACTGTGTTAGAAGAGTAAAGTTGGTAACCAGACACTTTGACAAACCGAGAACAGGCCACGATTCTTTTTTCCCTTCTTCCTCTTCTTCTTCTTCTTCTTCTCGTTATTATTATTATTATTATTATTATTATTATTATTATTATAATGCTAGGATGAGTTCTGAGCTCGGCAAATAATGTTCTGTCAATCGCAAAATGTGAAGTCATTCATCTATAGGTCAAAACTAATACCGATATGTAAAATGAGTTATTTTATTTGTGCTGGATTGAATGACATGCAAAAATGTTGGAAAGATATACAAATGAATAGATAAATACATACAGACTAAAATATATATATATATATATATATATATATATATATATACGAACATACAGAGGTAGATACATAGATGGTCAAGAAAAAGGATGTTCATATGCAGAATTTACACACTCACACATATATATATATATATATATATTATAATTATATCTTATTATAATGGAGATTCTGTCTGTAACCGAAACTATATTACTACTCAAGTCACAATTCCCTTAGTTATTTACGTCACATTCTCCATGATTCTATTTCTATTTAAACCTCAATTAATAATAAAACTGTTTGACATTATTAATACTGTTGGCCTTACCTAATAACATGCAATTGTATTTATATATACAACAAAATACCAGTTTTCAGTGTAAACGTAAAGCTAATTTGCATATTGATATTAAAAAAAACTGATTTTAATAAAAATGTGCTTGGTATTATTGATTTCTAATTATTTGTTTTTATCTTAATGAATATGAGTAAAAATCTCTTCAATAATCCTAAAAGAAAGTCATTAACAAGAAGAAATAACTGTAATTTTTATTCTTTACTTCCTATTTTAACTAAATAGTTAAATTAGGAAAATTTAGCATTGAAAAACGGAAGTGATGAAAGAGTAAGTTTCAGTTTGTTCTATTTTCCGATTATACCCCCTCCGTTTCAAATCTTTTTATCTGCATTCTTATTTACTTTCATTAGCCTTTCTGATTTAATCTAATATTTTTATTAGAGTAAAACTTAAATACTTGCACCCGGAGGGTGCATATATTTGTTTAGTATATATAATATATATAAATTATAACTATATTATATATAGATATATGTTATATTTGTTATATATATTAATATATATATATATATATATATAATATGTATTTACACACACACACACACACATATATATATATAATATATATATATATATATATATATATATATATATTTGAGATTATTTTGATATATGTATCCGTTTGTGGTAGGTACATATATAAGGTTTGGGCATTTTTATGAAGCATATAAATAAAATAAATATTAGAAACTCAGTTGATTTTTTTAGTAGAGTTTCGTTTATTTAGTAGTAGTAAATTTTCCGAATTTTTATGCTCCCTTCTTCAGACTGTGTAAGGACAGTAGGGTTGTTGGCTTCTGGTTGTTCCTTCTCATATATATATATATATATATATATATATATATATATATATATATATATCCAGGGTGATTGAAATGTAACTCCCTATTTTGAATTATCTATATTCTTTTTTATTTGCAATTACATTTTCCTCAATTCTTTAATGTATGTTCATTTATAAATGCCAATTCAATCTCCATCTCTATATAAAAAAAACACGAACTGTTCTAAAAGATTTTCTTCCTGCTGTCAGATCACACACCCACCCACACACACACACACACATACACACACATACACGGGCGCGCACACACACACACACACACACACAGACATACACACACATACACACACACATACACACGCGCGCGCACGCACACACACACATATATATATATTATATATTATATATATATATATATATATATATTATAATTGGAATTGAATTTTTAAAAAAAATCCGAAACGCACTAGCGTCCACGAAAGCAACCGACGTTATTTGCGGTCCAGAATGTGACATTAAGAAAAGATCTTCAATAAACACCATGGGATCTAATTTGACAACCTGATGATTGCGACCTAGCAAGAAACCTGGGTAGCTGTCTATAATAAACATTTATCTTTAAAAACTCAACAAATTAAATAAATAAATAAATATATATATATATATATATATATATATATATATATAGGGTGTTCGGGATAAATTTGACATATTTTTATTTGGTTATTTTTCTCCATAGGCTGGAGGTATGGACGCACACCACGCATCATTTAAAAGCTTGGACCCTTCCTCATTCAATAACGTGATGACAGATAGAATGAATGACTGGAACCCACCTGAATAATGGAAGAGAATAACTTGTATCATGATGATCTGAGCCGGCCATCAAAATAAAGAGATTATGGTTGCTGCCCAATGGTCCCTGAACACTGTAAAAACAATCAGGCATGAACTGGAGAATTGAAATCGAGATTATGAGGCTGTGGCTAGAAGAAAGCAACATAACAGACGATCTGACTGCATTCGTACAGCAGAATTTCCCGAAAACCTGTAGAAAAAATGTTGGAGGACCCTCAGATGCCTACATAAAGTTGCTAAACACTGTAGTGAAGCCCTGGATAACAAGGGTATGCCAATGGTATGCCATATGTATGGCAGCAAGATTCGTCCCCCTTTCACACCTCTGGGAAAAGTCAAAAATGGTTGTTGGTGAATTTTTACGATTACACAAGTCCCAATGTTTGGTTTCTGAACTCCCCAGACCGTAACCCCATGGATTAATATGTATGTGGCGCTGTTGAGAAAGACTCAATCGCCGTGCCAGTACTACAAAATCCCAGTTAATCAACAGAATTAAGGTAGTTTTTGAGACCCTTCCCAGGGAAACTGTAACATCAGCTTGCTCCAGGTTCCGGAGCAGGATTGAGACTATGATCGACGCTAATGGCGGATATTTTGAGTGAAACTTGTTGACAGTAGTGTAAATTCCGTGCCTATTGAATTTCTTTACAATTCATTATTTTTTTAGTTACCAAGCACTTTCTCTTTTTCCTTATGAAACTGTCAAATTTCTCCGAACGCGTTTTATGATTAATTCTTTATGGGTACTTAATTTTCTTCTTTAACTCATTTTTTTTTAAATTCATTTTTCTATTTA